>CM043022.1:42921591-43292775 GCA_023690525.1 Holotrichia oblita
TTATTTCTTGGAAGCAGGTGGGACCAAATCTTTGATGCTATTATATGGCATACAAATTCGTGAACTCAACTATTTTCTTCAAATAATTTGTCGCAAAAGTATTGTCGCAACTACTTCTTCAACTGTTTTCTCAAACCACTTAATGGTTGGAGTTAGAAATTCGACGCCTTTCCTCCATCCAATCTTTTCTTTGGGAGTTAGTTAATTTGGGTGGTGAACTCCTTCATTACGTCTTTCTTGCGCGTTGAAGCTGAACGCTTCCTTGACTTGCTCAGTTTCCACAACTTCTTCAGATTCCAGATTGTTACTGCCTTAGCACTGCAGGCTGCCTAGTACCAGGTGGCGCTACAGTGCATTGTAGGGATTACCAATTGTTCAATTGAATACACAATGACCAAATGGTATTTGCAGCAATTCAGTTCCTATGCTGGAAGCTAAAATACGGTGTCGTCAATTGAAGATACTATGACCGAAATGGTTAAACGGATTAAGGTTCGACGATTGAAAATGAGTTTGGGTAATTTTGCAATTCAAGACCTAAAATACCGACAAATCTAGACAAATAATAATAAGTGTGTAGTAAATGCAATTTATTGTTCATCCCCAATGAAATTTAATGATTGTCGTCTGTCTGTTGTGTGTGTGAACGTCTAAAAAAATGTGACATTTTAATCGACTAGTTAGACAAATTGTCAGGTTGAATAGACAGATACATTTTTTCTTTTTAATAAATATTAGGGGTACATTTTGAAGATAATTAAAAATGGAGGAACCTAAGATAAAGTTGATAATTACCGGTTTGATTGTCAGTGTCGAATTTCAAAATGCAGATTCTACGCTGAACGTCTTTTCAGAAACTTACCGGACAAATTCGAAAAACCAGATATAAGACCACTACTGAACGTTTCATGGCAGCAAAACTTAACAAAGGTTAGATATGTTTAGAAGTGATTTTTTTTACTTAGAAATAAAACAATTCTAATCAAAAAATAGATACAGAGAAAAATAGGAGGTCGCATTTGGAAATTGAAAAGAGAAATGTGTCGTCTTTATAAACGGAGAATACTTAGGTGACGATGATGATTTTCTGCCTTTATAATGAACATCGCTAGAATACGAGTTGGAGTTGACTTCCATGAAATGGGTATAAGACATTTAAAAACAGTGTACGATAAAAATATTAGAGATGGTGTAAGTATTAAATGTATTTTTATGGAAAAGGTTAAGAAATGCTGCGTTTTCAAATTATTATCGGCATTTTTAGAAAAACAATTTATTTTAGAACAAATTTGCATATTGTAGTGTTACTATTGACGGCCAAAGTGTTGGTACGATGATGTTTTTGGTTAGTAAATTTTTAAAATGATTGTACTTGCTTTTGATACATTTTCTATTTTATAGTTGTATTCTGAACTTGTACCATTAACGGCAGAAATGTTCCTCAAACGCTGTCGAAGTAAAACCCATGGTTGGTGCAACACTAAGGTTCACAGGTACACAGCAATTTAATTGATAGTCATAACTTAATTCACAGCTTATTCGTAATTCCGAACTAGACAATTTAAGCATTTAACTATAGCACTTGACTTACTGCAATATGGTTTTCCAAAATCAGCTGTAGAAAGTCTTTTCCCAGACCAGTTCATTATAGCTTGTGCTTTAAAGACAGGTGTATTGTCACATTAAACTCAAACCAGACTTGTTTCAAAGTATTGCCATAGAGCAACTCTAAGCAAATCTTTCGACGTCACTAATTATGTCACTTCACAAATTACTTTTTTGCTTGGCATTAATATTTCAGGATAGTAAAAGGTTCATGGTTGCAAGTTGGAGGATTTGATTTAAATTGGAAACGTATGCCATGCGAGAATTATATTATTCCTCACAATAGAAGAGGTGTTTTGTCGATGTGTAATGGTGGAAAACATAAAAGAAATAATGTCCAATTTATAACTTTAGATTCGACACCTTGATGGATTACAAATACGTAGCTTTTGGGTAATACACAGTAAAAACTAAGAATAAGTAAGAACCAAAACTCCTACCTTTTAAACTCCCATCCCCCAAAAATCCAAACATATCTAACCATTATGTAATAATATTTTCAAAACCTCGAAATCACGGTAAAAGGATTTTGATTCTTGTAATTTATAACTTTAGATCACAACAAAAAATATCAAAAATGTTTAATTAATTTTAATAGGCAAGTAGTTCAAGGCGAAGAAGTATTAAGTACAACGAACAAGTTCCTACCCGGTACGAATTTCAAAATCGGAATATATCGATAGTTCTGTGCAACGAATATCAATTCCAGTTAAAACCAGATCCTCAAGATGTTGAGGATATGGCAAAATACGAACAACTGCCGATCCAATAAAATATACACCTGTAGATTTTGAATGTGTCGATGATGTCGACTCGAATATTTCGATAAGTAAGTTCCTGAATGGAGATTACTGTCTGGACACCGATTTGAAAAGTAATATGGATATGATGCAACTCCCATCGTTCCTGTTAAGGTTTTATATGGAATATACTGGTACATGTTCTCCTGATCTGTACGCACATGATGAAGGAGGTAAGAATTGAAACGATTAAATAGATTGCAATGAAATTTTGACTTTATAATTTCAGAGCAAGATCATGATTCACCTCCGTCCACTCCTACCGATCCTGTTCCTAATCATAGAAACGGTGCAATATAAAACTAGCGTGCAACTCAAAATGTCGCAGAATGAAAACATGACGAAGAAGTAGACGAAGTGAAGTTGTGCAAAAGATAACGCAATTTGAACAGGACGATATGAGAAACCAATCACTGATGCCAACCTCCAGTGAGATATTGCATATGGATGATTTGAACACATTATTTGTTTGAAAATGGAAACGGTAACACATCTAATAGTTTCACAGATAAATTCAAATTAAATTAATAAAGTTGTCATTAACGCACACGTCTTTTTTGTAATTGCAATAAAGTGATTAACACAGGGCACACATTAGTATAAAATTACTCAAAACCCACAACCAAATATGCGTTTAAAAAAGCAATTTATTAACAGTTCAAAGGACTTCAATACCTGCATTATAGGTAATGTACTATTAGCATGAAGATATTCAGTGCGGTACTTACTCATCATCACTTCTTTAATTCGTTACCGACTGAGTACTAAGTTGGTATAACAATATTAATCTTCTATAGCTGATAGAGAGAATGTATTCTCAAAGCGCAGCCATCTAGTGTAGGATAAAGTAGGTAAATAAATAGTTTCTCGATATGCAGCCGTACGATAGCAGCACCTACCATATTTTAGTCTAGTTCATATAATATTTATTTTATAAATTGCAATTTGCTCTATATACAGAATGATTGATGAGAATGGCCTATTAGAAGTATTATACAAACGGAACGGAATTTTAAAACAAAATTTTGCAACTGGATATGGTTGAATATGAACTATCACGTGAAAATATTTTTGAATAAATATTAACTTCGATTTTAAATAGCATGCTATAAATTTAATTACAAATTCAGCTTTCATGATAAATTTTACACATATTTCATGTATCATACCCTATACCTAAATACCATTCCTTCTGAGTTATTTGCAATAAACCAAATGATGAATGGTGATCCTAATTTTAAAGCTACAACTGGCTGGCTTCAACGCTTTAAATCCAGGAACGGGATAAGGGTGAGAGACTGTCAGCTGATGTAGCATCTGCCGATATTTTAAGAAGACATTTCATGAATTTTGCAAAGTTGCTGAGTTTGAACCCAAGAACATTTCGAATGCAGACGAAACAGGTCTCAATTTGTAAAAAAGCTGCCAACCAAGTCCCTTGTTTCCAAAAGTGAAACTGCAGCGCTTGGGTACAAAGCCAGCAAAGCCCGCATTACAGCCATGGTTTACACTAACTCTACTGGCGATCACAGAGGCTCCCGCGCTTATTATTGGGAAAGCAAAGCAGCCTAGATGTCTTAAGGGCATGATCAAGCTCTCTGTTGTATACAAAAATCAAAAAAATTCCTGGATGGAAACAGAGATTTTTGGCAACACCCATCATATGTTGTCCCCCTCCTCCCCTCACATGTTCATGCCAAGTTCAATGTGTTCTTTCTACCACCAAATGTGACATCAGTCCTACAACCAATGGACCAGGGTGTGATAGAAACATTTAAACGTTTCTACAGAAAGCAATTGCTTCAAAGGCTGCTGCCACATATGGAGAATGGTGAAGAATCTGTGCTAAGCAGTTACATGAAATTGAATTTAAAAGACACCGTCTACATGGCGGCGGATGCTTGGGCCTCCGTAAAAACACCACACTTAAAAAAGTATGGAATAAGCTGTGTCCTAAACCACGAGAGTCACAAGAAAATGGTGATACTGATCCAGATGACCCTCAAGAATCACAAGAAAATAATGATGCTGATGAAATAAGAGAAATCATAAAAGAAGCTGGTGGAAGAGTGGTTAAATTGCGACGTCGACGATCCTGGATATCAGATTCTTTCTGATGAAGAAATTGTGCAGCAGATAAAGGACGATATCAGGAAGTAGGAGAGGAAGAGAAGGATGGAGAAGACACTGAAATAGAAGACGATGTTCCAACCCACGTTGAGGCGTTCACCTGTTTGGCAAAAACTATGAAGTGGCTCGAGCGTCAAGTTGAGTGTGGCACGATTCAGCTTTTGTCCTTAAAAAGACTAAAAGATTTTAGCTGCAAAAACGTGTTAATAGTCTTAAACAAAACAAAAATTGATTTCTTTGTCAGCATCCTTAAACCTACAGTGCTGTAGGTAATATGCATAAATAAAGGTTCTGTAAATTCCCTATTTTGCTGATTTTTGTTTAAAAAATCCTTTTGTTTACGGTATATATATTAATAAAAGAGTTGAGTTGCAGGATATTATTCATATTACTGTACGAATAAGGCTTAGGTGTGTTTCCATCATGATGGGAGATCATTGCTGCTGCTGATTGTTGATGTTATAGAAGGCAACAGCGAACATAAAAGGAAGAAATAACTGCATTTATGCAATTTTCCTCTGTGAAAAATTAGATGTGGTGGAAAAAATTAGTTTCTGATTGTTTTCAATTATACCCCGTAAAACTATACACCCATTTTAAACAGTAGCATATTGAGTTGCATACATTCGAGGCGCAGCAATTGCCTAACATTCTTGTGTCACGTTGGTAATGCAGTTACCGTACATATAAGCGGCGAGCGAGTGCTTTCAACCAAACTGTTTCAGTTCGCTTTTGCTTATTGTGATTGAAGTGTGTTACTTAGTGCCTTTTTAACTAATTATAGGAAAATGTCTGAGGAAATAGCAGAAAACGGCCACGAGAACGGAGGCGACGATCCAGTCATTGAACTTATCATAAAGGTAGGACGAATTTCTTTGAGTATTCTTTTAGTTTTAAACGTTCGGGGTGTGTCAAACCGACACCTACGTTTAAAGAAAGTTCACCACAATCTTGATACTTTCTTTGGGATTTCAGTCGCGGCATTTATGTTCAAACATCTAGTTATGTAACGTTTTCGTTAAATCTCCATTTAAGTTGATTACATGTGGATTTAATGCAATTAGTATTTACCTGTATTTTTTTTATTTGCTAGTTAGTGTCCTTGGATTGTCTATATGCACATACCTATACGGTGTATTTTTTAAAATTTGCATAACACCGTTTTCTTGACACATGCACGCGTTGAAATTAGACAAGTTAATAGATGTTATTTCTCATTAGTTGTACACGAAGTTTTCGCACATAAAATAATATTTTAGTGCTTTTCTGTGTTTAATTTATTAGATGCTACATTCACAATGTTTTTTTTATAGATACATTATCTGTGTATTCTAGTTTAGTTGGTATATCTATTGGGTTTTGTACATATATTAGGCATCTTATAGGGGATTATAATTTCTCGTTTTATTTGTGTTGGTAAAATTATATTATTTAAAAAAAAATTAGGTTAGGTGTCTCACAGTCGATGCATTCACACCTGTCAGCAATATAATTTATTACCTGGTTATAACAGCAACAATTGTCAGCGGGTTGAAATGCCGACACCGTTTTAATTTCATTTTGTGTTTAATTAACTATTTTTCACAATATTATCCGAAATAGTTTACTTTCTACTCTATTCTAAGCGACACTTTCACAAGTAAAGTCCTACCTACCTACATGATATCATTTTAGCACAAATAAATAATTCTATA
Source organism: Holotrichia oblita (assembly GCA_023690525.1). Classification (NCBI taxonomy): domain Eukaryota; kingdom Metazoa; phylum Arthropoda; class Insecta; order Coleoptera; family Scarabaeidae; genus Holotrichia; species Holotrichia oblita. Next base: position 42,927,821 of record CM043022.1, read on the forward strand.
AATTATACTTTCCATGAAAGATTAGTAATCCCTCGACTAAACCTATATACGGTAAACCAATAATTATGACCACAATATAAACTAAATTGATATGCAAAGATGACTTCATCGACGTTTAAAATGTAAACAACATCCAAAACAATGCCATTTAGAATTAATTTCGTATGACGTAAAAAATATCAAATAAACACAAGCAAGAATGATTTTTTTAAATTTATTTAAATAAATAAATCTTGTTTATATGACGTCATTGCCCCCATGTAATTAATTGGGTCAAAATTAATTTGAATCAGTACTTGGAGAGAATTTGTTTGTAGCTTGTTGGTGAAGCAAACTACAGTCATGTTGTGGCAAATTTATTGTCAATAACATAATTTAATCGCGTCAATAGCTTTGTTCACAATAGGTATTAATAGAATTAATGAATACTTAGCGCCCAAAAGTTAGTTAGTTGAATGTACTCTACATTAGTTCAAGAACTTGTTTATAAAGTCGAGGAAGTGAGGCCACTTTGAAATAGTGTGGCTATTTCGAATAAAATTAGTAAAAACCAAAAACCAAATCCGATTGAGGAACCTTCAAAACATGAGTTCTGATTGCGTCAATGGCTTCTTTCCGTATTTCACCAAACACTTTTGGCAAACAGATGGTTGTGCACCATTCGGAATGTTATGTCTTTGGACCACAAAAATTCGAAAATTATCCTGAGACCTCCTTTGCCTCGCTCTCAACAATTTAAGAGGTGCTTTAGTTATTACGTTACAGTTCGCATGTATATAATGCCATCCCAATTAGCCTTAGAAATGAACATTAGCAGCAATAAGCTCTTTATCTCTCAATTCTGCCTCTGTCTTATGTCTTCTTTGTCTGCACATTTTCTATTTTTTTGTTTTTCTTCGCTTTAAGTATACTGAGTAGTGGTGATGATGCAGTATATTACCACATGTATTCTTTCATATGCTTGAACTGGTTGAGTGGAAGAACAGACATCGTCTTACGATGACTTGAACTCCACCTGTTTTCTTTTCTTTTCCCTGATAGGCCATCCATGTATTATTTTGAATGTACTTCTATTGTTATATTTACCTGTTAAGAGAAGGAAATAAAGTCTATTATTATTATCTTTTGACCACTAATCGGTTAATTTCTATCCGACTTTTTAAAGTTCATTGCATTTGTTTTTTTAAGTTTGGGAGGTAGTCAAATGATACGATTTGGTGTCGAAATCAAAATTTATCGTTCGACCACCCACCGGGTACTTTTTATCTGACCTTAACCAGCATTTCCAAAACGTAAGCACTTTCCAAAGACATTGGAAGGTGGTCAAACGCTGAAAATGCTCCTTATGTTATCTAGGTCCGTGAAGTCCACAAAGTGATCAAAAGTCGACAAAAATGCTAGAAAGGATTGACCATTTATTGACCACTATTGACCATCAGTGATTTCGATTGACCGCCTTTTGTTTAGGCTACAGCCGCTATACCCATATTTTGGGGTCTAATGGCGAAAATGCTAAAATTAGCACCTCTCAAAATTTGTGAAAAACGCGAAAAACTTTGAAACTGTTATACGTAACTTTAAGATCGGATAAAATTTAATCAGAGGGTGGTCAAACCATAATTGTCAGTTTTCTGTGGTTTAGAGGCACGAGACAATAAGTTCTATTATTTTCAGCGTTTGACCACCTCTCAAAATTTGGGAAAAATGCGACGGAAGAGGTTATGACATTATCTGGGTTTGATGTCATTTCATTAGAGATATGAACTTGTTTTTTTCATTTTTCTCGAATATTGTTAAGTTTTCAAAAAAAATATTTGGTGGTCAATCATGGTCAAACGTTGGTCAATCCTATACTGCAATAAAATTTTAGTTTGCAGTAAAAAAAAATTCGAAAAAAATTTTCGCAGACCTATGTTATCTCTGTTTATGAAAATCGTTAGACGACCCACCGGTTAATTTTTATCCTGTCCTGAAGTTACACGTAACAAAATTTTTAAGCTTCATCGTAATTTTTACAAACTTTCAAAGATGATCAAACGCTGAAAATGATATAATTTGTAATCTAATGTTTCTCAACCACAAAAAATCACAAATCATGGTTTGGTCACCTACCGTGAAGTCATGGCATTTTTCACCAACCTTGGGAGGTGGTCAAATGCTGAGGATGATACGACTTGGCGTTTTAAATCTCCACATCACAAAAATCACGAAAATCAAGCCTCTGGGCCCACGTTGATTAATTTTTTGGTCGTGAAAGTTTATTCTAGTTCACAGACTTTCAGAGATGAAACGCTGAAAATGTTGTTTTAGGCCTCTCAATCAGAGGAAATCGAAAATACATTTCAGTATTTACCCTTAAATGTGCCTTTAATGGCTGTAGCCTAAACGAAAAATGGTCAATCAAAATCGCTGATAATCAGTATTAGTGATCAGTCAATCCATTCCGTTATTTTTGTGGATTTTTGACCACTTTGTGATGCCAACTTGACATGATTATTATTTATTATATTTACTGTTGTTTTTTTACATAAATGTACTATCTTTGGCAAATTAAATGCGATTTTTTATCGGGGAATGTTGATTTTGTAAATAAACGCTTTGCTTTAAAGTGAATTTAATTACTCTAAAGAAATTCATCAAAGCAGTACTCTCTTTTAGAGAAATTAAATTTGCTTCAAAGTATAGCCTTTATTTAGTAAATGGAAATTCCTCGCTGAAAAATTCGCATTTAATTTGCCAAAGATGGTACATACATGTAAATTCTTGTTTAAAAATATTTCTCGATACATCCGAAGGAACACCGTTGAGATAAACTGTAGCCACTTACTTATTCTATTTGAAATAGTCTGTACAGATGTCAATTTTTGCTAACACGTCTTAAGTAATTTACATATACACACATCACAAAACCTATACTGTACGGTTAACATCTGTATGTAATTTTATACTTTACGTAATACAAGTGTGAATTAAAGTAAACGACACTTTAAATACCAACTCATACGTTCATACATGTGCTAATATGTAACTTCTACACATTTTTGTTCACTATGAAAGATGTTAGAAAATTTTGAGCTCTAATTTGAAGTTTATTACGTTTTTCAAGGACTGTCAGAAGTGGTCCAACACTGAAAACGTTGCAAGTTGTTTTATGTTTGTAGACCACATAAAATTTAAAAAAATCATCGTTTTCCCACCCACTAGATAATTTTTATCCGAATTTGGAACACCCCCCTTATTCACCAGATCTAGCTCCATCCGACTAGCACGTCTTTCCTCAACTGAAAACAAAAAGGTTTAAAAGGTCATAAATTTTCTTCTAACGAACGGCCTAGTTTGCAGAACAGCATAAAAATTTAAAGTTGTTTATAAAATCCCATTAATTTATTTTATCCTTATCTGGTCTTAAAGTATTTAAAAATTTATTATCTGATATGTTACTTATTTTAAAAATAGAATTCATGCTTCTATTAAATTTGACCGTATTTAAATCTATGTATGAAATATTTTTATGCATAACATTATTTAAGCTGGTTATTCAGTTTGTGATTTAGCACAATATCCCTATTCTTATTGTAGTTACACACATTTAGTTACACGTCGTACACCTTGCAAACAATTTAATTTGTTTAATAAACATCCAAAAATAGATATTGAATCATTAAATACGTATTTGTTATTTTACGCAAACAGTTAAACAAACAGTTAAATTAACGTTTGATGTGAACTTTTTCGAACTCGAAAAAATATTTGTATACTCACTCACTACCAAATCAAGTAGATATTTTATGCAAAGCATATTACTAACACCATAATGAAAATATCGACCAAGATTCTATAAAGTACCGACAATAATTAAAATTATAAATTCCCGTCACATACTCCTGCACTGATGTAATAAAGTATATCGCAATGATTTTTTTTTGTCATGTTTCATCTAATACACCATCATACACCGCTCGCCGGTTTGTTTTTCGATGACTCACCGACATATGAGATGTCCTCGCGTCCGGTAAGAGAATATTCCAGAAAGAAACGCTTGAACTAAGCTTGAATACGATCGTTGCTTTTCCTTGATGCGTGTGCATGTCCTACAATCACCGATAAGTTATTTAAATCAGAAAAAAAAAACTTTATTAAAAGTACATAATTACAAATCGAAAGTCTTTCAAAAAGTTTGGTTTTTTCCCCCCAAAAATTTTCCTTTATATCGCGCTACTTGACCTTGTGTGAGATGTTTCATTTCTACGGTTACCCAATCCCTTATATTTTTGTTAATTAGAAGAAAAAAAACATTTTAGCCATTTTTCTTCAATGATGGACGCCAAATATCTTTAAGCGTTTCCAATAATTTACAGAACTGATCAGCCTTGAAATTTGGAGCCACATCAAGAAGGTTCATTTAACATGTGTTGTTGATAGATTTATCCTATTTGAGATAGTCAATATGCAGGATCCCATCTTTATTCCAGAGCGCAGTAGTCATGATCTTTTTGTATGTCATTTTGGTACGCTCGACTACTGTTGGTGGCTGACCAAGAAGCTGCCATTCGAATTCGATGAATTTCGGGACTGTGGTGGTTCGTAGTAAACCAAAATCTCATCGACAGTTAACAGATTGTCCAATAAATCATCCCATTCGGCACCATACTCGTTTTAAATCGATTGAGCATCACTTATTTTCTTCTTTTGCTCATTAGGCATCAACTTGGGCACCCACTCTACGCGTTTTGATCTATTCCCACCCTTTTGACTCGCAGAGATCAGCAGAAAGGTGGTGGGATGTGGGCATTCACTTTCATATGCAGTATTCAGCTTGCTTGTCGTTTCAACTAGTTTAACGCAGAATTGAATATTACAGTATTAGTACAGTAGAAGTCACTAAATTCGAAGCTCCTGTACAAACACAAATGAAGTAAACACATCTATTCAGAAGAGCTGTCACATAAAGATCCATTGAAGACATCAACATTCAGTCTTTAGAGAACTTGTGAAGAAGCTGACAGTATGATCAGCGAAACGTCAAGTTTGTTACAACAACCACGGCAATACCCGAAAGATACATCTTTATGGAACAGTGGCCGTGAAAGTCTACATTCTAATATAACTGTCACTTAGTTCTTTTTTTTCCACAGGGGGCTTCGCATACTTATTTGTCATTCAACCTATATCTTGTGTTATGGAATGTATAAACGCTAAAATTGTCGTGAATTTTGCTTGTCAAATAAATTCATGAATAAATTGAATTAGAACCTGCTCTAATTTTCCGTCAATTTTCTAGGGAGTTATGGTCACCAACTTTCATGATGTGTGAAGTGTTTTGATGTTTGTGTTCTTTTTATAAAACATTGTTAGGCTGAGAAAGTATTAAAATCGTATTTGCTTTTTTTTCTCTTCGTTGCAAGCAAGGCCTCACCTACCAACGTCGATTTCTTATATTGCAATAAATGTGTAGATATTGTCGTTGGTGTGTTTTCGCTTTCTTTGTAATTCCCATTTCTACTACAATGTAATAATAATAATAATAGATAACAATAAGTTAAACTAGAGTGGAAGTACTGACTGTACGACGTTAAGATCAAAAAGGAAGGAAAATATTGGGATAGGCAGCCAAAATCAAACGATGATTTTAAAAAGAACGAAATATTCTTGAATATTAAATGGAGATTTTTTAAATCATCGTTTTTTTTAAATCATCGTTTGGTTTTGGTTGCCTATTTTCTTTATATTTTCCTTCCTTTTTGACCATAAAGTAAACGTAACCTCCAAATTCATAAATGATACAAACGTAAACAGATTTTAGGTTGTTAAAAAACAAAAGTCATTATTTGGGGATTGGCAGTCATGAATGATTGAGAAATATATTCACGAATTTTTTTCATTAATAATTTCATCAATTTCTTTGGCCGTGTAAACCAAACTTTAGACGCTTTTTTAGTTAAGATTTTACCCTAAATTCCTTAATTTTTTTCCTGGGAAATCAAGCCGAGGGCTCAAGTTGAATGATTAAAAAAAAAAGAAAAACTTGCGTGGAAGTTAATTGAACTAATATTTATATCTACATACATACATATATTGTTTAGAAATTCATGAAGTGTTTCTAACTCATTTATGGTTAAAACTGTCAACATTTTCGTAGTATTCTAAATGCAATAACTATTATTAAGTACCTACACAACAACATTCTTGCGGAGTATAATAATAACAGCAAACATTTCCGTCCAATTTCTATTAATACTATTTTTAAGTTTTAAAGGAATTTGTCGTGGAATCATTTTAAATTTTAAATCTGTATAGTATAGCAGAAAAAGCTATTTTTGGTTACTTTTCATGACTCGCACCTTACTCAGAACGACGTACCGCAATTCTACGTCATATCAGTTGACAAAACCCCAAGCTTTTTACGAAGACTAACACTGAAAAGCCCGCTTACACAACATCATCGACATTTTATTGTGCTTTTGTTTGCGAAGCTTTTATCGCGAGCAGATGTTTTCTATACGCATGGTTCAACGATTCGTTTGTATTTTTTTAAAAGCATCGCCTGTACAATTTACGTATTTATTTATGTATGTATGTAGTATGTATGTATGTACTTGTATATGTTGGATATGGATACCAAAATTAAGTTAATAGAAATTAATTAGCGTGGGATCATTTGACGCTTTTACTTACGTTTAGAATGAATGCAGTTGTGCTTAACTTCTAACAATATTAAATGCTATAATTTGTTTGAATGTATTGCGTGTATGCTTGGTAATATAGAGCTGAAAAACAAACTGATAAGGATAAAGGAAACAGATAAAGTTAACGAAGTACTTTGCTTTGCTATAACGTAATACTAATTAAGTTGAACATTTATCATCTGATGAGAATGTCGGTCTTACAATAGTTTGACCGTCCATAATGGTTTAATGTAAATTCTTCAAAAGTATTCAATTTTGTTTTAAAGAACAAAATTGAACATCAAATAGGAACTTTGCCAGATCCAGTTTTGTCCTTTTTCGTTCGTTTCATAGGATTGAATGTAACTGCTTTTATTGAAATCATTACAAATTATAAGTATATATTACTATTTATATGCATAAACAAGTACATATGAACTAATTATAGCTAATAATAAACATATTTTTTTATGGAACAAAACATTATTTCTTGTTAAAAATATAATTACGGTTCCATTGACTAAAAATTACAACGTTTTGCACAATTTCAAACGAATATTTTTACACAATATTACATTCAAGGCAATAGTTGCGATATAGAATGAAAAATATTATTAACTGTCTCATTTTAACGGAATTTAATTATGAGTTTTGTATCTACATTCGTGTGAGCTACATAATACAGTGAACTGTAATTGTTTACTTTTCCGACGTATTTCTTAATTTGCCCCGTTTCAGTACATATGTATGTACTATTACAGCTATCACTCGTTACAGTCGCACACACATATCGGAGATTTTATCTTAGACGTGCTATCGAGGGAATTGGATTAATGTGTCATAAACTTAAGTGATACATCGTATGCGTTGAAAGCTTAATTCTGATAAGGTTATTTCATCGACACGTTGTTTATGTGTACATGCATATGCACAGCCAATTTAGTTTACGACTTCATGAGATAATGATGTGACAGAATCATCGTTATCACGCTTGAAAATATTTATTTTCGTTGCAAACTTGCCTAAAATAAATATATGAGGTAATAGGATACAAAGCAATATTGTCTAAAATAAAAATTAATAACTATTGAATTGAGCCGATCGGTGAATTATAGTTTAATTTTTCGTGTAGTAAGTGCCGGAATATTGTCAAAACTCCGTGTTTTTGAAGAAATAAAACTTAACAATATTCAGAGCAACTAGAACAATCTCGAACAAGAACCGCTAGAATTTGAAAATTCAAAAATGCTGGGCAAATTTTTTAAAACGTAGCCTCTGTAGTCCTCATTCAAATTCCAAAAAAGTTTTTTGAAATTCCTCGCCATGTAATTATAATAATCCACCCCATCTTGGTTGCACCACCCTGTATATAAACAAAATGGAAAATCCTCTGTTTATTAATATAACGGAAAGATAAGATTATAGGAATATCTTTATTAAATTACTGCGATAACAAATAAAAATAAAGCATACAGTATAGGGTTGTATATGGATTAAAATATGAAGTAAATGGTCTCCACACTCTTTGTTGAAATTTTCCGTTACCGTTTTGCAGAAATGTGCCTGAGTTTTATTGAGATAGTGCTCAATTTCTTCCTTCAAAGCGTTGGTGGTCGTAAGTATAAAACTTAGACTTCAAAAAACACATAGTCTGGGGTAGAACTACGCCGAATCGAGAACGGGCCGCCTCGACATTTTTACCACACCTCACTGTTCTCCTTGCCTTAAAGCACTTATTCACTTTAAGGGAAAGGGAGGAGCGGGGTGTGGGGAAAATATCAAGGCGGCTTGCTGTCGATTCGGCGCAGTTCTACCCCTGGTTGGTCGATTTGAATCGTCGCTGTTCTTGACAAGGGGTTGTTCAAATCTATATCTTGCAATAGCCTAACCTGAACAGTTATCTGACCAACCGATTTTTTTTGTTGCTTAATGAGATTCATCACTGAAATAGTTATTTAAGTAATAAGGGAGGTAAGTAACATTTACTAGTCGAGGACTAGTTTGCGTCCGACGTCTTGCAATAGAATTCGAGACTGGTAAATGTTACCTCCTGAATTGCTTATAACATTTTTCCCACTCCCCAGACAATAAAATCCTCAAAAATTAAATGTAATCATGATAAACAGAAACGGCGAACAACCTCGGAATTTAATAAATTAGACACATCTGAAACGTTACTAGACAGTTCTTACATACACATTGTTTATAAACACACGTGTTTTGATGCACTTTTTTCCCCTAGAGGACGTAAGTAAATTACTTACGGCGCCGTTGTCATAATCACAGTCATTTCAGTAAAATCAACTTACGTCCATAGAAACAATGTATTAATGGTATGCTGACTATAAGGGAAGTGGGAAAATGCTTTTTTTCCAAAAATTTACTTTCGTCGCTGTGCATGGTCAGTAGATTTGAGTAAATTGAAGCATGAAGATGCAAATTTTTCTCAAAATTTCCAACTCTTTAACTCCGCAATACTTTCACAAACTGCTTCAATGTTTTGTGTTGAACAACCTGCTGAAGACCTGCTACAGTGTCACTAATTGATCATTATGTATGTATGTATGCTATGCAGGGTGATATTTGCACTGCGACCTAAAAGGTCTATTGTGTCCCCCGTTTCTTGCTGTGTGGCTGAGGGTTTCTCGGCTTCAGATAGAAAAGGGAGACTTACCTAACATCAAGACATCCCACATTTTTAACTTTTTAAAGCAGATAGGGTTAGTAATAGCTGACTTACTAAGCCTATCTGCTTTAAAAAGTTAAAAATGTGGGATGTCTTGATGTTAGGTAAGTCTCCCTTAGTAATAGCTGACTTACTAAGCCTATCTGCTTTAAAAAGTTAAAAATGTGGGATGTCTTGATGTTAGGTAAGTCTCCCTTTTCTATTTCATATAATCCTAGGTGCATAGCCCTTGAATTGGGTCTGTTGTAGATGTCCTGGTTGTAGATTTCCAAAGATGTTTTCACCTGCCTCATTCCATGTTGACCAAAACCAGTGCTTGATTTTCCTCAGCTTCTTTAGTATTGTGCTGTGACTGATCCCGCGAAAAGGCCAGGCTGGTATGTCCCCACATACACATGAGGATGACTTTTTTTTCATTGCTTAGCCGGTTTAGCTTAGACAGGCAATCCCAAGCTATTCATGGGCTGATTGTGTAGGAATTGTAGGAAATTGTAGGAATTAATGGGTCCTTGGCTGTCGATCAGGATCATAATCTCTTGTTTCCGGTAATTTCTTTGAAGGTTAAACCGTACGCATCTTTCTATAATGTGTATTTCCGCCTGAAGGATAATGGAGAATTTCCTTAAGCTGTCTGAGTACTTGATTCTAGAGCCATATAAATACTCCGAAATTGATTACTAATCGATCTAGTCTTCCTTAATTCGTTAGTAAATTAGGTGCTAAACCTTCATTATTTTTTAAATATTGCTCAACAATGAAAACGCTTCTTTCGTATATATTTTCTTGTCTAACAACCCTAAAGTGTCAACTGTCACTTTGTCTTTTTTTTTAACCTTGACAATAATTTTGAGCTATCCTTGCATATTGAAATCGTAGAACAATAAGTCTAATGGAATGGCTATTTTGCAGAAAAACTGATATTTTTATTTAATTACAACACAATCCTACACACAATTAACACAATCCAACGTTTAGGAAATAACCCATCAATAATTTAAACAAGCATCCTTCGGTAGAGACTAAAGAAAAATTTCTCTTTACAAACATCTTTGCATTGATTATTAAAATATCTATGAAGTATAAACAACTCAAGTACATCCAGCACTCTCTAACCATATTTCCGTAAACTATTTATCAGGCGTTTTCAAGACATCCGTGTTCGCATCTGGCAGCGATAATCAAACTTCCGTAAACATCCGATGAAGAAACTTTCGCATGAATATTGTGTCGCGTCACATTCGATTAAGTAAGGTACTTTATACATATTCCAACCCGGTGACACAAAAATATAAATTACTAAATTTCGTCCGATAAAACTACTAACCTAATCCTAAACGTGATTCAAATACTACATCGCCGGCATAAATATGCGGAACAGGTAATGTTTACGGTTTGGATAGGAGCATAACACCGAAACCATAGCTCATTTAAAAGTTAAAATATTCGGTAATCTCCGTAATTGTTGAATAAGAAAGAAGTTTTCAATGTAATGCAGGTAATTATGTTCGATAGATAAGTACATATTGTGTAATGTGTATTAATGTTATTTAGAATATATTTTTGAATAGTTTCCAGAAATGATTTGGGTGATTATTGAATATAATCGGAGATTTTTAGTATTGAAATGTATTTTTGCGACCAAATTTAATTTGGGGGCTATGCTGTTGCTAAATAATAACACTACTAACTTGGTCAACAAGGAAAAATGTCCTAATATTAGACCGCAAGTTTCATTCAAACCGGCTTTCCCTATTCTAATTTTGTTTCTTTAAAATAAATCTCCACGAAAAAAAATAGGCTAAAATGTTATCAAAATGGTATCAAGTTTAACTGAAATATAGATATCTGTAGAAATCACTAAGTTTTTTTTGTTGTCCACTAATCATGGAGCTCGACGATTCATCGATGTAAATCGCTAACAATAAAGGGCTCAATACGCAGGCTTGTGGAACTCCCCTCGATACCCTCTACCACCATTTCATGTTACTACTGTGAATCCTAGTTTGAATCTGTCCTATAAGATAAGATGTCAGCTAATTTTCGACTTTGTCTCAAGTACCATAATGATACAGATTATCCAGGAGAATTCTATGACCCACACAATCCAAAGCTTTGCTCAAATCACAACAGAACAGCATGTCTTTATTTCTGTTTGTCGGTGCTAATTCCTAATGAGGACGCTCTGCTTAGTTTAAAAAAAAAACAAAGCTAGAAAAAATCATTGTTGATAATACTCCAGTCTTTAATTTTGTGAGCAATCTGCTCCAAATATTTAGGGCACATGGAAAGACTTAGAGTTAAGTTGTTCAAGTTCAAGTCTCTTGTGTCCAAACGCTAAAAGATACGAGTTACGAGTAGGACGATAAGGAGCACATTTTAACATTCTTTGCAAGTATACAGGGTGACTCGAAAAAGTACGGCATATCAAAGTTATTTTTAATGGAACACCTTATATTCTATACCATTTTTAGATTCTACGTCATAACTTTGTTAATAGTTCCCTATACCTATCTGCTGCCAATTTCGAGAAAATTTGATTGGTTGGTGGAGTTTTGTTTGTTTGTTTTATTCTTCATCTACAAGACGTAATAATTGTTTAAAGTATACGATTTATAAGTAGGAATTAATGACAGTCGCAACTAGATGAACATATGTGGACTGGACTAAAGAAAGGGAGTTAGTGACCGAAAACACATATCTGAGAAAAGCGCGTTTAATATAAACAACTTCACAAGTTCATACGTCAGAATTGACTATAGAGACGACAAACAAAACAAATTTGTTCTAAAATGATTCTGTGTTTAAAACTAGATTAAAAAAAATTTTTTTGCAGCTTTGTGCCAGTTTAAAGAGCATACTGTTTTATGCCTAAATCTATGAAAATCCAAAATTCGGTTTTTCGGTCACTAACTCCCTTTCTTTATTCCAATCCACATATGCTAATGTTAAAGAAGCATGGCCTCCTATTTAGATGAAAAAAATCATCGGTTTTATGAGGTTTTTAGAGAATATCGTTAATATCATCTTAATCGTTAAATTTAGATACACACATCTTTATAGTTTTTAGTAGGGGGTTTAATGTGCTTTCACACACAGGTTGAATAAATACAGGATGTTCCATTTAACTTAAAAAGATTTATTGATAGTAGAAAAAATACAAAGTATGAATTGTTTTGCTTAACGTCATGTAGCCAATATCAAAATACTCTAGCGGTTTCTTGAAAGCACGCTTTGTCCAAATAACTTCTTGCAAATGTAAATCGTCCGAGTCATACCGTTTTCCTGTTCTTAATTTTTTCGCGAAAGCCATTTTCATCAAAATAAAATTTTCTCGAAATTGGCAGAACTATTAACAAAGTTAACCTAATTTATGACGTAGAATCCAAAAATGGTATAAAATATAGGGTATTCCATTAAAAATAACTTAAGTTTGATATGCTGTACTTTTTCAAGTGGTCCTGTATACTTGCAAATAATTTTAAAATGAGCTCCTTATCGTCCTACTTGACTAAAATTTGATACTTATAGCGTTTAGACACAAGAGACCGAGAGAATAGTCGTGACTCACCCTGTATATACATATAATATATGGCAGGTATATCTAACTATCACTATCTTTAAAACCACTTATTCCATTTCTTGTCTTTATTCTAAAATTTTGACCGATGTTATGAGTCACTACGCGTACATACATCACTACCAATAATCATAACACTTGCTACTATACATATAATACGTTTAAAATGATTAATACATCCTCGCTTCAAATTTTTCACAGTTATAGCCAATAATAACAAATAATAAATAACATACATCTCTGCGATTATACAAGTGTAGTTTACGAAATAAAAACATGCTTCAAATATTCAAAACAGGTGTGGTATTCAAAAAATTTGTCGCTTGGATTCATCATTAGGTATGTTGTACATGTACACTATACGAAGCAGAATACGAGATGCTGTAATTTTATTGTTAAGTGCCAAGAGAGAACGTGATGTACAGTGAAGTAGCAATATATGTCAAAGATCATGGACATTCATAAAATACCATTTTTCGCGTTTCTTTATTCTAATAACTTAATAAAAGAAAATTTTGATTTTTTTTTTGACATGGAATACAATTACCTAATTGATTTGTATTTATACATAGGTGTGTTTACCTAATATAAAATTTAAAACACTCTAAAACGAAAGAGAGTCATCGTTTGATATTTGCATAATCCTGAGACAGAATAACAAGCCGCCATATTGTATACTCGAAGCAAACAAGTTTGGGAATACGCATAGGAAGCCTTTATAATGATTTTATCAAGATACTTTTGATAAAGATTTGTAAATAGGATTATTATTTGAAATTAATTAAAATAAACATGCAACATTTCGTTTTTCTCTGTATTTAATTGCTTCAGCTATATGTACTGTAATTTCATTTAATCCTTCTTTTAGAAAGCAACAGTACATACATTTTTACTTGTCGACTTAATGTATGACTTGCAGGAAAAAATTATGTCAACGTTTTTATTACGTTGTATGTGTGTAAGCGAAGTAGATATTAGATTCCGCTACACATACAACATATAGTATTATTGCTAGCAGTACATTTTCTCCTGTTACCGTTCTATAATGAAGTCAGACTGTTAAAATGCAAGGCAAGTTCTGAAGTAGTTGCCTCTTATAAGAATATATGCAAGATATTATATACTGCTAAGCATGTCGATTAATTCTATTTAAAATTGAAAATTGCATAGATTGTAGAACTAGATTACACTATAGATAAGAGACTTTTGAATAAATAGATTAATCTACGCGTTCTATCAGGATTGCGTATTGGATCCTTTTTTTTGATGACTTTAACCACTCGATCTCTCGATTCACACTGTGTCCGCTAGGTCCGTGAAGTTGGCACCACAAAGTGGTCAAAAGTCGACAAAAATGCTAGAAAGGATTGACCATTTATTGACCACTATTGACCATCAGCGATTTCGATTGACCACCTTTTGTTTAGGCTACAGCCGCTATACCCATATTTTGGGGTCTAATGGTGAAAATGCTAAAATTAGCCAATATAGACATTTTGTTCATGGGATACGATTGACCATCGTTTGACCATGTTTGACCACCCTTCAAATATTCAAAATTTTCAAAAAAAAATTTTTTTTGAATTTTTTTTTTACTGCAAACTATAAAATTTTGTTGCAGTATAGGATTGACCAACGTTTGACCACCAAATAATTTTTTTGAAAACTTAAAAATATTCGAAAAAAACGAAAAAAACAAGTTCATATCTCCAATGAAATGACATCAAACCCAGATAATGTCATAACCTCTTGCGTCGCATTTTTCACAAGTTTCGAGAGGTGGTCAAACGCTGAAAATAATAGAACTTATTCTCTCGTGTCTCGAGACCACAGAAAACTGAAAATTATCTTTTGATCACCCTATGATTAAATTTTATCCCATCTTAAAGTTACGTATAACAGTTTCAAAGTACGTAATTTTAAGGTCAACTAAGATCGGATAAAGTTTAACCGGAGGGTGGTCAAACGATAATTTTCAGTTTTCTGTGATCTAGAGACACGAGACAATAAGTTCTATTAATTTCAGCGTTTGACCACCTCTCAAAATTTGTGAAAAATGCGAAAAACTTTGAAACTGTTATACGTAACTTTAAGATCGGATAAAATTTAACCGGAGGGTGGTCAAACGATAATTTTCAGTTTTCTGTGATCTAGAGACACGAGACAATAAGTTCTATTAATTTCAGCGTTTGACCACCTCTCAAAATTTGTGAAAATGCGAAAAACTTTGAAACTGTTATACGTAACTTTAAGATCGGATAAAATTTAAACGGAGGGTGGTCAAACGATAATTTTCAGTTTTCTGTGATCTAGAGACACGAGACAATAAGTTCTATTAATGTCAGCGTTTGACCACCTCTCAAAATTTGTGAAAAATGCGAAAAACTTTGAAACTGTTATACGTAACTTTAAGACCGGATAAAATTTAACCGGAGGGTGGTCAAACGATAATTTTCAGTTTTCTGTGATCTAGAGACACGACACAATAAGTTCTATTAATTTCAGCGTTTGACCACCTCTCAAAATTTGTGAAAAATGCGAAAAACTTTGAAACTGTTATACGTAACTTTAAGACCGGATAAAATTTAACCGGAGGGTGGTCAAACGATAATTTTCAGTTTTCTGTGATCTAGAGACACGAGACAATAAGTTCTATTATTTTCAGCGTTTGACCACCTCTCAAAATTTGTGAAAAATGCGACGCAAGAGGTTATGACATTATCTGGGTTTGATGTCATTTCATTGGAGATATGAAGTTGCTTTTTCGTTTTTTTCGAATATTTTTAAGTTTTCAAAAAAATTATTTGGTGGTCAATCATGGTCAAACGTTGGTCAATCCTATACTGCAACAAAATTTTATAGTTTGCAGTAAAAAAAAAATTCGAAAAAAATTTTTTTTTGAAAATTTTGAAAATGTGAAGGGTGGTCAAACATGATCAAACGATGGTCAATCGTATCCGATGAACAAAATGTCTATATTGGCTAATTTTAGCATTGTCGCCGTTAGACCCCAAAATATGGGTATAGCGGCTGTAGCCTAAACAAAAGGTGGTCAATCGAAATCGCTGATGGTCAATAGTGGTCAATAAATGGTCAATCTTTTCTAGCATTTTTGTCGATTTTTGACCACTTTGTGGTGCCAACTTCGCAGACCTGTGTCCACTGCGACCTATTGATCTCTCAAAGCTGCCCATCCAGTCTAAGAGCTTTGATAAACTGTAATAGCTGTTGGTTGGTGGTTTTAAAGAAGGTATTTTGTTCTTCGTCCATGACGCCGAGATAATTAGCTCGGGTTTTCGTGATGGTGGTACAGTAAGATGTCAGATGTTCCGGATTATCATCCTGGAAAATGGTATCGAACAATGAGATGAGAATTTTAGCAATCATCGCTTAGCTTATTAGAATCTTAAAACATTGAAATCAATTAAGTTAACAGTTTGAAACTTTGGTAACACTTTCAAACACCACCGATCCTTTAACTTATATTTCATTTAGCAATTAGCAAGAATTCTACTACAAAATATATTCCTATCGATAATCGAAACTGTGTAATAGAATTCTTTCTAAAAAGAGACTTGCAAAAATTTACGTAATTACGATTTACGAACATTCAAATCATGTTAAACAACTTTTTTTCCGTTGCCGTCGCAAAATAAAAATCTAATATATGTAGACACTTTCTTCTGTGTTACATTCCCGTTTCCTGTCTTATTCTTATCAACAGCTTAAACAAGAAAGGAAAAACGTTCGCCAAACATGTTAAACTTTCCGTTGACGTTTCTGCTATACGGAAAAACAAGTTAAATATCCGGATATCACTTTCGACATTAATATGAGAAAGTGAGAGATCGATTGTATGGAATGAAGAAAGACGATGAAAAAGCATCTGTGTATGCAAATGTTTGCTTTTAGCTGAACGCTAATAAAAGTATATTTATACCTTCTACGAAAAACCGCATAAAGTTTGATAAGTTATCATTTTGAGACCAGCAAGATATTGCTAATAAATACGTATGTGTGAATAGAATGTATATTTACATAATAGCGAAAAATAAAATAATACGTGGCGTCATCGTGAATGTACCAGATGACTTGGTATAGAAAACTAGCAATGGTGTGCGTCACAAAGTCTACAACTAGTTATAAATTTAGAATCGATGTTTATTTCTTTTGTTAAATATTTACAAAACTAATAATTTAAGTGGAAAATTTTCATTGCCACTACGATTTTTTTTTTATACTATAGCCGACACGATTTTTATAACTGACTTAACAATCTAAAATTTATATATTATTATTATTATTATTATATTTTAATTAGGATTCATTAAACAGTTTGTTAAATTATTGGAAGAAGAAGGCAAGCTTTACAAAGATGAACATTTTGAACGTACCTTGAATGATTTAGAGCTGGCAACGTGGACTTCTTTTAAAAAGTAAACATTTTCTGGGAAGGGCCACCCAAAGGCGCTCAAAGTTCATTTTTTTGCAATCACATTTGAATTTCTCTCCTGGTAATTTAGGAAAGATGATGATGATAAACACGGGGAAAGATTCCATTAAGATATTGCAAAAATTGAAAAACGATATCAGGGTAGGTGGGACCCCACCGTGATGGGAGATTATTGCCGGTTTCTCATTAGAGAAGGCAATACAGTAAGACCTCGCTTAACGCTGATTTGCTATAACGCGGTTTATTGAAAACTTAAAAAAATGCTTAAAACTTCTACTTGTGTATCATGCCAAAACCTCAAGGGTCCCACGAAAGGAGTTCTAAAATCTAGTCTGCCCATCATTTGGGAATTCAATAAGAAATCTTGATCTGTAAAACGTTGCTGTGAATTAAGCTATTTTGAACCAAAAGCTCTATTACTGCTGGTTAACGCCCCAAGTCATCCCATCAACCTTTCGGACTTAAGCACTTGCATTCCGGTGGAAATAGTTTTCCTACCACTTAAAACTGCGTCGTTAATTTAGCCATGGATTAGGGAGTTATTGCAAATTTTAAGCCACATTATTTTCGTCGTACATTTCGATAACTTATTAATAAAACAGAAGGAGGAGATAAAGAAACAATTTTGTAATTTTGGAAAAATATAACATCCTGGATGCCATAGGCAATATCGACGTCGCATGGCAAGAATTAACTAAGGAGTGCATGAATGGAGTGTGGAAGAAGATATGGCCAGAGGTATCCCAGGTTTATTAACGAGAAGAGCCTATTGTTGGTCAAATTGTCAATCTAGTCGAAACAGCAGGACTAGGAGCAGATGAGCAGGATATTGAGGAGCTACTGCAGGTCCAAAAGAAATTACTACAGACTTTCTTAAAAAAAGTTTGGAAACAATAACCGAAATTGTAGCGAATGGCCCAAATTTTCACAGGAGTGCAAAAACAAGAAGAGGAGTTTTGGATGCGATCGCCTGCTACCGACATTTGCTTAATGACTCTAGACGATTTGTTGGCCAAAAAATCAACAATATCAGAAGAGCCATCAGGAACTTCATCACAAATATAAACTTTATACATACTTGTTTATATTTGTGCAATTGTTTCTGTTATATAATATGCATATTGCTAGTATTACAAGTAGGTAAACTATAGGCGTACGAGAACAGTCACTCGTTGTGGACACGCTGTATAAGCTGCATTTTGACAGCTAAAACCTCTCAAACTGTCATAATTATGACAATTTGGTGATTTTACACAGGTTTTAGCTGTCAAAATACAGCTTATACAGCGTGTCCACAACGAGTGACTGTTCTCGTACACCTATAGCTTACCTACTATTACAGTTTAATATTAAAGTAAAATTTGTTTATTTTGGTCGCATATTCCCGTTTATTATTCCCTATTTACTAGGTGTTAAAATGACTTCATATAACGCTGTTTCGTTTAGCGCTCCTCTCTTCAGGTACGCATCTACCGCGCTAAACGAGGTCTTACTGTACAAATTGTCTAATTTTTGTTATTGATTTGTATTGCCGACATAATTCCAAGACCAGACTATAGTTTGTCTAATAAAGTCTGCCTCTTAAATTAATCTTTTTTGAATTATTATCTTTGGCAGCTGTAACTTACTACATACAACTAAGATTCCAAGAAGAGATCATGCATCTACGGCTATAAAATTTTAAGTAATTAATCATGAAGGTCTGTTGCAACAGATGTGGCGGTTTAAATTTTATATAAAGCGCTACTAGTTGTACAGAAAAATTGTCCAAATTTTTTATCCAGAAAATATCAATATCTTAAGCGACTCTGCTAACCACGTTCAACAGGAGAAAATGGTACTAAGAGCGGTTGTTAAAAATGAATATGAACAATGAGGAATTCAATAATTGCAGAGGATGTAAATACATATTATAGAATATGCAACACAATTGAAATTATTTTATTAATGATAGCGAACTGTCAAAGTTTCGATGAAGCATAAGAAACCAGAGTCAGTTACTGTGAGCAAAAAGTTTAGACAACTCAGAAAGTTAGTCCTCATTGAGAGGCTTTTGTTTTTTACAATACAGTTTGGGTTACTCTTTCTCTGCATATTTAAGCATTTTTATTTTCAAGGTAATCGAACATAAAACTTCGTTCTCTAAAAGGGTCTACAGACCATACAAAGTTGATTTGACTGTTTAAAGCGATCTACAAACGAAACGATCGGCTGTACAATCTGTTGTAACATCGTAGTTGGTTAGACGGTCTACGTATGGAGAAAAAACAGCGACTGACTTGTCTTTACGTTTTTATTTTCAACTTGTAGTACGATAAGTCGTACAACCGTTCGTGTCGTCTGTAAACTGCTTAAGGTTTTCTCAGTCACTGCTCGGCTTTTCAATAAAGGCGTCGAAAAAATGAGTTGCAAGCACTAAGTATATCCTAATCCTTTTTATTCCAAATCTGTACCAGAAGAGCTTTGAACTGTGCAAGAGTTAAGAAGAGATAACTTTTCCTCTTCCAGTACTTCAAACAAGGAGATAAAATGAATGTAATGTGTTGTAATTTTTTCCATTTTTTTAAATGGGGTTGCATTCATTTTGCCTAGTGAGATTTTGGAGGTTCCTGTCTCTTCAGAACATTTCTTGGTCCTGTGTAGGGACTTTTCGGAAATATCCAAAGCTTTCAACCTTATTGAAATTGATCTAAAAAAACTTGGTCTATTTGATTTTTTATAAAGATAGAACAGCTGTTATTTTTTGCTATGTAATGAATGCGATTATGTACATGATTAAAAGTTATATTACAACAAAGATAATTACAAATTTGGACAAGATAACCAAAGTATAACAAACATTTATAAAATTAACACATTATAGTAAAATTTGACGTATTTAAATCTAATGCAAACAGTATTCTGCATCAATACAATTCCCCACCCACTTAGAAATGTCAAGTTAATGTGAAATAATTTTCCAGTCAGCATTGTCACTAAACAAATGTTTCACTTTCATTCTTGCAAATATCAGATGATGGCATATACTTCTTAATAGACGATAACGAGTTAAGCTAACATATTACAGTGGATATGTAAATTGTGGACCTTAACGCAAGCCAAGTGTTTCTTAAATATTATGCAGATGTAAAAGTTTAAAAACCTTGTTATTTTGGGACCTGAATGTTTAATTTGTTCCAGTATTAGATGTCCGTTTAGTTTTGTAAATTTTGAAAATGAAGCAATCACCTTCATGTTTCATCTACAAAAGCTTCTTTTTTCTTCATTTTATATTTTCACTTTTCGTTAAAGGTACGCCGTTATGATTCATTTATATAATCATCAACAGACACTGCTATTATCCAACGTCCTTGGTGATGACTCCGTAAAACTTCGGCATTTTTACTATAAAGAAGCGCAATAATCCAATGATTCATTTAATTCATATGCTACTATGCAAATCGATTTGTAATGTTTGACCTTCGTGTCATCAATGTAAACACGGATTTCCTCAAAATTGCCTTATCGTCGAAATTTGCGAAAGAGACATTTTTTGAGGTATTAATCTACCCGAATGTAGGAATCATACATGCCAAGCACAATCTTATTGTTAGGTAACAATACGAGCATATTTCTGATGATACGCAACGAAGCCTTTCGAAATTAATCAATTTGTCAGCCTTTATTACTTTATCAAATTACAATAAAATTTTATTAAGACATATCGAAATATTTTACATTAAATTTTATTTACAATAATTCTGTGAGAAACCATCTGGCCGAGAGCGAAGTAGATTCATCAAACGTTTCTCGAGAAAATTTATCTCTATAACGCGTTAATGTGCCTTGCTGGGAGTTTGGCCTGTCGTTTAGATTAACAAGGTGAACCTACTTGCCGAGGAGGAAGCAGATCCATCAAACGGTTATTGAGCTAGGTAATATTTATATCATGAAAAAGTTGTCCAGAAAATTTATGAAAGTTTGAACGGTCACAGCGCTCAAACGCGTTAATGTGCCTTCCTGGGGGTTTGTCCTCTCGTTAAGATTAACAAGATGAACCATCTGGCCGAGAGCGAAGTAGATTCATCAAACGGTTCTCGAGAAAATTTATCTCTATAACGCGTTAATGTGCCTTGCTGGGAGTTTGGCCTCTCGTTTAGATTAACAAGGTGAACCTACTTGCCGAGGAGGAAGCAGATCCATCAACCGGTTATTGAGCTATGTAATATTTATATGATGAAAAAGTTGTCCAGAAAATTTATGAACGTTTGAACGGTCACAGCGCTCAAACGCGTTAATGTGCCTTCCTGGGGGTTTGTCCTCTCGTTAAGATTAACAAGATGAACCATCTGGCCGAGAGCGAAGTAGATTCATCAAACGGTTCTCGAGAAAATTTATCTCTATAACGCGTTAATGTGCCTTGCTGGGAGCTTGGCCTCTCGTTTCGATTAACAAGGTGAACCTACTTGCCGAGGAGGAAGCAGATCCATCAAACGGTTATCGACCAAGGTAATATTTATATGATGAAAAAGTTGTCCTGAAAATTTATGAATGTTTGAACGGTCACAGCGCTCAAACGCCTTAATGTGCCTTCCTGGGGGTTTGTCCTCTCGTTTAGATGAACAAGATGAACCATCTGGCCGAGAGCGAAGTAGATTCATCAAACGGTTCTCGAGAAAATTTATCTCTATAACGCGTTAATGTGCCTTGCTGGGAGTTGGGCTTCTCGTTTAGATTAACAAGGTGAACCTACTTGCCGAGGAGGAAGCAGATCCATCAACCGGTTATTGAGCTATGTAATATTTATATGATGAAAAAGTTGTCCAGAAAATTTATGAACGTTTGAACGGTCACAGCGCTCAAACGCGTTAATGTGCCTTCCTGGGGTTTGTCCTCTCGTTTAAGATTAACAAGATGAACCATCTGGCCGAGAGCGAAGTAGATTCATCAAACGGTTCTCGAGAAAATTTATCTCTATAACGCGTTAATGTGCCTTGCTGGGAGTTTGGCCTCTCGTTTAGATTAACAAGGTGAACCTACTTGCCGAGGAGGAAGCAGATCCATCAACCGGTTATTGAGCTATGTAATATTTATATGATGAAAAAGTTGTCCAGAAAATTTATGAACGTTTGAACGGTCACAGCGCTCAAACGCGTTAATGTGCCTTCCTGGGGGTTTGTCCTCTCGTTAAGATTAACAAGATGAACCATCTGGCCGAGAGCGAAGTAGATTCATCAAACGGTTCTCGAGAAAATTTATCTCTATAACGCGTTAATGTGCCTTGCTGGGAGTTTGGCCTCTCGTTTCGATTAACAAGGTGAACCTACTTGCCGAGGAGGAAGCAGATCCATCAAACGGTTATCGACCAAGGTAATATTTATATGATGAAAAAGTTGTCCTGAAAATTTATGAATGTTTGAACGGTCACAGCGCTCAAACGCCTTAATGTGCCTTCCTGGGGGTTTGTCCTTTCGTTTAGATGAACAAGATGAACCATCTGGCCGAGAGCGAAGTAGATTCATCAAACGGTTCTCGAGAAAATTTATCTCTATAACGCGTTAATGTGCCTTGCTGGGAGTTTGGCCTCTCGTTTAGATTAACAAGGTGAACCTACTTGCCGAGGAGGAAGCAGATCCATCAACCGGTTATTGAGCTATGTAATATTTATATGATGAAAAAGTTGTCCAGAAAATTTATGAACGTTTGAACGGTCACAGCGCTCAAACGCGTTAATGTGCCTTCCTGGGGGTTTGTCCTCTCGTTAAGATTAACAAGATGAACCATCTGGCCGAGAGCGAAGTAGATTCATCAAACGGTTCTCGAGAAAATTTATCTCTATAACGCGTTAATGTGCCTTGCTGGGAGCTTTGGCCTCTCGTTTCGATTAACAAGGTGAACCTACTTGCCGAGGAGGAAGCAGATCCATCAAACGGTTATCGACCAAGGTAATATTTATATGATGAAAAAGTTGTCCTGAAAATTTATGAATGTTTGAACGGTCACAGCGCTCAAACGCCTTAATGTGCCTTCCTGGGGGTTTGTCCTCTCGTTTAGATGAACAAGATGAACCATCTGGCCGAGAGCGAAGTAGATTCATCAAACGGTTCTCGAGAAAATTTATCTCTATAACGCGTTAATGTGCCTTGCTGGGAGTTTGGCCTCTCGTTTCGATTAACAAGGTGAACCTACCTGCCGAGGGGGAAGCAGGTCCATCAAACGGTAATCGAGCTAGGTAATATTTATATGATGAAAAAGTTGTCCTGAAAATTTAAGAATGTTTGAACGGTCACAGCGCTCAAACGCCTTAATGTGCCTTCCTGGGGGTTTGTTCTCTCGTTTAGATGAACAAGATGAACCATCTGGCCGAGAGCGAAGTAGATTCATCAAACGGTTGTCGAGAAAATTTATCTCTATAACGCGTTAATGTGCCTTGCTGGGAGTTGGGCTTCTCGTTTAGATTAACAAGGTGAACCTACTTGCCGAGGAGGAAGCAGATCCATCAAACGGTTATCGAGCTAGGTAATATTTATATGATGAAAAAGTTGTCCTGTAAATTTATGAAAGTTTGAACGGTCACAGCGCTCAAACGCGTTAATGTGCCTTCCTGGGGGTTTGTCCTCTTGTTTAGATGAACAAGATGAACCATCTGGCCGAGAGCGACGTAGATTCATCAAACGGTTCTAGAGAAAATTTATCTCTATAACGCGTTAATGTGCCTTGCTGGGAGCTTGGCCTCTCCTTTCGATTAACACGGTGAACCTACTTGCCGAGGAGGAAGTAGATCCATCAAACGGTTAACGACCTAGGTAATATTTATATGATGAAAAAGTTGTCCTGAAAATTTATGAATGTTTGAACGGTCACAGCGCTCAAACGCCTTAATGTGCCTTCCTGGGGGTTTGTCCTCTCGTTTAGATGAACAAGATGAACCATCTGGCCGAGAGCGAAGTAGATTCATCAAACGGTTCTCGAGAAAATTTATCTCTATAACGCGTTAATGTGCCTTGCTGGGAGTTTGGCCTCTCGTTTCGATTAACAAGGTGAACCTACCTGCCGAGGGGGAAGCAGGTCCATCAAACGGTAATCGAGCTAGGTAATATTTATATGATGAAAAAGTTGTCCTGAAAATTTAAGAATGTTTGAACGGTCACAGCGCTCAAACGCCTTAATGTGCCTTCCTGGGGGTTTGTTCTCTCGTTTAGATGAACAAGATGAACCATCTGGCCGAGAGCGAAGTAGATTCATCAAACGGTTGTCGAGAAAATTTATCTCTATAACGCGTTAATGTGCCTTGCTGGGAGTTGGGCTTCTCGTTTAGATTAACAAGGTGAACCTACTTGCCGAGGAGGAAGCAGATCCATCAAACGGTTATCGAGCTAGGTAATATTTATATGATGAAAAAGTTGTCCTGTAAATTTATGAAAGTTTGAACGGTCACAGCGCTCAAACGCGTTAATGTGCCTTCCCGGGGGTTTGTCCTCTTGTTTAGATGAACAAGATGAACCATCTGGCCGAGAGCGAAGTAGATTCATCAAACGGTTCTCGAGAAAATTTATCTCTATAACGCGTTAATGTGCCTTGCTGGGAGTTTGGCCTCTCGTTTCGATTAACAAGGTGAACCTACCTGCCGAGGGGGAAGCAGGTCCATCAAACGGTAATCGAGCTAGGTAATATTTATATGATGAAAAAGTTGTCCTGAAAATTTAAGAATGTTTGAACGGTCACAGCGCTCAAACGCCTTAATGTGCCTTCCTGGGGGTTTGTCCTCTCGTTTAGATGAACAAGATGAACCATCTGGCCGAGAGCGAAGTAGATTCATCAAACGGTTCTCGAGAAAATTTATCTCTATAACGCGTTAATGTGCCTTGCTGGGAGTTTGGCCTCTCGTTTCGATTAACAAGGTGAACCTACCTGCCGAGGGGGAAGCAGGTCCATCAAACGGTAATCGAGCTAGGTAATATTTATATGATGAAAAAGTTGTCCTGAAAATTTAAGAATGTTTGAACGGTCACAGCGCTCAAACGCCTTAATGTGCCTTCCTGGGGGTTTGTTCTCTCGTTTAGATGAACAAGATGAACCATCTGGCCGAGAGCGAAGTAGATTCATCAAACGGTTGTCGAGAAAATTTATCTCTATAACGCGTTAATGTGCCTTGCTGGGAGTTGGGCTTCTCGTTTAGATTAACAAGGTGAACCTACTTGCCGAGGAGGAAGCAGATCCATCAAACGGTTATCGAGCTAGGTAATATTTATATGATGAAAAAGTTGTCCTGTAAATTTATGAAAGTTTGAACGGTCACAGCGCTCAAACGCGTTAATGTGCCTTCCTGGGGGTTTGTCCTCTTGTTTAGATGAACAAGATGAACCATCTGGCCGAGAGCGACGTAGATTCATCAAACGGTTCTAGAGAAAATTTATCTCTATAACGCGTTAATGTGCCTTGCTGGGAGTTTGGCCTCTCCTTTCGATTAACACGGTGAACCTACTTGCCGAGGAGGAAGTAGATCCATCAAACGGTTAACGACCTAGGTAATATTTATATGATGAAAAAGTTGTCCTGAAAATTTATGAATGTTTGAACGGTCACAGCGCTCAAACGCCTTAATGTGCCTTCCTGGGGGTTTGTCCTCTCGTTTAGATGAACAAGATGAACCATCTGGCCGAGAGCGAAGTAGATTCATCAAACGGTTCTCGAGAAAATTTATCTCTATAACGCGTTAATGTGCCTTGCTGGGAGTTTGGCCTCTCGTTTCGATTAACAAGGTGAACCTACCTGCCGAGGGGGAAGCAGGTCCATCAAACGGTAATCGAGCTAGGTAATATTTATATGATGAAAAAGTTGTCCTGAAAATTTAAGAATGTTTGAACGGTCACAGCGCTCAAACGCCTTAATGTGCCTTCCTGGGGGTTTGTTCTCTCGTTTAGATGAACAAGATGAACCATCTGGCCGAGAGCGAACTAGATTCATCAAACGGTTCTCGAGAAAATTTATCTCTATAACGCGTTAATGTGCCTTGCTGGGAGTTTGGCCTCTCGTTTCGATTAACAAGGTGAACCTACTTGCCGAGGAGGAAGCAGATCCATCAAACGGTTATCGAGCTAGGTAATATTTATATGATGAAAAAGTTGTCCTGTAAATTTATGAAAGTTTGAACGGTCACAGCGCTCAAACGCGTTAATGTGCCTTCCCGGGGGTTTGTCCTCTTGTTTAGATGAACAAGATGAACCATCTGGCCGAGAGCGACGTAGATTCATCAAACGGTTCTAGAGAAAATTTATCTCTATAACGCGTTAATGTGCCTTGCTGGGAGTTTGGCCTCTCGTTTCGATTAACAAGGTGAACCTACTTGCCGAGGAGGAAGCAGATCCATCAAACGGTTATCGAGCTAGGTAATATTTATATGATGAAAAAGTTGTCCTGAAAATTTATGAATGTTTGAACGGTCACAGCGCTCAAACGCCTTAATGTGCCTTCCTGGGGGTTTGTCCTCTCGTTTAGATGAACAAGATGAACCATCTAGCCGAGAGCGAAGTAGATTCATCAAGCGGTTCTCGAGAAAATTTATCTCTATAACGCGTTAATGTGCCTTGCTGGGAGTTTGGCCTCTCGTTTCGATTAACAAGGTGAACCTACTTGCCGAGGAGGAAGCAGATCCATCAAACGGTTATCGAGCTAGGTAATATTTATATGATGAAAAAGTTGTCCTGAAAATTTATGAATGTTTGAACGGTCACAGCGCTCAAACGCCTTAATGTGCCTTCCTGGGGGTTTGTCCTCTCGTTTAGATGAACAAGATGAACCATCTAGCCGAGAGCGAAGTAGATTCAGCAAACGGTTCTCGAGATAATTTATCTCTATAACGCGTTAATGTGCCTTGCTGGGAGTTTGGCTTCTCGTTTAGATTAACAAGGTGAACCTACTTGCCGAGGAGGAAGCAGATCCATCAAACGGTTATCGAGCTCCGTAATATTAATATGATGAAAAAGTTGTCCAGAAAATTTATGAAAGTTTGAACGGTCACAGCGCTCAAACGCGTTAATGTGCCTTCCTGGGGGTTTGTCCTCTCGTTTAGATGAACAAGATGAACCATCTAGCCGAGAGCGAAGTAGATTCATCAAACGGTTGTCGAGAAAATTTATCTCTATAACGCGTTAATGTGCCTTGCTGGGAGTTGGGCTTCTCGTTTAGATTAACAAGGTGAACCTACTTGCCGAGGAGGAAGCAGATCCATCAAACGGTTATCGAGCTCCGTAATATTTATATGATGAAAAAGTTGTCCAGAAAATTTATGAAAGTTTGAACGGTCACAGCGCTCAAACGCGTTAATGTGCCTTCCTGGGGGTTTGTCCTCTCGTTTAGATGAACAAGATGAACCATCTGGCCGAGAGCGACGTAGATTCATCAAACGGTTCTCGAGATAATTTATCTCTATAACGCGTTAATGTGCCTTGCTGGGAGTTGGGCCTCTCGTTTAGATTAACAAGGTGAACCTACTTGCCGAGGAGGAAGCAGATCCATCAAACGGTTATCGAGCTAGGTAATATTTATATGATGAAAAAGTTGTCCTGAAAATTTATGAAAGTTTGAACGGTCACAGCGCTCAAACGCGTTAATGTGCCTTCCTGGGGGTTTGTCCTCTCGTTTAGATGAACAAGATGAACCATCTGGCCGAGAGCGAAGTAGATTCATCAAACGGTTCTCGAGAAAATTTATCTCTATAACGCGTTAATGTGCCTTGCTGGGAGTTGGGCTTCTCGTTTAGATTAACAAGGTGAACCTACTTGCCGAGGAGGAAGCAGATCCATCAAACGGTTATCGAGCTAGGTAATATTTATATGATGAAAAAGTTGTCCTGAAAATTTATGAAAGTTTGAACGGTCACAGCGCTCAAACGCGTTAATGTGCCTTCCTGGGGGTTTGTCCTCTCGTTTAGATGAACAAGATGAGCCATCTGGCCGAGAGCGAAGTAGATTCATCAAGCGGTTCTCGAGAAAATTTATCTCTATAACGCGTTAATGTGCCTTGCTGGGAGTTTGGCCTCTCGTTTCGATTAACAAGGTGAACCTACTTGCCGAGGAGGAAGCAGATCCATCAAACGGTTATCGAGCTAGGTAATATTTATATGATGAAAAAGTTGTCCTGAAAATTTATGAATGTTTGAACGGTCACAGCGCTCAAACGCCTTAATGTGCCTTCCTGGGGGTTTGTCCTCTCGTTTAGATGAACAAGATGAACCATCTGGCCGAGAGCGAAGTAGATTCATCAAACGGTTGTCGAGAAAATTTATCTCTATAACGCGTTAATGTGCCTTGCTGGGAGTTGGGCTTCTCGTTTAGATTAACAAGGTGAACCTACTTGCCGAGGAGGAAGCAGATCCATCAAACGGTTATCGAGCTAGGTAATATTTATATGATGAAAAAGTTGTCCTGAAAATTTATGAATGTTTGAACGGTCACAGCGCTCAAACGCCTTAATGTGCCTTCCTGGGGGTTTGTCCTCTCGTTTAGATGAACAAGATGAACCATCTGGCCGAGAGCGAAGTAGATTCATCAAACGGTTGTCGAGAAAATTTATCTCTATAACGCGTTAATGTGCCTTGCTGGGAGTTGGGCTTCTCGTTTAGATTAACAAGGTGAACCTACTTGCCGAGGAGGAAGCAGATCCATCAAACGGTTATCGAGCTAGGTAATATTTATATGATGAAAAAGTTGTCCTGAAAATTTATGAATGTTTGAACGGTCACAGCGCTCAAACGCGTTAATGTGCCTTCCTGGGGGTTTGTCCTCTCGTTTAGATGAACAAGATGAACCATCTAGCCGAGAGCGAAGTAGATTCAGCAAACGGTTCTCGAGATAATTTATCTCTATAACGCGTTAATGTGCCTTGCTGGGAGTTTGGCTTCTCGTTTAGATTAACAAGGTGAACCTACTTGCCGAGGAGGAAGCAGATCCATCAAACGGTTATCGAGCTAGGTAATATTTATATGATGAAAAAGTTGTCCTGAAAATTTATGAATGTTTGAACGGTCACAGCGCTCAAACGCCTTAATGTGCCTTCCTGGGGGTTTGTCCTCTCGTTTAGATGAACAAGATGAACCATCTGGCCGAGAGCGAAGTAGATTCATCAAACGGTTGTCGAGAAAATTTATCTCTATAACGCGTTAATGTGCCTTGCTGGGAGTTGGGCTTCTCGTTTAGATTAACAAGGTGAACCTACTTGCCGAGGAGGAAGCAGATCCATCAAACGGTTATCGAGCTAGGTAATATTTATATGATGAAAAAGTTGTCCTGAAAATTTATGAAAGTTTGAACGGTCACAGCGCTCAAACGCGTTAATGTGCCTTCCTGGGGGTTTGTCCTCTCGTTTAGATGAACAAGATGAACCATCTGGCCGAGAGCGAAGTAGATTCATCAAGCGGTTCTCGAGAAAATTTATCTCTATAACGCGTTAATGTGCCTTGCTGGGAGTTTGGCCTCTCGTTTCGATTAACAAGGTGAACCTACTTGCCGAGGAGGAAGCAGATCCATCAAACGGTTATCGAGCTAGATAATATTTATATGATGAAAAAGTTGTCCTGAAAATTTATGAATGTTTGAACGGTCACAGCGCTCAAACGCCTTAATGTGCCTTCCTGGGGGTTTGTCCTCTCGTTTAGATGAACAAGATGAACTATCTAGCCGAGAGCGAAGTAGATTCAGCAAACGGTTCTCGAGATAATTTATCTCTATAACGCGTTAATGTGCCTTGCTGGGAGTTTGGCTTCTCGTTTAGATTAACAAGGTGAACCTACTTGCCGAGGAGGAAGCAGATCCATCAAACGGTTATCGAGCTCCGTAATATTTATATGATGAAAAAGTTGTCCAGAAAATTTATGAAAGTTTGAACGGTCACAGCGCTCAAACGCGTTAATGTGCCTTCCTGGGGGTTTGTCCTCTCGTTTAGATGAACAAGATGAACCATCTAGCCGAGAGCGAAGTAGATTCATCAAACGGTTGTCGAGAAAATTTATCTCTATAACGCGTTAATGTGCCTTGCTGGGAGTTGGGCTTCTCGTTTAGATTAACAAGGTGAACCTACTTGCCGAGGAGGAAGCAGATCCATCAAACGGTTATCGAGCTCCGTAATATTTATATGATGAAAAAGTTGTCCAGAAAATTTATGAAAGTTTGAACGGTCACAGCGCTCAAACGCGTTAATGTGCCTTCCTGGGGGTTTGTCCTCTCGTTTAGATGAACAAGATGAACCATCTGGCCGAGAGCGACGTAGATTCATCAAACGGTTCTCGAGAAAATTTATCTCTATAACGCGTTAATGTGCCTTGCTGGGAGTTGGGCTTCTCGTTTAGATTAACAAGGTGAACCTACTTGCCGAGGAGGAAGCAGATCCATCAAACGGATATCGAGCTCGGTAATATTTATGTGATGAAAAAGTTGTCCAGAAAATTTATGAAAGTTTGAACGGTCACAGCGGTCAAACGCGTTAATGTGCCTTCCTGGAGGTTTATCCTCTCGTTAAGATTAACAAGATGAATCATCTGGCCGAGAGCGAAGTAGATTCATCAAACGGTTCTCGAGAAAATTCATCTCTATAACGCGTTAATGTGCCTTGCTGGGAGTTTGGCCTGTCGTTTAGATTAACAAGGTGAACCTACTTGCCGAGGAGGAAACAGATCCATCAAACGGTTATTGAGCTAGGTAATATTTATATGATGAAAAAGTTGTCCAGAAAATTTATAAAAGTTTGAACGGTCACAGCGCTCAAACGCGTTAATGTGCCTTCCTGGAGGTTTGTCCTCTCGTTAAGATTAACAAGATGAACCATCTGGCCGAGAGCGAAGTAGATTCATCGAACGGTTCTCGAGAAAATTTATCTCTATAACGCGTTAATGTGCCTTGGTGGGAGTTTGGCCTCTCGTTTAGATTAACAAGGTGAACCTACTTGCCGAGGGGGAAGCAGATTCATTTAACGGTTATCGAGCTAGGTAATATTAGGTAATGTATATGATGAAAAAATTGTCCAGAAAATTTATCCATTTGGAGCGGTCACAGCGCTCAAACGCGTTAATGTGCCTTGCTGGGAGTTTGGCCTCTCGTTTAGATTAATAAGGTGAACCTACTTGCCGAGGAGGAAGCAGATCTTTTCTCTTCTCTTCTTTAATTGTTTCTAGCAACGCTTTTTGCTGGATATATGTATGTATACTGCATCCATCCACCGTAAATTGTTAAGATTCTATTGTAATGTAATAAATGCATATTTTACATGTAATACCTTGAGAGTTGCTTACGCCATCTCTGTATAAGGCCTCATATTACGTAAATTCATCCTCATATACATATGGCAATGTAAAATATGCTAACTCCTTGAGATGTTCAAGTGTTATATAATCTACAAGATAAGTGCCGACAAGCTTTATTTACTTAAATAATAATGATGCCTGCCGACTGACTAACAGCAGGAATCCTTGAGAATATGTTTGCTTACAGATTTAATTTTCTGCTCTCTGATGTTAATATTAACGTAAGCTGAGTTGGTGTTACTCACCTGCTCTAGATCTTACTTATCAAATCTCGAATCTAAAGAAAAATATCACTAGGATGTTATTGGAATGAAAATTTCGGCATTATTAGAAATAATTTGTTTGAGTCAATAAAGCCCAAATTCTTTCACTAAACAGCTCGAGATACATTTGTTCCATAAAGTATGGGTTGCATTGCTTTTCCGGTGTGGTTTCATCATTTTAGTGATGCCATCTTCAGCGACATTGAACAGATGCATACCACTATGCATAAGGTTTCATTGGAAGATGCAATATAGCCTAATTGGTGTTTGAAATTTTGCTGACGTCAGCTACAGGTAGTTTGCCCCTTTCAGTAGCTGTTCCCTCCTTTAAACTTTCCAAATTATGATCAATACTAGATTGATAAAAACAAACTGAAACACAAGCACAATTAACTAAAACTAAACATAGAGTCTTTATGATGTAACTTCAACATATTTTAGTTAATTAAATTCGCTGTTTTAGTTGCAACAGATACCATCTCTCTTTAAATTTATTAGCCATATAAATCATTTTTCATATTTCACGTTATATAATAATTAGGTTTGATAATCATCGGACATTATTACGGATACTACAGTTGCTAACATTATATTCTTACATATATGGTCTAACCAGTTCCAATATATGAGAACTGGTGACGTGATCGCTGCTGCGACCATTACACTCTGATCGTAAATATAGTTAAGTTACTAAAAAAAAAAAAAAAACTTTCTCTTTCTTCGGGAATTAAGGTCAAGTATAAGACCATTTACCGAGTACGCACACACAATAACACATGGTCTTCGCAACTGTATAGTTATAATTAACTTATAATAATTATTAATGATGAGGTACAAAATACTTTCAACGCGGTGTATGATTTGAATTGTATGTAACATTTCTTTTATGCACATTCTAAAATAAATTCGACAGGTATTCGAACTCACGTGTTTCAACCACAAGAAGAAAGACAGCATTTATTTATTTAGACATATTCTATACATATATTGTTAACATGTCACAATGACTAATACAGAGTGACACAACGTTTGGAACGGTATATTAAACTGCGTTGGTCTTTGGTGTTTTTTTTTCATGCGATTCTTTATTTGTTCTATTTAGAACTGTGACGCTACACAAGTTTAATAAACTTTCGTTGATACATACATGCACACACAACGCATTTACTGCGGTTATATACGACAGTTTCGTGGTCTTGCATTCTTCATTTAGGTATGAAATTTCGTTAAAAATGTCTTTGTTAATGTTGATTGTAATGGTAAGTACAGGGGTTGGACATGCAGTCTAGTTTATGCGAATCGTCCTTTAAGCCTTGTGCTGCCTTGTTATTTCAAAGTTTCGGAATCGTTGAATATTCAAATTCATTTATATATGATTGATGCAAGCAAAACTAAAACGATATATTGATGCCCAAAAATCACTCCTGAAACTACAAAAGCGCAAGCAGGCTTGCAATGTGCTCAAAATCATAAAAAATCTTAAATCATCAAAAATTACAAGAAAATTAATATTAAGGCAACACGAAATTCCTTCTGGATTACGATTAATTAGGGAAGGTATCTACCTACAGCAGGATAATGGCTCCCACAGTCAGCAGACATGAACGTCGTAGAGCTGTCATGGAATGAATTAGAAAGAAGACTTAGTTAAGACTGTACACAATCCCAGGAGATGCTTTGGGAGCAGTCGAACTTAGTGAGTCGAATCGAATGGTTGACATTGTAAGATGTCTCGAAAGTGTCTAAACAATCCAGATCACAATGACAGGTCTGTGATGACTTAAGGGTTGCTGCACTTTTGCTTGGGTTACAGCTAGGCTATGTCAAATTTTGCTATTTTTTATGTCAATGAGACAATCGGACAAAAGAATATACCACATATGCCATTGGTAGACTCTACAAATATTTTGTTGCCACCATTTCACATTAAATGGGTCCGCTTTTCAGTACCAGCGTCAGAAATTACCAAAGCTAAGTGAAGCAAAAGTTAAAGAAGGCATTTTTGTTGGGCTACAGATTCGAAATATTCTGAAAGACAAACATTTTGAAAGCACTCTAACAGGTATTGAAAAATTAAATTAAAAAAAAACAGTCTTGAAAACTGCAATTGAATCATGATATGCATAAAGGTCTTAAGACAGCAAAACCAAATTTTAAGAAAACTAGAAAAAACTTTTCTAAAGCATCATGGTTATGATGCAATGACATTTTGCAGCATTTTTGTTATTATCTTCTCCCTGACAAACAAAACGCTCTCTTGCATACAATATAATGCCTTTTTGCTTCCTAAATTTCAAAAAAAATCTGACTAGCCCTTTTTACATAGAATATGTTGAACAAATTGATGAAAAGTGGTAAAAAACTTTTGTTTAACATTATAAATCTCATCATCAAAATCTCCTCTGTTAGTAGTTGGCCACATTAGTAATTCTTCATAGAAGTGCTTATAATGATCGTCCACAAAAGGTAAACATTTTTTGATACCTTCAATTTTTTTCTTCTTAAGTTGAACTTTTCCAGATGGGTAAGCAAGCTGAATAGGTGTAACAGGAGAGATTTTCCCAGGGTGCTTTAATGTAAAGGAATGTTGGAAATGGTTGAAGTTGCTTATGTTAAAGTTTATTCTGTCTTTTCTAGGAACCCCACCTTTTGATGTTTCTTCTGAGGTACACATTCTTTTGTAATATTTTGGCCAATGATTTCTAAATGAAAATATTTCGTCAGAGTGTACTTCTTTAACGGTAAATTTTCTTTTTTTCGAACTAGTTATTGTCAGCTCTGTAACTGTAACTCTCTAACTCTCGTCTCTGTCGTCTCTGTAACTCAACTATATGGACACTAAAAATTCGTTCATGCCTTTTGAAATTTCGCTTTATCATTGAAAAATCCCGGTCTCAAGGTAAAAGTGAATGGCCTGGTAAGGGAAAGTAGTGTCGAATTTTCTTAAAATGCTCATTATCCGTGAATGAATCTTACCAGAGAATGGTTTTTGTTTTGGCCCCAGCAGTTGTGACTGTATAGATGGAGTTCATCGTATTTGTCACCATACTGAGATATATAATCTAGCAGAAATGAGCAGACCTCATCTGCGGTCTTCTTTGTGATACTTACTCTCGTGGTAAACATAAAGTGTAGCTGTGCTCTCTTTAATATTCTGGACACAAAAAACGTTTACAGTGAGTTGATTGTAGTAAAATACTTCACCGACTGGTGTAGTCGGTAACTGTAGGTTTTACATATAATCAAAACAAAGGGATAACACATGGTCATTCTTGTCTTCAGGATCGCCTTTTAGTGCTGAGTAAAATTTCTTGCTTCTTCGCTTGTGAACTATAAGTTTTCCGGCTGGTACTCGCCCAACGTTTTCGCTTAAGTGGCTGTTTTTGATTTTAATATTTAGCTTCTCATAAACTGAACAGACATCGACTTGACGTCTGCCAAATGAGAGGTTAAAGTTATCACTGAAGAATTTGCAGTAGTAAGAATAGCTTAACTTCAATATTGGGGTAACGTTCTTTAAACAATGCATACATTATTGTTAAATTCAAGTCAGAACCAAGATATCTAACTTCCTTGCCACTATAATGACTGAGTTTAGTCCATTTTGCAGCGGATAAACGACGAAGAGCACTAAAAAGTACCATCAGATTACTAGACTTTAGGCCTTTTTACATATCACGATTCAATTAAGTTTTTAATTTCATTATCACTTGTATATTGAGCGTCTCAAAATTAATAAAATGAAATTACTTTTCATTCAAGATGCAAAAAATAGCAGGTTGACAATCAAATTTCTAATTATGCGTATCTAGTGTTCCGCAAGGTTCAGTTCTTAGGCCATTACTATTCTTAATTCATACTTCACCTTTGACCAACTGTTTCACTCTTTGGAATTACCATTTCTATGCCGACGACACGAAAATTTATTATTTATTCCCGGTATCCGAGTGTGGGACAGTGTGCTGATGTCTCAATTCAGATCTGGCTAGAATTGGCACGTTTGCCAAGTGCCATGCACTACCTATATTTAAACCCCTTTTGGACCGAGGGAGGGGATGTGATGATTTTATTCGCTCCAATATCAATATTTCTTAGCGAAGGAGCTGTTCCGGACGGAAACGGATGACCTACCAAGGTTCACACAGGTAGTAGAACAATTCCCTGTGTTTACGAAAGAAGAAATGATTGGTGGCGTTGCAAAAATGAAGACCGGCAAATCACCAGGGGCAGACTGCTTAACTGCAGAAGTCGTAATAATACTAGCCGGCACGATACCGAACGTCCTGCTGGACATTTTCAACTGGCTGGTAGTAAGAAGAAAGAAGTTTTGTACTGTGTAGTGCAATCTCAAATGATATACGCTAGTCCGGCCTGGTCTTACGCATTACAAGTCGAGAAACATAGGTACCTCCTCGAAGGTTTACAAAGAAGGTCTCTACTAAGGGTTGCTAGCGGATACCGCACCATCTCTACGGGTGGTACTCAGGTCATAGCGGGAATTCCACCAATTTTGCTACTAGAAGAGCAAAAGATTATTTTCCATCTCAAGCAGTCACAACAGATTGTCGACAAGGGGGCTATAAGAGGCCTCACACTAGTTAAATGGCAGGAAAGCTGGATGGAGGAAAGAGAGACAGCAGGATGGACTAGGAGCCTTATCCCTGATTTGGTAAAATGGGTAAAATGTAAGCATAGAATGACGGATTATCACCTAACGCAATTTATATCAGGCCACGGACACTTCCGAGTGTACACCAAAAGGTAATATTAGTTTGGGAAGACGATAGGGAACAGCTGAGGGCCGATCTTGGACAGGATGTAACAAGCGCCAATATAATTAACATCATGGTGGAGTCTAAAGTTACTTGGAATAAGGTACTTAGTTTCATTAAGAAAATCCTCTCGGATAGAGAAAGGATCGAGAGAGAGCTTAAGCGCAGTGGAGAACAGCGAAGAACTCGATAAGGCACACGTAAGGCAGACATAGAAACTAAGGACGGAGAAAGACTGGTCGTGTTATCTGAAGTTATGCCAAAAGGCGGTCCCGGATACACGAAGACGAAGTTAGAGGTGTTTTGGTGGGTAGACCGGGCTTGCACATCCCACCCGGGAGTCCCACACTGGTGCTCGCGATCGAACCAAGCGTGCATCGACCATCAAGGTTTTCACCTCCCCAAAAAAAAAAAATATATCAATATTTCTGTCGATGGTAAGATTATTGATATCAAAGATAGTGTAAAGAGTTTGGGTGTAGTATTAGACTGTGATTTAATTTAAAAATTTCGCTTATGCAGCTCTAAGACTATTGTATACAAATAGGTCTTCGTTGAATGTAAAAACTAGAGGGTCGCTATGCGAGGCCTTTGTGCTCCCTCAGGTAGATTATTGTGATGCGGCACTGTCATATAAATGTGCGCGTGAACTCACGTATTCGATTAATATATGGTATTACACATAAGTTATAATATTGCAAAAATTTAGTTCTATTCATATTTTGGCGAATTCAACAAGCACAACTGTTATCTACGGTGAACATATGTACATATCTTATACTTACATCAAAAGATATAATCAGCTACTGATACTTAAGTTCAGGAGATTAAATTAATATTTCGATTAATTAGAATTAAATTTAAAGGTACTTTTTTCGAATTTCCCCTTTATTTTATTTATATTACATCGTATGCAAATGTTATTTATTCTAATTTTAAACATGTTACTAACAAGGATACATATTCGTTACTTTATTATTATGTCCGATATGTTCCGTGTAGAGATTGTATCTATCCAACAATAAATATTTTGATCTAATCTGAACAGTTACTGCTTATCAGTGAATAAAGTATTAAATACCAGGTGGCTCGAAATGAAAACTCGGCAGCGCTGTTATAATTTCTAGCCTAAATATATTTCTAAATCAACGAGGTTACTTTATTAGTTTGCTGGGATCTAAGCTACCCTTTTCATACCTATTTTAAAAGTGTGTACGCATAGTTACGCAAGTTACTGTATATAAATATGCATTAAATTGCTTAACAATTGCAGACACCTACTATTAGAATTTCTCCCGTGAACAAAGAACACTTAAATAATGTTCACGATCTATTTGCTAATTTATTTGAATTGCTAATAATATCGGTGTTGAATCGTAAAATAAACTGGATCCGTGAAATTCTGTTTTGTTTGGAAGCAACAAACACAGAACGAATGCACCATCGTTACCTTTGTGTGCACTGTGTGTGTGTTTGATGAACGTTTATTTTTAGAACGCATTAAAACAGACTTGCTTTCGTATAATTTTCACGTCGAGTGAACTTGAATTTTGGTGGAACAAGAATTCTCTGGTAGGTGGTTAAACTGTACCGTACCGGCTAGCGTTGCATAAATGGTTATTTAACAAATAAATAACTAGAGAGAGATAATGTAGATTCCTAATCGCGCCTTAGAAATGCGTATAATACTTGAATGTATGATTTTAGTACCGTTTTATTATTAGCTGAATTGGAATATTTTGTTCGTCTCAATACAACGTAAACACGCTTAATTTGGTTAATATGTATGTTATGTATTTAACGGAATACATTTGTATAATGTGAAGGTTATATAAATTTTTATTTATACAAATATGTTTAAAGTCATAGTAATCTGTTAACGGTACGAATCCACAAACATAGAAATGAAAATTCAAAATTACACCTGTGCTAGAGAAAGTTTGCATTATCAAACGGTTTACCACAATTTCTCTTCGGCAATTTTAATCCTTTTTTGAATATGTATACATACATATGTATATATAAAAAAATAAATTAAAGAAACCCCGCTTTTCTCGAATAGTCTAACAAAAGAAAGCTGTAACATTTCATGTTATTGTTTTGAAAAATGTTCTTTTGTTGAAGGAAATAAAGATAGTGATAAAGGAAAGTTCCTATCAACTTGTCAGGAGTGACATAATACCAGCATTAGGTTTAAAAAGGACGAAACCTTTTGTGTACTTTTTTTTTGCTCATAAATCTTCGATGATTTGGTAGCTCTCTAATGTGATTGCTTACAATTCTGACTAATTATACGAAAGTGTTACCAAATCATCGATAACTGTTTGTTTCTTCTGCAAAATGTAGCCTATGATTAACTCACATCTGTCTTGCTATCAAGATGTACTATCGCCTGGTATAATTGGTTCAACGCTAATAAATAGCTCGATGGACATTTCATAAACTAAATTTTCAATCGAGTTCCATGTCACTGGCAAGAAATGTTTTTAATTTTCGTTTAGGACGAAAAATGGGAGGACATCGGAAAGATAATACAGGTTGACACTCTACTAGACTTAATCGAACTCCTAACGAAAAGATATCTGCACTGGCTGTCCAAAATTCAAAGTCGATATTACCTAGGTCGCCATGAAACGCCTTTAGCCCGTCACCCCCTGCCCTAAATGACTATTACCAAGGTAACCAAGTCACTAATTGTTAATAAACCAGTTCAGACGAGCTTGAGTTATTCTACTTCTAAAATTGTCGTACATCGCCTGAGAGCAACCGCTTTCATTTGTTAGAAGTTGAGCACCAGAAATATGTAGAACATGTAGACCCTAAACGAAAACGTCCAGAAATCCGACTGAAATTAGATATCTTGGTGAAGGTAAAGTTGTAGTCAGGATCTTCAAATGTCAAAACAAATACCTGACACATATATTGGACCTAAGAATATACTGGTTTGAAGTAAAGATGATGACAAAAACATTCAAAATTACCTGAGTATTGTATTGAGATAAAACTGTAGATAAGATCTGGTGATGAAAAGGTATTTAAAACGTTGTAAATTAGGCAAAGATGGTTAAATTACTGCTCTAAATGCTACTGAATATCTAGAGTGTGTGGAAGTTAACATACAATCTGCACGTGTCGTCTTTCCTTTTTAATAGTCGATAATAACCTTACACAAGGCCATCAAATCACTCGTGTAGAATTTCAATCGTGGTATGTACTATGTGACATCTAGCACTGTCATGTCGGAACAGTTTCGTTGACGGTTGTGGCAATGCCAGTTTCGTTTTGGAAAAAGTACAGGCTCAAGCCAAAATCCACTCCAAACAATGACTGTTTTCCGGATGCTTTTGAAGCTGGTGTATCACGGGTGGGTTGGCATCATCCCAAATCCAACAATTTTGCTTGTTCACACATCCATTCATCGAAAAATGGACCTCGTCGCTGAAGGATTTTTAACGAAATTTGGTTCCACTTCAACTAATCCAGACCCCAATCAGCCAACACACAACGTGATCTATGATCGGTTACTTTCAGTTTAATGGATCAATTAGATTTTATACGGGCATAGACCCTCTAAGTCCAAGTTGAAATTACAAGAAGGCCAAGTTCTTTTGAACGATGAAAAATCGACTGTCGAGTTTTTTCGTACACTCTCATGCATAGTAGCGATATTTTCGGCAGATCTTTCGTTTCGGTGACGTATAATAATCAGCCAACACCCCGCTGATTATTTATTGAATTGCTTGGCTCGAATTTGGAACGTTTCTCGAAAAGATCACTGATTTTTTGCGAGAGTCAGAAGATTGAGCAGCCATATTATGCAAAACGTATATAACTGTTTGCTTCTTCTGCAAAACGTAGCCAATGATTAACTCACATCGGTTGTGCTATCAAGATGTAATGGGTTTTCCAATAACACTCTTCGCGAAAACTTTGGTCTAAATAATCGCCCTTCCGTGCTTGTCATTCGTCTCATCGTTAAGAAATTTGATAGTAATTTTACTCTTCACGATGTAAAAACACCAGTAAGACACAGAAATACCAAAACTGTTGAGATTATTGCTGCTGTAAGAGAAAAAAAAAAACAACTTGGCGAATTTTGCAAAAAGATTTAAATTTACACCCGTATAAGATTGTTTTGACCCAAGAACTTAAGCCACTGGACCATCATCGACACCGCGAATTTGCTACTTGGAGTTTAGAACGACTTGAAAGGGATCGCAATTTTGCGGCAAAATTATCTGTTCAGATGAAGCTCATTTTTGGTTAAGTGGTTACGTAAATAAGCATAATTTCCGTTTTTGGTGTAAAAACAATTTACAACAGATTCACGAGAAACCTTTGCATCCCCTGAAGGTAACTGTATGGTGTGGTTTATGGTATGGTGGTATCGTTGGACCATTTTTTTTTCCAAAACGAGGTTGGAGATTCAGTTACAATGGTGAACGATAACGACAGATGTTGACAAATTATTTATGGCCAAATTTGGATGCGCTCGATTTAGAAATACGTGGTTGACGAAGGCGCAAGAAAAGTTTGGAGAAAGGATAATTTCAAGGAACTCAACTGTTCGCTGTCCTCAATGAAGTAATTTGTCTCCTTTAGATTACTTTTTGTGGAGTTATTTAAAATCTAAGGTTTATACAAATAGGCCACAAACACTTGATGGTTTGAGATTGAACATTGAACGCTGCATTCGTGAGATTACGTCCGATTTATTGCACAAAGTCGTTGAAAATTGGATTCGTCGAATTCACTTGTGTAAACGAAGCCGAAGTGGACATTTAAACGAAGTGCTATTCAAAACATAAATGTTATCGATTATACTATAAGATAATATAAAAAGTGTGGTTATATCTGAAATCATTTCTATTTAATTTCATTTTAAAATCATATCAACGCATTTCATAAATTCTCAATCGGGTTCCATTTCAGCGCAAGAAGTGTCTGAGTCCATGAACACATCCACTTATTGTCAGAAAGTTTTCTGGTTAAGCCACGGCGTTTTTAATTTTCGTTTAGAACGAAAATGGGAACACATCGGAAAGATAAAGCAGGTTGACACTCTACTAGACTTAATCGAACCCCAAACGACAAGATATCTACACTGGTTGTCCAAAATTCAAAGTCGATATTACCTAGGTCATCATGAAACCCTTCAGCTATTACCTCACTATTACCAACGTAACGAAGTCACTTAGTGAACGTAAAGTAGTAATAGTTAGGATCTCCAAATGTCAAAACAAATATCTGACACATATGTTGGACCCAAGATTACACTGGTTTGAAGTAAAAATGGTGACAAATTTGAAAACGTTTATTTTTTGAACACTAATATTTCCTCAGCTAAAAGTAGAACATTCAAAATTACTTGGATATTGTATTGAGGTGAGGACTGTCATTAAGATCTGGTAATGAGAAGGTTATAAGGGTTATAAATATTCATAGTGAAGGTCTAGAACAAGTGTACTGACTCGAAATGTATTTAAAACGTTGTAAATTAGGTAATAATGTCTTTCCTTTTTAATAGTCGATAATAACCTTACACAAGGCCATCAAATCACTCGTGTAGAATTTCAATCGTGATATGTACTATGTGACATCGAGCACTGTCATGTCGGAACAGTTTCGTTAACGGTTGTGGCAATGCCAGTTTCGTTTTGGAAAAAGTACAGGCCCAAACCAAAATCCGCACCAAACAATGACTGTTTTCGGGATGCGTTTGAAGCTGGTGTATCACGGGTGGGTTGGCATCATCCCAAATCCAACAATTTTCCTTGTTCACACATCCATTCATCGAAAAATGGACCTCGTCGCTGAAGGTGATTATTTTTGACGAAATTTGGTTCACACTTCAACTAATCCAGACCCCAATCAGACAACACACAACGTGATTTATGATCGGTTACTTTCAGTTTAATGGATTAATTAGATTTTATACGGGCATAGACCCTCTAAGTCCAAGTTGAAATCACAAGAAGGCCAAGTTCTTTTGAACGATGAAAAATCGACTGTCGAGTTTTTTCGTACACTCTCATGCATAGTAGCGATATTTTCGGCAGATCTTTCGTTTCGGTGACGTATAGTAATCAGCCAACTCCCGGCTGATTATTTATTGAATTGCTTTGCTCGAATTTGGAACGTTTCTCGAAAGGAGCACTGATTTTTTTGCGAGAGTCAGAACATTGAGCAGCCATATTATGCATTACTGGCAGGATAAAAGTTCAAATGTTGTAATGCAATGGCATCCAAAATTACTAACTGTTGCTGCATTTTATTAGGACTAGGAATCACGTCAGATTTATTACAAAAAGTACAGTAGCGTTGCAATAACGCTGGCAGATCATAGTTGTTTTTACATCGTAATTATCATAATTTATAATGTTGGAAATAAATTGTTTCCCAAGAAGTTCCATTTAAATTGTATAAATCCCCACCTATCCTAACATTTTCTGCTTCTCATTTCTAACAATTAATTTGTCAAGAACTGGACAAACATGGACAAGTTGAAGTTGTATACGAAGATGATGATAATGTTTTTAATAAGCTGAATCATACGATTTTAATTTGTAGGCTGTTTTAAGTATATTCGTCTTAACATTAATTACGTTTTATATAGTGATTACAAATTCGTAATCTTCTATTCTGGCTTCTGGTTACTTGCAACAATAAATAAATAAATAAAATGGAATTACTGTAAATATTATGTAGAAAATAAATGTATCCATTTAGAAATACTGGAATAGAATTGAATATGAAAGACATGTATTACATCAATAATGAGTAGTATGGAAAAAGGCGTATAATTAATCATATCTAACTTGTTTCATCCACGCACTAAATAACTGGATCAATTGGTTAATAGTGAATGATTTTCCGCTCATGTTTAAATATAATTATACATATTTTAAAGGTTACTAATATGAATGCAATTACACATTTAGAAATTGAATGAAATATATGAAAGTATGTTAGTTGATGTGCATTAACGACGTTAATGAAAGAAACTATGTAGACCTATTTGATATTCTAAATAGAAATACACTTATTATAATAAATTATAACTTTTAACGTTTAAATGTTGTCTTTTACTACAAGCACTCGAGTGTGCATAGCATGTTAGTCCGTTTCGAATAGGAAAACCAGGATACTTCCGCTTACAACACATTTTGTATTGAATATTAAATAATAATTTACAAACATGCACGTTATTCCAAATTCATGAAAGCAAATCAATGCATACCATAAAGAGAAAGGTTTATTGTAACCTATCTTCTTGATTTCAAAATTTCTCACTATAGAATCTTATTGCGTACAAAAAATTTCTTAAGAGAATCCTTTCAATATTCATGTGCAAAAGAAAGAGTTTCGAAATTTACGTAATAATATCCACAGCATCGGTTCTCTTTTAATACATATTTTTCTAATATATTTTTTTTCTTTCCTTACAGGCATCGACAATCGATGGCATTAGGAAAGGTGCATGTCTATTCTGTCAGGAATACTTTATGGATCTCTATTTATTAGCAGAGTTAAAGACTATACGACTAAAAGTGACGACAGTAGATATGCAAAAACCTCCACCGGACTTCCGTACGAATTTCGAAGCGACACCTCCTCCTATATTAATAGACAGGGGACTGGCTATATTGGAAAATGAAAAAATCGAAAGGTATATTATGAAGTCGGTTCCAGGTGGACATAACCTTTTTGTACAGGTAAGCACCATCTTTAGACTAAGTTGAGAAAGTGTAAATTAGAATGCATAAAACGTTAAGAACCTATTAAAATTATTTAAGATTAGAAAACGTAAAAGTGTGTTTATATTGGTTGAAAATAAAATATTTAATGGTGTTGATAATGCGTATTAATGTTTATCGCGTTAAGATATGAATTACATACGTGGGGAATTGGAAAAACAATCTACCTAACTATAATAGAAATAGGTAATGATTCGTTGCCTTGTTCAGGATAAAGCATCTTAATGAGTAAAGTTTAAATTTCAACTGAAGTTCTTCAAAATAATTTTTGGTCTCTTAGAAATAGCGACAGACAAGAAGTCTGATTTGAGCCATGAGGATATGACAATGCTCTAAGTCACAGCCAAAGTCTCATCTCCAATTTAACTCTCTTTTAGTTCGTTTTATTTGGAAAGTTAAACAAATACATCAACAGACATCATTCAGCCTTTCATGCAAAGATGTGTACAAGCTCATATGGATTAATATTTATAATGATACCAAAAAACACTATTATACAGAATCACACATTTACCAAAC
This sequence comes from Holotrichia oblita, assembly GCA_023690525.1. Classification (NCBI taxonomy): domain Eukaryota; kingdom Metazoa; phylum Arthropoda; class Insecta; order Coleoptera; family Scarabaeidae; genus Holotrichia; species Holotrichia oblita. Next base: position 42,972,788 of record CM043022.1, read on the forward strand.
ATAAAATCGATCACCCCCAGAAATTTTTGCTTCGATAAAAATATGATGATAGAGACCAAGATTAAGATTAACTACAATTAATACTATGTCAAGAAAAGCAGTGAAAGTGATAGCCACGTCTCAGTTTTTCAGTGAAAACAAAGCATGTCCATTTTATCTTTAAAATGCCTAAATTTATCATTGTTTTTTTTTTTCAAAAAAATGTTATACTCGTTTATTAAACGTTTAAACTCCTACATCCATTTACGCTATTGATTAATCGTGACTTCTTACCATTTACTTGTCCCCTAAATGCGCAGATTCTCAAGTTGTATTGATTGTCAAGACTGCCCACTGCGGCTTTTGCTATATAAATTGTGTGTGTATAAATGTGTTCCATGGCTTTGTTACAACATTAGCTCACTGTAAATAATGTTACGCTCTTAATAATGTGACCAACCCCTCTTACCCCTGTACCTGCGGGGCTCTCATTTCAGAATTGCTCTACATCACTTGGTGAACTCGATTCTGTCTTCTGAACACTCCAAAATCCTCAGATAAAAATGTGTGCCATTCTAATGCTATATTCAGATCTGGATATGGTTACTACCTTGAGGTTTCTTCAATTCTCAAACTTCAAATGTAATATTTGTCTTTACAGGCAAAAAATTATTCAACTTATCATTTCAGAATGTTCGATTGTGGGCTCATCATCGTTTTCATCTTTCTCCATCTTCATTTCTCCTTGGCCTGTTCAGACCATAATTTTCCCTAGGTTAGGTTAGGAGTGGAGTGGCATGCGGGCCTGTTTCACCGCGACCTTTACAGGTCTATTGTGATCCCCTTTATCTTAGAGAACGCTCTCTAGTTTCGCCTTCTTAATCAGACATATCATTTTTGAGGGCGGCTCTTTTATGTAGCTGTTGGCTGTGGGGTGCTCTACCCCCATTACTAGAAACCTTGTCCTCGCTAGGCCGTCACAGTGGCACAAAACATGAACTGGGGTTTCTTCTTCCTCTTGACAGAATCTGCAGAGAGCATTTTCTGCCAGGCCTATGTTAAACATATGCCTATTCAGTCTGCAATGGTCGGTCATCAGACTTACTATCATTTAGACAGTCTTCCTGTCTTTACTCAGTAGGTCTTTAGTAAACTTAGGCCTCTGTTCCCTTAGGAACTCCTTAGACTGTCTTTGTCCTGGTGATCTTTCCCACCATTCCTTGGACTTGTTTTGTGACCATTCGTAGATGAACCTCTTAATTTGTGATTTCGTAATGCCGAAGAAAGGGGCCGCTCCTAAGGCCTTGACGAACCTCGTCTGGCCAGCTCATCTGCCGCCTCGTTTCCCTTCACTCCCGTGTGGCTGGGGACCCAGGCCAAAGTTGCCCACCTCATTTAGGGCTCTTACGCAGTCCCAAACCAGCTTTGAGTCAGCACTTGCGGAACTAATCGCTTTAAGTGCTTACCATTTCAGAATATCCGATTGTGGGCTCATCATCGTTTTCATCTTTATCCATCTTGAGTTCTCCTTGGCCTGTTCAGACCATAATTTTCCCTAAGTCGGCGATGTTATATTTGCTGCAAAAATTGCGTTTTTAATATTAAAATTACGTTGAAAATGGTTCAATGTGAGCTCAGCAAGTATTGTTTGTGTCAAGCAATATTTTGCTTAACACAAGCTTCCATTCACTGGAGAGTGAGTTTGGCAATTGTCTAAGTCTAAAACTGTCTTAGATAGCCCTACTTTTTCAAAATTTTCTTTTACAGTTGCAATGAAATGATGATGAAACCAGTCTTTGAACAACTCTGCTGTCTCTTGCATTAATCCAAGCACCCTAAATAATAGGCAAATGTGGCAATTTTTAAGAGGCCTTAGATTTGTATGTTTCTACAGTGTTATTCTGTCTTTATTTTTTCAACCGTATCCAGGCAAAAAAAGCCTTTGCTCGGAACTTTTCAACTCCTCTTAAGATTGATTTTGGCAACCACCGCCACAACAAAATGTTGTTTGGTGTGTGTATGTGTGTGATTGTATTCCTTTTTTAGAGTTTGCCTGTTCTCCAGGATTTTAACAAAAGCAGATTGTAATATCTCTCGTTGTTTTGGTTCTCACATTTTCCAATCTTCTTATGATCTCTAGTTTTTGATGGATTCTCAAGGTAACTTTTCATAAAACAGAGTGTAAATGTGCTCAGTATAGAGGGAAATATATGAAGATAAGTTTTGAGTGATGTATGTGTCGAAAATGTAACAGTATGTGAAAATCCTGACATTGTCACTATATGTAATGGAATTAATCCACAAATCTAAGAATAATATAAATGGACATCTTTAATCACTAATCCGCTATAATAATTGTAGAAAAATCTACAATCTTAAAACGAATGGAAAGCACAATAGATAAGTCAATTAACAATAAATCCTAATAACGCTGTGACACAAATATACAATTATCTGTAATGACATAAAACCGCAAAGTTAAACAATATTTTATGGTAGTTCGATAAAAACAATATCTATATGTGTAATAAAAAATGTACCGAGAATAAAGAGCTTGTAGACATACATATATGGGTTCTGACATACAATGTTTGCCGAGTATGCAGTATGAATATATAATGTATACAATAATATCCGTATACTTATGTTTAGGAAACAATATCAGTGATAGCAAAATAAGTAAAGTAACGTTTTCTCTCTGTTCTAGGACAAAGAAGTGGCTACCTTAATCGAAAACTTATACAGTAAATTAAAGTTAGTACTAGTGAAAAAAGACGAGAAAAAGAATGCAATGTTGCAAGCCCATCTGGGGAGAATCGATAAACATCTCCGCGAAAGAGGAACACGTTTCCTAACTGGTGATACCATGTGCTGTTTCGACTGTGAATTGATGCCTAGGCTACAGCATATTCGCGTAGCCGGAAAATATTTCGTCGACTTCGACATACCAAAAGATTTCGTACACCTGTGGCGCTACATGTATCACATGTACCAACTGGATGCCTTCACTCAAAGCTGCCCTGCCGACCAGGATATAATAAACCATTACAAACTGCAGCAGGCCATGAAAATGAAAAAGCACGAAGAACTTGAAACACCAACATTTACAACTTCCATACCGATCGACATAAGTGAATTTTCATAATTAATTTTTACATACCTGTAACTTTATATGCATATAACTATAATATGAAAAAAAATACTTCTTATTTTCGCGGAAAAGCATAGCTTGAAATTCCTCTTTTTGCTTTTTTACGTTATCAATTTATTTATGGCATTGATGTACAAACTCTTCCTCGTTCTTCCCTGTTATCTTTTTCATTTTCCTATTAACAAGTTGTTTTTATTTTTTTACTTATATGAAAATATGCCATATCTTATTTAAATCTATATTATTGTAATCTTTTTTTTTTGTTGTTGAGTATTTTGTATTTGTCTCTTAATATTGACCATAAATTAGTGATTTTTAAGTTTTGGAGCTGGACTTCAATAATCTGCGCGTTTCTATTAATTATTATCCACATAATTTACATTTCTTATTATTCTGTATAGATTGATACTTAAAATATATTAAGTATTTTATTATTGTCGTTCTACGAGAAATATTTTTGTAATTTGGAAGTATTTTAATTTTATTCTATTACAATAATTCTAATTTAAGATAATGTACAGTTTTTCTTCAATTATATTTCTATAATTAATAAAGGAACTCCTACATTAATTTTGAACACTTTATTTTAACCAAACCCTTTTTTTATTCCATACAATATTGTGATCAAATTAAGTATATTTGTTAAAGATGCTGATACTTTCTTACTATGAATGTGTTGTATTGTGGTTTAATTGCAACTTTCTCTTTCTAGGTAATTCATTTTCCTAATTGTAAGTCTTAGTAATGCAATATTTACTATTGGCGATATGATTTGTTGCAGTCTTAATCTTATTTCAGTATTTAAAATACACAAAGAGAACTTTTCAAAACTTTTCTAACTTCTAAATCATTGTAAGTCCTCCCCCATCCCCAATGGCGTCGGGGTTCATCCATTGATGATGTCGCAGGCAAGGGGCCCTCAATTTGCGTTTGTGGTGTCTATTATGACCTTATTTATTTACGTTGCAACGAAATCCCACGTAATATTTATTCATATAGGGATCAAACCGCATTTCATTTTACCTAATTGTCTAATATGTTGTATATTACCAAAGCGCGACATTTAAATTTCCTGCGAAAAGCCCCACAAAGATAGCAGTATTTCTTCACGTTTTCGCCGTGGTGAGGAGTCGGGAGTTAAACATACCCCCTCCAGTTGTATATATATCATGGGTACTTCACTTACTTCCACAAGTTTGAATAGTTTTCATACTATGGGTCACTGCAACAGCACCGTCCACCTACCCCTTAGTTGCAGCCCTAATGCGCGCTATTTATTCCACGCATGTTAGGTTTGCTTACCACTTGTTGTGCATCATGTGATGATTTACTGTTTAGTTTTTGTAGAAGCAGGTTCAGTTATGTATGCATTTAAATTGTTGTGTCGACTATTGAAGCAATAATTGTTGACTTAATATGTTTAATTCAATCTTCAAACAAAAAGTCCTGCCAGATATGAGACCATTTCATCCTCAAGCATCAAAAATAAAACAAAGAGTCACCCATCTATAATCTATGATATACAGGCTGTTATAAATTCGAGGATCACCACTGGGATCTCGAAAACGGTAAGAGATACAAAGTTGGTTAAATTGGGACAAAGTTGCGTTTTTTTCCTACTGAACTTCGATGAAATATTTCCCACACCATATTATTCTTAGCACTGTTATTTTTAACATTTTCTGCATTTATAGCAATTTAACTTTCTTTAATGAGGATGTGTGATACATGAAAAAATATCAGAAAAAAATTGATCTATTTAATGATGCCAAGATCTAATATGGCGGCCATAAGACGAAACGCATTAGGTAAAATCTAAAAACACCTTCGTAAAGAGCTCAAAAAAGTGCCTGTAGAATGTATTAATCTTGTTTTGGTCGCTGCAATAACTTTAGAAAAAAAAAAAACGAAAATGTTTTTCGGAAATAGTTCAAATACAAATCAAAAAATTTTTTAAAACGATTATTGTTTGTATCTCTGACCCTCGAATTTGTAACAGCCTGTATACCTCGATGGATTCACCTAATTGCGAGGGGGTCCACAGAAGAATGCAGAGGCTCCTCAGAAGGGCACTGAACTTCCCCAGAGTGTCGAGGATCACCTAATAGCGTGGGGACTCGCCGAAGATCGTAGAGGTCCCTCTAAAGGGCGCTGGGTTTTACCCCAAAGTCGTCGAAGTACACCTAATTGCGAGAGGGTTAATCTAATGGCGAAGGGGTTCACAGAACAATGCAGAGACTCCCCAGGAAGGCACCGAGCTTTCCCCGAGGGTGTCTGGGTTCACCTAATGGCGTGAAGGTTCATCTAAGAGCACGTATATTGGTGATGTGAAGCACTAGTCGAGATAAGAAGTAACGGTTTAAAGAAAAACACAAGAGAATCGTTATTAGATGCAATAGAGGAACAGGTGAAGCCAAAAGCCGACGATTACACGAAAGGTACGCCGAAAGCAGGTCCCTCATAAATATGCAAAATATTTTACGATTTGGGAAAAAAATAGACACACTGTACTAATATCATCGAAAGAACATCCATTCTTATGTAATTAATAATAATAATGTTTATTGAAAACACAAATTTTAGGTCATTACATTACAATATCATTGCAAACCGGAAACTGCCACTGTTAGGAGCAAGAAGCCTACAGGCAAGACTGCTATGTGTTAAGAGGATGATGAAAAAACTTGACACATCCCTAGCAACAAAATACCCACAAAACCAATACTGTGAACAACAGTTATAGGAACCTATGCTCAAATAAAATCCCATCTAATTAACAAAATAAATATATTTACTAAAAATAGATACAACTTTCAATTACATTTATTTACTTCAGATTGAGCTTTGGTTTGTAATCAGTCATTTACTTTAAACTTAGGAAGATATTTAATTTTATGGGAATAGATGTCTTTACTTAGAAACGACTTCAAAAATACATGGGTTATAATCGCTGTTAAGCCCCAGATTCTTCTCTGTCCTCCTAAAAATACAGGAGCAGAATATATACTAAATTGTGTATAACCATTTTTAGAAGGATCGCACAATGTTTCCAAACTCACAGAAAATACTTCTTCTACTTCAAAACGATTGATATTTAATTTACTTAGATCTACCGGATTTGTTATATGTCCTACTACAGGCATGACCCTTGTATTGCTACTAGACGTTAAAAAATTTCCAGTCCCCCAAATCTTGACTGTCATCGGATCTATACCTAACTCTTCGTACGTTTCACGTATAGCTGTGTTTTCTAAACTTCCATCGTCGGAGTCATGTTGTCCTCCAGGGAAACTAACTTGGCCTTTGTGAGAACGCAAATGTGACGTCCTTAACGTGTATAATAACGATGTTTTACCATCGACAACACAAATAGGAACTAAAACGGCAGCTTTCTTAACTAATTCTTTTGTAGGTGGTAGCAATATCTGTGTTTTCTTGAAATTTGTTATTGTTTTGGAAATATTTTCTTCGCTTACCAAGTTTTCCAAAGCAAAATGACTTGAATTACGGGCATTGCTTAGATTTACTGCTGGTATTCGTAAGAATCTCATTATTTAGTTTTATCTAAAAATATACTACTGTTATCTTAACATAATAGCTTGAAATATTGTATAACAACAAATTTTTTGTAGAAATAATAAAATTAAATTATACATTTGTAATATTAACGTAGTAGGTTATATAATCTTTAATTTACATATTTATATTGTACTATACGTGACAGGTTATTATTTTGACGTTTATTTTTTTTATAAAATGGCGGCTTTTCTTATTAGGTCAATATTATAGATCTCTTATTTGCCTGATGCCTGTTATATACTACTTTATGTAATAGATGGAGCCACATAACATGCTCGAACTCGAACCATTCACTGTGATTTCTAGTGGAATAGCACAGAATTTAGTATCTTTTGGTTAGAATACCATATAAAAATGCCCGCGAAATTGAAAAATTTCTAACGTCATAAATTGCATTTTGTAACAAATAAGTAAGACATTATGCAGCAAAGTTTAAATAATTCTCTGATTTGTTTCTATTTCTTCTGTTCTGATTCTTTGCATTTTTCTTTATTAGTAAAAATTAGAGTAATTGAAATAGTTTCTTCAAACAGTTTTATAGATGTGGTGGTAAGAGCGACCTCGGTGTTACGTTGCAATTACCAGCCCAATATTAGTTATAGTGAGGTAATGCTGTAAGAAAATCGTAAAAACACATCTAACTACACTAAAATTACACGGAAAAAGCTGTAGAGGTAGTCGTAAAAAATAATACTGCTTAAGAAGCCATTACAGCTGCAACCACCACAATATAAATAATCATCAAACTGTATAGTAAACCCCCTGTACAAAAAAATTGTATCTTTTGTTAGAAAAGAGTAACGCGTGTAATAGCAATGTAATAAAGAATGATTACATTTTATATTTGAAGCGCAACCGCGCTTTATACTTAGGTAAATGATAGAGTTTTTATTGTTAACGTTCATTCATTCTAGTACATTTATATATATATATCATTCAAATTTTGAATCTCTCTTTTACAATAGTATTCACACTCGTGCTTTTATTCAAACTGTGTCTAAAGTATTTCGAATCACAAATCACATTAAGGTGATTCAATTTTCAATGTAACTTGAACTTCGATTTGCGAATAAATTGAAAAGGTAAATGTGTTCATATTATTACAGATAGTACAGTATTGAGTGCATTAGATTTAGTTGAAGACTTTGTTAAACTTTGTTTTGTATTGTGTTTTTTTCTTTGTATCTCTTACTATTTGCTCAATCTGGCAATCTTGTTAGACACGACCAAGAGCCCAATATTCTCATCTAACACTTAGTTCCGAGTTAAAATGAGTGAAATGAGCTGCAGCCCGATCAAATCGAATTCATTACTTCCTCTTTTTTGATTCCTTTGGGACATTTTTAATCTTTGCAATGCTGAACTCTCCAATCTTTTTGGTCGTCTGCTGTCAGAGTGGGTGACACAAAGCACACACAGACCTTCTGTTTGTCCAAATCTTCGCTCAAAATTCGATAGACTGTGCTTTTCGGTACATCTGTATATTTGAGAGGTACCGTAATTTGTAGTTCTCTTTTCGAATGGATAAAGACCTTCATATCAACACAAAAACGCTAATATCATAATTCGATGAAAATTGCTTTTTATATATGCATACATCAATTATTAATAATGTGATAATATATTTCAGGACACGCTTGGATGCCTCTTGTACGTACATACGTACAGTGAAAATAATAATCATTTTAGATGTAGAAAATTTTATATATAGGTACAATGAATTATTTTAACGCACCTCGTCTGGTCCAGGAGAGATTTTATTTTTTATCTTTCTATACAAATTTATAATTTTGAACTCATTATAACTATGCCATTGCACAGAGGCTGAAGGTGACGTTAACGTTGTTATTACTAATATGGTTATTAGTAAGAATCTTAGAAACGATCTTAAGTATAGGACTGATTAAAAATTTCGACAACATTCTATATGAATCATCAACTAATTCCTCATTATTACTCAAAACAATATTTTCTCAATCATTGAGATTTACAAGATAATTCATTAATCACATTTGAAACTATTTCAATTTGATTGGGTTATCTGCGAATCTCTAACATAACCCTGTGCAAAAGCACAAAAACATCTTCTAGACGTTGATAAGATGTCTGTGTCCGATATTCTGGACACGTCTTATTGATGTCTGTTGACGCCTAGAAGGACTTAAATTCAATTTTTGATTGTGGATTAAATTTGTTGGCACAATAAACATATTTATGTAATACCAAAACGTTCAAATTTAATTTTTTAAGTAATCTACTCATTTAAATGGGAACCCCATTATTTTAATTCAACTCATTTCAAGCACATTTTTTTAAGTATTCCAATCTGCGCCAATCATACTATCATACGTGGTCGAAAAACTTATTATTTTGCGCCGATATAAATTGTAAATATGAATCATTAAGCAATAGATACATAATGGAGGAGAATATTTCATAAGTTTTCGATTAATTCTAGTCGCCATACTGATATATCTACCGGGTATTTTTTCTAGACGTAATCACAGTAATGAAACGCACTCGAATTTATCAGATTAGATAAACTTACATGCCTATATATGTGTATATATAGCAATATAAATATGACTACACGTAGTGCATAAAGACAGTATTTAAAACAATAAAAAGTTATCTGTATCGTTATAGAGATGAAGCTCCTGTTTAGTTTCATCGCCGTTTTGGTAGTCGCCACTTCTGTGTACGGACAAGTAGAAGAAGAAGACGTAAGGCCTAAATGCCCATGTCCAAGAATTTATCAACCGTTATGCGCATCGGATGGTTTAACGTATCCCAATCCGTGTGAATTTGAATGCGTCTTGAAGCGAACCAGAGATCCTAACTTCAGGATTATCAAATATGGAAGATGTGAAGAAGATTTAGATAGTGATATCTGCACTGACTAGTGCCGAAAATGACTGTGTTATGTACGTTTTACGATTTAAATAAAGTGAAATATTTATCTGTATAATGTAGTTTTATTTAATTGTTAGAATGTTGAATGTGTTTTTAGTAATGTAGTGATTGAATTTGAAGTATATTTAAATAAAAATCAACATCAAATTTTATTAAGAATTATAGAAATGATTAATCATTCCATGTTTGTCAGTCTTAGATTTCTATTATAGATATTTAAACAAAAAATGGTGGATATAAACTTTTCAAACAATGTTATCAAGCTCTCGAAATTTAGAATAATCACTCATGTATAGTAAAAATTCAATGGATCTATTTTTCATAACGACATAATTTATTTACACATGTTATAGATATGTTCTAAATAAAAATAGATTGTTTGACCGCTTTGCCATAGTATGTAATGTAATTAGCCTTCAGTAGATACCACTTAACTGAAGTAATTTTGCTTCTAAATAGCTATAAAAAAATTAAAGTCAGATTGAAATACAATTCCTAGCAACGGATTTTATCTCAGGAATTACTTTATAAATATTACTATGAAATAAACGTTTAAATTGATATTTTTGTTTAGGAATTTTTGAAATAACTCCACAATTATGAAAGATAAGACCATAATGTCTTTGGAATAATATTCAGCACAACCGGAAAAACCCGCAACAATAGTTAGACCAACTAGAAAACTTGGAAACAGGTTTGAAAATTCAAAAATGTCGGCTTAGTGAATTTTGTTTTTTTTTGCGATATATCCACTATTACCAAAGATAGGACCGTAATTTCTTGGAAAAATATTCACGACAACCGGAACTAGCTGGAACAAAAAAAATGCCGAAAATACCAAATTTATAAATAATACAATCATATTCTATTTTAATTGTTTTATTTATTAAAATTTCGATCTTTTATCACGAATAGTTAACATCTTTTCAATAATTTCGCTTCTAACTTTTAGTAAATTCTTGTTTTCCTCGGGCACTTTATCAGTTTTCAGATTTTTCAATAAGAAGTGATGAATGAACAATCTCAAACTCTCCTTGAACATCTTTAATTTGTCGGATTGAGCAACTTTCTCGAAAACAGCGACACAGCTATCAGTTTCTTCACAGAGAAGAATACCCAGAAGAATTTGCCTTATAAAACGTAAGGTTATTTTATCCAACTCGCCAAATTCTACTACCTAAATTGGAAAAAAGACAAAAAGAAAGAATTATAAAAATTAATAAAATAGGAACTAATTAAGTTTTACCTTCAAAGTAGATATTGATAGTCCTTTTTCTAAGAATAAATGTGTCAAAAGTTTTGCTAAATTTGATATTTGAGACGCTGAGCAATCAGATAATGTTTTTACTTTATCCCATATCGAGTATTTAATTATCATCTGAAATTTTCTATCATATTCACAAAATTTTTGTGTTAGAATAGCATAATATGGATTAAATTGTTTTTCTTGAAGACAACAGTGTAAGATAACGTGTATTATTTCCCTCTCTTGTTGGTTCTTTAATCCTAATCGTAGTAATTTTTCAAACGCATCTAGATAATCCTAAATTATAAATAACGATCATTTCAGATAAAATATCGCGATTGAATAAAAATGCTAACCTCTGCTGACATTATAATACAAAATATACTTCTCCGTGTATCCGTATTCATTCTCTGTTTCCTTGCTAAATCTAGAAGTTTTTGCGAATATTCGTTTGATTCCGTTTTTATAAGATTGCTTTTATCTACTGCAGCCTCCTCTTTTACACCTGACCATGCAGATCCAACAATCCACCACCTACCTCTCTCATCAGCTGAAAATTGTACAGATTAATTTACCCGTTTGAATCAAATTAATTTCTCACCTTTTAAAAGGTCCTCCAAAGATATATTTAATTGTGTTACATAATTTCCTTTTCTTATAAAGTTCTTTTGCAGTTTTTTTAAATGCTCGGAATATGAGGTGTCGTAATTTGGAATTTTAGACATATTATTGTTTTTAATTGCAAGTAATATATCTAGCATATATTTGATTCTTGAACTGTAAACGTAAAATAAAAATAAATAATGTAAATGTCTAGATATCGTATTCAGTTACTTTTCTTTTGTTTCCTCTGAGACATTCGCTGCTTGTTTTTGCAATTCTATAATCAATCCTTTAAGAGCCAATGGATCATCTTTTCGTAAACTAAATCCAACGCTTTTTAACACTAATAATATACATTCTATACATTTCTCGTCAAATCTTCTCGATAACTTGGATAGTAGTTCATATACAAGTTTTGAGTTAAATATCTGGGAAAAATAAATAATACCAGGCATGAGTCAAGTGAGACAGAAACTTTGTTTTAAAGAGAATGCCTACGTAGCAACATACAGAAATGAGAAATAATTTGAAATATCTCTAAAACCATTAATTTTAACTACATATATGCTTTATTCAAACTAATAGATAATTAAATTTTGCTTTCAACTAACCCATAAAAATATAGTGTTTCAACTTGAAAAAATGAAGACATTTCGATTGTTTCCAAACGACACCGATTTCTAGAACATTCTGTATAACGTATTTAAGTCTATATCTGTTTATTGTCATCATAAGAGGTGCTTCTAACACCATGTTAAGTTTCATGATGTTACATTTTTCATTCTCACATCGTCATATCAAAGATCCCTTTTATTTGAATATGTGCACATCAAAATACTCACCTTAAAATTGTATAACTGTGCAATTACATTAATCGTATTATCTAAACTTTTATTTTCTACCACTTGCTCAGAATCAAACAACTTATTAAATTGTTTAACCACGGCATGTAAAAAGTGAGCACCTGAAAGTTATCAATTAATCTTTAGGAAACATGACTTAAAAGCGAGGCATTTCTTACCAACTTCAGTTCCTACATTAGCATGTAATATTGTTATAAGTAGAACATGTTCAATCAACAGACGTTCAGGTGTATTTACCATTGATGTCAGCGATTCCAACATTAAATTCGTAATTGTGTCATTCATATCGTTGCGACTATTATTCATGTAGAGCTCTTCAATTTGTGTTGAAATGCTATGCATGTTAGCTTCCGCTAGCCTGTTTAAAAGACCTATTTTTGAATTATAGAAACGTAAACATAAAAATATAATAATATTGAAAGTTACCTTTTATTTGTTTCTTAAGTCTATTCAATTTTTCGATACGTTTCTTATCTTCAGAACAGTCGCTTTCCATTTTAGCTCTAATTGCTGGTGGTATATATTTATTGCTATTATCCTATAAAAAAATATTTTTCAGCTTTAAACTTACATTTAAAATTTTGTATAATCATATTACACTTACCGATATAACTGCACCATCTTTTGCTCTCAATCTTCCATAAATATCTTCCCAGGTATCCATTTTATCCGTACCGACATTATCGTCAACCTTTTCTTCCTCTATTTCCGATTCGCTGCTACCAGAATCCTCCGACATGATTTTCTGCTTTTTCAATGATGATGTTTCATCTTCAATTTTCCGTTTATTCTTTCGAGATCTTTCATCATCACTCATATCGATATCTGATGCTTCGCTCTCAGAGCTTTCGTTTTGAAATTCATGGTTTTCATCTAAATCATCATCAGAATCGCCACTAAAATTCTCATTATTTTCATCGCTATCTCTTGTACTTTGTTCTTCGTCTTGCTCGTTACTTCTTGCGTCTTTTAAAGGTTGATTAGTCATTAACGCAAAATCTTCACCAAACTCACTACCGGAATCGTTGATTTCTTGTTCAGCGTTAACAATTCCTTTCATGTTTTCTGAGTCGCATACTTCTAATATATCTACGTACGTAATACATTAAGAGAAAATGATTTTGAATTAGTCATTAAATACGAAACTGATAATAAAAGGATACAATCTAATCCTTCCGATGCAAATGTTTTAGGTATCGATTTACTTTTCCGCTTGTTTAATTTAAGCTGTTTTTCTAATCGCTTTATATTACGATCCTCTTCTAAATTAGCTTCTAATAATTGCTTACTTCGCTGCTTTTGCATTTCCTTTTCTAATTTTTTTTGTTTCATCTTTTCATTTTCAATATCATTAAATCCTGCAGGTTTTGCTGACTAGAAGAGGCAACAAATGCAATAATCATCCCAGAATCGATATACTGTTTTATTACTTACTACATTTTTGACTTTCTTTTTAGGTATTTGCTTCAAATCCTTGTCATTTTCTTTTACATCTTTTATATTTTCATCATCAGGTGGTTTCAAAACGAATTGTCCTGGTTTTCGCCTATTGGTATAATATTCCTGACGACGTTGCTTCTTCAATTTCCTTTCTTCTTTTCGCAATTCCTTTCTAGTTTTTGGTCGATTAGTTTTTCCTTGCTTTTTATGTCGTTTGATATTAACCATTTCTCTTAAAAAGTAATAACTACTATTTATAAAGCAATAGTAAAAGTAGGGTTATGTTTAAATGTCTTACATCACGTGTATTGTTAAATGTCAAAACAATGGTGTGTTCAGAAACTTAAGAAATTAGCAGATTCCTGTATTGACTATTAAATCTTGTTTTATATTTTTGTAAGGAATTAGAGGTAATTAATTGTGAAAATTTATAATCTACGAATAAAATAAATTAGCAAACAATATAAACTAGTTTCTAAATCAAGAGGGTTATGAAATTCTTCAAGAAAATATTAAAAGGTATTAAATATTGGTTTTATATTTTAGGCGATTGTTTAGAAAATGCGACTATTTCTAGAAAAACTAAAACAAATCTCTATTTTTTCAAAAAAATATCAGAGAATATTGAAAGAACTAAGAGACCTCTATTAGTATTATTATAAATAAATTAAGCATCACATTCTAGGTTCTTCCGTAAGATGGCACAGCGACTGATTGTTTATTATTGTATATTTGGTTGCCTATATAAGACATATTACAGTAATGATTATAATTATGTAATTATGTAATTAATATTTGCGCTATATATTTAACAAATTAATAGCAAATTATTAAGTCATGGACTTTATTCTAACTTATAAGAGGAAATATAATTTCGTTAATTTAGATGAACGTATTTAATATCACTTACGCGGAGGTCATAAGAAAATAAATAAGTCTCTGTCGTACTAGATGATTCATTACAAAACTAGTTTTATTTTCTAATTATGTAATCTCAAAAGAAATATATGCGTGATAAACAGTTAAAAAAAAAATTGTAACAATTTAACAAATTTTAGTAATATATTTCAGGATTAGAATGGTAGGCTTTCTTCATTAGTAAAAAACACCCTCTTCCAATTATGTGTTCCTGTACACGTGGTTCAGTGCAAAAGCTACTCCAGTGTGCTTGTAATGGTCAGTCAAAAATGCTTTTGCAGCTGATGCATTTGAGATATGAACAGGTAGTGTTAGTATGTATAAGTTATCGCTTAAACGTTCAGTATGGAAAATTGGAAAACTTGTTAAACGTTAAAACTTTTATTATTACTTATAGATAAAAAATGCTTCCGTCATGATTTGTAATATCTATTATATTCGTCTACAAAGGGATCTTTCCCAATTTCAATGATAATTTTAAATGTTTCCACTATATTCTTTTGAGAAATTATATTGAAAATATGTTTATCTAAAGTTTAATACTCAAAACCGGTTTTAGAAATATTATTAAAGAAAGCAACGATCTTTTCTACGATTGTAGTTTCATCTTCCTTGTTATTTATTAATGTAGTACTACAAAAACTAGCGCTCCTATTACAAAAAACTTATTCCTTTAGATCTTGTGCCTACACAGTTGCTTTCAAAATACCTTCCTTTGTATATACCGCCTAGCTATGCTGTTTTTCATTCCATAAAACGTGTTCGCAATGTTGTTTTAGGTATATTACCTACTCCCAACGGCGGCGATTTTTTCCAAGAATCAATTAAGTTGAAAGTTCCGCTTTTGAATGTAAATTTCAGAGAGGCGAATGAAAAAGTGTACTTCCAGGTCAAGAGAGTAAGTATAATACGTTCTCCGCTGAAATAGTGAATTAATGGCGATGTATACAAGCGAATAAATCTCACGAACTTTTCCTACGTTACTACCTTTGTAATTTGAAAATTAGAAATAACATTCGGCCAAACTTAGAAGAGACTTCAACATTTAATTAAAACAATTTAGTCGAAACGATAATCGTTTTATTATTTAAAAGCGTAAATACCCGTATAATAAGTACACTAAAATGTCGCATTTTTGTGGGGAAGTAAGCCCAGTAGCGAAGTATGCGAAACATGAATACGCTATTTCTCGCCCACACGCATAACTTCAATTCTATCTGGAAAAGTCGCTACATAAAAACAAATATACCACCTACGCTATATAAAGAGAGATTGCCCGCAATCCCGAGTGGGGTGTACGAAACGGCATTTTATATCACTTGATAAATTTCAATCCATCGAGTGTATCGCAAATATTTTAGCTAAATGGACCGCATTTTTAAAACTCTCACTGCAAAAAGTTTTAAATCGTAACGTATTTTCGATCCTCAATATTGTATCATTTGTCCTACGCTTCCTTTCTTTTGCCTGTTTTTCCCAGGTTATTCTTAACAGGAAAATCAATTTTAAAACATAGCAGGACGTAAATGAGTTTTGCTTTAGAAGTAATAAATGTGAAGAAATGTTATGTGTTAAAGGTATTATCGATTAGCTTAAATAAATTTAATTTTATTTCCACAAATAAAACAGCAATTAATTAAGAATAAATGAAGAATGAAAGAATATAAGATATTGCAATATTGAAAATAAGAAAATATAGCTTTATTAGGGATACAGATAATATTGTAGTACAGGCAGAATTAGGTATTAATGTTGACACTCTGGAGTTAGCACGAGCTCTCTACTAAGCACTTCTGCGAAGTAAAAGCATGAACTAACTCCCAAAACTTAACTGACAAAATCCACACTGCAGTTCTACTGCTTTGTATTTAGCTACAGGGGATAGTAAGTATGTACTAAGGTGGCTCTATGATTAATAGTATATGAGTGAGATTCCAGTCGGTAGAATCTGTCCAGAGTCTCTTAAGGCTCTAGATTCAGTCAAAGAATCTTATCGTTTTCAGGGGTTTCGCAGAAAACTGATTACAAAGTAACTATTTCATATATTTCAATGCGGTTTTCGCCAATTTTTTCCTAAAGCATAAAACTATGCTTCTATAGAGCCATTTTTTTTAAATTAAATTTGTTTATAATAATATAGACTTTACAAAAATTTCCTATTTTTGAGTGCCTTGTTTAGAAACCATGTTGTAAACCTATGCTGTGTAACTTTTTATACTAAATTTGCAATCGTATCTAGTGTGTGTATGTAAATCTTTGGAAGAGACGTATCAAAAAAATTATAGACAAATGTCTTTAGTTATAAATTCATGCACTAGTTAAGCTATTGATTTATAGATGGCAGGTTTTTCTCATGCGAATAATGAACTGTTGAATAGGAATTCTAAGTCCAAGCAATTAACTACTCACCAACGTACTGGTATATTGCAAAAACTATTGCAAATTAAAAAAGGATAGAAGCTTAAGCATGATGCTATAAATAAAGTTGCAGCTGAATTGGGATTAACACGTTTAACTATATTTGGACAATGGCTAAGAAACAATACGACGTAGGTAAAATTTATGCTGACGTTTCTTCGAAAAAGAAAGGCAAATGCGGGCGAAAACGTAACGATTATTCTGAACACTTAAATAAAGTTAAGGAAGCTCCTTTCAACCATCGAGGATCAATTCCTAGTTTGGCTTATGCTGTTAATATTCCAAAAATTAACGCTTTTCGACATATTTAAGCGAGGAAATAACGTGAAGCGTATATCTTCTACCCTGAAACCTTTGCTAACAGATCAGAACAGGTTAGACAGATTAAAGTTTTGTGTGTCAAAAGTGAGACCCTATGGATGTTTTGAAGATTTGTATGATTATGTCCACAAGAACCTCATTGACATTGCAAAAGTAAACTTTTCATAAGCAAAGTGATGTTTATGGCCGCTGTCGCCCGACCACGTTACGACCAACAACGGAAACATTACTTTGATGGAAAGATTGGGATATGGCCGTTTGTTGTCCAAGAACCGGCCAAGCGAAAAACTCGAAAAATAGTAAGTGATAAGCAAAAACCGATATATGTACAACAAGATAATGCGAAGCCACTTGCTTATGACGACGATGAAGAACTTTTAGCAAATGATTCAGAAGGTGGATGGTCTATTCAATTTAAATCACAACCACCAAACAGTCCCGATTTAAATATGTGTTAGATCTTGGCTTTTTTAATTCTATACAATCTTTGCAACATAAAGCTTTGCCAAATACAGTTCACGAATTGATCCAATGCGTCGAAAATGCCTTCAATGAATTAGACAGAGAAAGATTTGGTAATGTTTTTCTGACATTGCAGTCCTACATGGAATCAATTATGATGGTTGATGAAGGAAATTGATATAAGGTTCCTCATATTAATAAGGCTAAGCTTCGGCATGAGGGACGGTTACCAACTATAGTTTAGTGTGTTCGAAAGAAGCTCTGGGAAAGGCCAGATCTCACTTGGATTGAACGTTGTTAAACGTCCACAAACTAAAATTTATAAAAAGCAAAATAATTGAGGCGTTCCATACTTTAGACTCAGTCTGTATAATTAATGTTTTAATTAAAGTTATAAATGTATACCATAATTTCGGACAAAAATAAAATTCAAATATAACTAAAATTTGTAGATTATTCGATGCATTTTGCATTGTTTTTTCTCTGCAGAGTAAATAATACTCTGATACTTATTTCACCATTTTCCATCCAACTTGGTTCTGATACCTGCTTCAGGTGTACAGAATCTTGATTCATAAGGACATTAATTTCTACTATTTGTTTATTATTATTAGACCATGCAGACCTGCAGTAAATATTTTATTAAATATACTTCATATCATATCAATAGAACACATGTAATCAAAAATGCGTGCAAACGTAGAGAAGTGATTGATTTTTTTTTAGAAAATGACAGCTATTACCAACTAAACGCTATTTGTCATAATTTCTAATTAATTTATTAAAAAAATGACTCTTATGGAGTTCTTAAAAATAAAATAAAACGTCTTATTCCATAAAAAAACCCACCGTAATTATGCTCTCTGAATGACCTTGTATAATGTAAAATATTAAATTATTTCTCATATTAAACAATTTTACAACTTAGGGAAGTTATATTCATATTTGAATTTTTTTATAATAGAGTTAAATTCTTCTCATTTAAACTCCTTGAAACTGTATTTCTGTTTGCATTAAATCGAGTTCCAGTATGTCACAAAAACGACTGTAAACTTTTTTTTGCTAATACGTCGCTCGTAACAAAAAGATATTAGTTTAAACCTGTGCACAAAGCAGTTGGATTTTAGGCGCGATGTGGCGAAGATGCTTTCCCTATTCATTTAATTTAATATAAATTGTGCAAGTGATAAAAATGAACATTTTTTTAATTAACTTAAAACTGTGTGAAAATTAGTGTAGTGTTACATCATACCAAAGAGTGATCTAAGGTAGGACAAATTATTATTTCTACAAAAAATTTCTAAAAATATTTCCTTTGTTTAATTGATGCTTTAAAACAGTGTTATATCCAAAAATTTTTAATTCGTTTTACATTAAATAAACACTACAAAATGTGGCTAAATCGATCCGTAATTCTAATTTTGAATTTAATGCGTGCAAATTATTTATATTGAGGTATGAGGTATGCCCTTCAAGTGTATTACATGTTAAGTAATAAATGTGTCTTCACTTTTATGGAATTTTCAAAAATAAAATATGACTGGTTATTCCATTAAAAAAAAAAATTAATAATAGAGTTATATTCTGGTCATTTAAACTTGTTGAAACTGTATTTTTCATGTTTACATTAAATCGAGTTCCAGTATATCACAAAAACGATTTCAAACTTTTTTTGGTGATGCGTCACCCTATAACGTTGTTGATGATTGTAGAATGTTGTTGTAGATCCGTGATTCTCAACCTTTTTTTGCTGCGGCACACTTTTAACGATTTCAAAATTTGTTGTCAAAGTTTAAAAATTATTTACTTACCTATAACACACTGTGTAAAATAGTTTATAATAATTTTAAATGTGCGAAATAAAATAATATGTACTACAAAAATAATAGTACGTTTATTAAGGGATTAATTACAAGTTAATAATAAAAATACTTTTAATGCGAAATTTGAGCTTGATGTTTTTTGATAATTTCATTTATATTTGGTCGTAAAAATGACGGTGCTACTCTCAGATCGTCTTCTACATTTAACAATCTTGATCTTTTTTTAGTTTTAATATTGGCTAATGCTGAAAATCCGAATTCACACAAATAAGATGTGGAAAATTGGTTAAAGGTTTTTTGGCTATCATTGGATAATCGCATCTAATGTTAATCCAAAATGAATTAATTGATTCTTCTGAATGTTTTAAAATTAAATCTCGATTATTGGAAAGCGAAATGAGTTCTTCCTCTTCATTCAAAGTTAAGTCAAATGCAGAAGTATCTTTTATGAGAAATGGATTACGAACCGAATCAAATTTCTTTATATCTAATTTTGGGAAATTTTGGAAAAGGTTTGTTCAAAAAACATTTTCATTTCGTCTTTTAATTCCAGCACACGATATAAAACAGTAACAAGGAATCGTACTTGGCTTCCATAGTTTGGCATAATTTACTAAATAAGCGACTAGATTTTATATAATTAATCAGTTTGACACATTGTTCCAGAACTATTTTCAATTCTGATGGTAAATATTTTGTAACAGTGCTTCTCGATGCAAAAAACAATGGGTAACTAATATATCCTCATTCAGTTCTTTAAAATGCGCTGTAAATCCTTTTAGATGTCCAGTCATAGCTGGAGCATCATCTGTACAAATGCCAATACATGACTTACACGAAACTTTAATTTCTTCTAAATATTAACTAATCATTTCAAAAATATGTTTGCCAGATGTAAAATTAGGTAACTCCCGACAACATAAAAATTGATTGATGCAATTAATTGAGCTTTTCCTGTAATATCTGATGTTTCGTCGATTTGTAGAGCAAAATTTGAATTTGCAAGAGTTCTTGCAGTATTTTGCTCAATATTTTGCGACATATCTTTAATTCTGCGATGGATTGTGTCATTCGAAAGTGGTATTTTACAAATATCAATATCTGCTGATCCACCAATCATTATTTTTACAATTTTGCGACAGGCTGGTAATATAATTTCATCAGCCAAATTGTGAGGTTTTAATTTAACAGCAATCAAGTCAGCTATTTCGTAAGAAGCTACTTGAGTCTTTTCAGATACACCGACTTGTTTTTCAAAAACTTTTACTTGCTTGGATTTTGAAGATAAAGGCTTTTGAAAGTACCTTTTATCTGTTGTTTACAGCGAAGGATGATTAGTCACCAAGTGACGTTGGAGTTTGTTCGGAACCATATAGCACTATTTGATAATTTATAACCACATATCACACACTCAGGAACAACTTTGTCATTTTCTATTGTAGAGCTAAATCCAAATTTCAAAAAATCATTATTGTATTTCCGATGAACAACGTATTTTTTGGAGGAAGAAGTATCTTTACTTGGTCGCTAACGTTATCATTATCACTATTATCATCGTTAAGCTTTCTTCTTTTTAACCATTTATCCATATTCAGAAGGAGATTTTTACGTACACTATTAACAAACAAGTGACAAAAAATATATTTTTTTAATGATCTACATATATAAAAAGGCGATCTAAACACTATCTAGTGATTTAATAATATATTAATATAATTATATATCTAAATTTAACGGCACACCTTAAGAATTTCACAAAAATTGAGTGAGAACAGTGGTTGAGAATCACTGTTGTAGATGATGGTGAAGGTGTAAGGCTGATAAAGTTAAAATTTGTTTTAATTAACGTAAAACAGCGTGAAAATTAATAGAGTGTTATATAATTATACCATAGTGTCATTTATGTTGGTAAGTCAAAATATAGTTTTTAAAATTATAATTTCCAAAAATTTTATTATCATGTCTGCTTTCTTTCAATTCGTCTTGCGTTAAAAATTTGGAATTTGTTTAAAATTAAAAATACAAATAGCCTTTCTATTCGTAGTTGCAATTTCATTGATATCATCACTTAAATTATTATAATATATTATAATATATTATAATAATTATAGCTAAATTTGACAAACGACTCTAAGACATTGCACTCCATAAATAGTTTTTTATAACTTTTAATTTAGAAAACGACCTTTCTCCAGTAGCAACAGATACAAGGAGAGTAACAAGAATTTTGAGAACTACATATATATACAAGTTAGAAAAAGCAGAATATAAATTATTTGCTACAAAATAATTTAGAATTTCCATAGGCGTTGTGTCATCACTTACCAGTGATTTAAAAGTATTTATTTCTTCGAACAGCTCTGCACCGTTAATGTCTTTGTCGTTTTCGTCCGTTAAATATATGTCTAAATCGAAACAGCTGTTTTTTAAACTATTTCTTGATCAATATTTCTAATATCTAGTAAAAAATTAAAAACAATAGCATGCTTTTTCATATGGTTAAATCGCTGTTCGATAGAAATTTTTGTGCAATCAAGAATAGCAAAATAAAAAAAATAAAAATGATCTTTAGGCTTTAAATCTGTCGACTCATTACAAAAGAGGTGTTTTTCTTCTAATCCTGTTTGTAGAAACTGGTGGGAAATCGATGTCTTCATCAATTTCATTGCTAATAGTTTTTGCCTTTTCCATTAAAATATCAAAATTTTCATCTGTTCTTTGAGTGGAAACAAATTATATCAAATTTTGTTCTGAATGAGTTTACTGAGAATGTTTATCTTTTCCAAAAAACAATGCCATATTGTTAAGGAATAAACGAATTTAAAAGATTTAGTTTTTGTAGCCAAAGAATCAGCAGTGTGTCTTATATTAGTACCCCTGGACTGATCTGTAGATAATTCCATTAGACTCATATACTTCGAGTAATTGGAAAAAGAGAGGTCTGATAGTTTTGTTCTACTTTCCCAACGAGTTCCTGATACAGGTTAAATATTAAGAGAACTGACGTTTGATTTTTGTAAATTCCAACTATACACAGATGAAGAATACTCGAAAATTTCTTCACTTGTTATCGTTGTCAAGAGGGAAAATCCTAAAAAATCTTTCCTATACCCTTTGAGTAATCAAAAACCTTACAATAAAAGTTAACTGCTCTGTATGACTTCGATCAGGAGTATTATCCATAATAATTCAATAATATTTAGCATTCTCAAGTTAATTTATTATATATTTTTTGTTCTAATTCCATATCCATCAGATGTGATTTTTTGTGTTTTAGATATACCTATCATATATTTTTTATTGCTTTGAACTCGATTTTAGTAAATGCTTTTTGAAAGCATAAATTAGTCACTTGGTATTATCACTAACTTTATGATTGCTGGGCTAAATAATTATTATAAAATAGGAGCTTACTATACAGTTCTGGAAAAGTAGTGACAACTAGGTTAAAGTTGAAAGAAAGAAGGAGATATATATTTGTCAGAATATGGATTTTCAGTCTTAAAATGGTTTAATTAGTAAATTAATAATAATTGTTAATTGTTCACATTTTGGAAAACATTCATAGGAAAACATTTCCCCTTTTTTGTCGACTAGATAACCACAAGCAAAGTTTCTTTTTGATTAATATAAAAATGCTAATGGATATTAAATTTAGTGTTGCAGAAAATGCTAAATAGTAGAAATCGATTAACGGATGCTTTTCTCAAATCTGTTTCATTGGTATTGATTAACATGTTTTGAGCCGAAATCGACTTTAAAAATCGAGTTGAAACCGGTCCTGGAAAGAAAGATTTTTCCATTACGATACTTGTTTTGATGGTGGTAAATGGCAAATGGTAAATAAGAGACTTTACGATTGTGAATCTAGAGCCTTAAAAAGTATTTAAAAAAACCTATTAACATAATAAACAAACCTCTTCCCTGACTCCCGGTTATCCAAAAAACGAAAAATATTTCGAAAAATTTGTTGAACGATTCTTGCGCTGTATTGACTCAGAATGACTGAAATAAACAAAATAGATTGTGTAGGTATTATATTTCTGAAATTATAAAACCACTTGTTATTTTACTTTTATAATTAGTTTATAATAAACACGTAATAAATAATTTATTAAAGGATATTATTTATTAACACTGGTTCAGAATTTCATATAAAAGCCTACCGGCAGTGAATTATGGAACAACGCAATATGTTTCATGTTATTTTACAAAAGAGAAACAATTAATTAAAATACTAAATAAACACTTGCGCTTTAATATGAAGTCGATTCCGTAATTGATGCTAGAATGTAGCCTGATCCAGTTAAAATATTCCACCCTACCCTCCTGATATAGTACGCAAGTAATTCTGTGTGAAGAACACCCTTCAGCTTTGCCCTCTTTATGTGAGCTTACAAAGTGAATGAATGAAATCTTATGCGTGCGTGGGCACTGAAAACGTCAAGCCATTCGTAAATGTATACGTTGCGTACCCTGCCGGTATTATCTTAAGCTTTATCTCATTGAGACGGCAATTTGATGTGGGCCATGACTTTTACGCTATCGTATCGCCTGCAATCAGATCTTGCAACAGTTTAGAGTTTAAGTTTTGACATTTTTTAGACTAAACATCGAATTAAATCTAAATCATCGCTTTGATGGTTTTGATTTAGTCAATTAAATGGAATTAATTTGTAATACACAGTGAAACAATTTAAAATTTAGTTATCATTCGCTGTTGAGGCACTATTAATGTTATTATGTACGAGGCAGTTCAGATATTATTGTCCCTGACAGAGATGGCGTTGAATGATGAAGAATTGGGGAATTGTTTGCAAACAAACATTGATCTGGTCCTGAAAAATAGATGCGTCACTGAAATTCATAGCTCAGACTTTTGGCTTTTCAATAGGTAGCATAGAAACCATTTTACATAAAGAATTAGGTGACTGAACGATGGGTACCGAAAATGTTGATGCCAGAGCAAAAACGCATTCAACAGGTCACTTCACAGACGAATTTGGCCATCAATAAGCGAGATCCTGAAGATTTTCTAGCAAATTCGTTACCGTGGATGAAACCTGAGTTCACCATTACGATCCTGAATCGAAAAGGCAGAGCTATGGAATGGAGACACAGGGATTCATCACGAATTATCTAAAACTACGTGAAACGACGAGGACAATGTTCCTATCCACAGAGACTGTGTTTTAATGGCCGCAATCCGTATCCAACCAAAATTTTATTTCAGATAGCGAAGTACTTGATTGTAATTTCCTTGATCATGATTTTATTTATTTTAATATTAAATTCACTAAAGAAAAAATTCGCTTTCATCAGCAATAATGATTTCAACACTGATTTACTTAACATTCCTTTCCATGTCATTTTTCGTCTTCATAGCATTGATGATAAAGTTGGATTTTTCACTAATAGCAGACTGTGGAGCTATTTAATAGACATGCTCCACTAATTGTTCGACGGTTGACTAAGCCGCACATCCCATGGCTGACCGACAATTTAAAACTTTTAATGAATCTTAGGGACAAGGCTAAGGCTAAACAACGTATCACTCGAAACGCACAGGATTGGACTTACTACAAGTCTATCCGCAATCTAACTACCAATACCTTTAACCTTGAAAAAAAGCATACTATGATTTTGTTTTTCGTTCAAAAAGTGGAACCACTTTTTGGAAGCATCTCAGCCGTTTGGGAGTGGGAGGAAAGGATACTGCGACTTGTCTACCATCACAATTCAATAATCCGAACACAATCAATGACTACTTCCTTGATTCTTGTGATGGCCCTTCTACTGTAAACATTGGTGAGACTGTTGATTATTGCCTTGCCAACAAACGATTTTCGTCTCAATTCTCCTTGCAACCTGTTGCTGAGAGCGTAGTCGCTTATGGTTGTGATCGCCTGAATATTACTATGATCAAGTTATGTGGTTCTAAAATTATTCCTTTCATTACTCATTAGTACTTGTTTGGTTGAGGGTGTGTTCCCAGATATATGGAAAAGCGCTGTTGTCTGTCCGTTACCCAAACTTAAGAATCTTCAAGAGTTGCCTGACTTAAGACCTATATGCCTGCTACCTGTTTTGTCTGAAGTTATTGAAAAAGTAATTGCTGTTCAATTCAGGGGATACCTCTCCGCATATAATATCCTTCCACCTACTCAGTCGGGTTTTCGAGCTAACTTTAGTTGTGAGACTGTTCTTCTCAAGGTTACTGATGATGTTTTGGATGCAACTGATAGGAGTATGATTACATGTTTGGTTTTGCTCGGCTACACCAAAGCTTTTGATACTGTTAACCGTGCCGTTCTTTTATCTATTCTAAACTACATTGGGTTTGATGACACTGCTAACGCTCTATTTCGTAGTTATTTGAGTAATCGCACACAGTCAGTTAGAATTGAAAATCAATTTTCGGTAATACGCAATGTGCGCAATGGTGTGCCGCAAGGTTCCATATTAGGTCCTCTCTTATTTACAATATATACTTCCAATCTTCTCTCTAATTTAAAGCACTGCAATTTTCATACGTACGTCGACGAAACGCAACTTTACTACAGTTTTGCTCTAGCTGACTGGAGACAAGCTTGTTATAATATCAACGCCGACTTGACTATTTTGCATGAAAATTCTTTACATCACAACGTTATTTTAAATCCAGTAAAATCAAAACTAATCCTCTTCGGAGGCAGGAAAACGTGTCGAAATTAATCTAATGTAAAATTAGTAACGTTAATATCCCAATAGTTGACAAGGTTAAGTGCCTTGGTTTAGTTATTGATAATACAATTAGATATAGGGACCACGTTTCTAGCTCCATTCGCAATGCGTATGCTAATCTTCAAACAGGTTAAGAAGAGTCTATGTCAGATGTTTGTCTGATCTCAATTCACCTATTGCACTTCAGTTTATCATTGTTCTCTAGATTACGTGACTAAAAATCGCATTCAAAAAGTTCAGAATGCTTGTTTAAGGTATATGTATGGTTTACGGAAGTTGGATCATATTTCTCATAAATTGAAAAGTGCCTCTTGGCTTAATATGTACTACCAACGACGTCTTCAAACCCTGAATCTATATCATAAAATACTTTCATTGAAAAGACCTCCATATCTTTATTGCAAGATTCGTTAGAATTGATATTCACAATTTGCTAACCAGGTTTCGGAGCAAATTATCTCCGCCACCCCAGAAGTCAAGCTTATACCTACCAGTCCTCGTTTACTTACCACATATACATATGCTTGCTATCTTTCAATTTGTTTAAAAGTAATTTGCGAAAGCTTCTTTTTGCTGAGCAGGGGCGTGGTTGATGCATGCCTACCGGATTTTTTTACGTGTGTAGTCAAATTTTCATTTAATGTGCATAATACTAATGTTAATATTTAAAGATATTGAAGAAAACCAACCAACCAAGGATATTAATGATTAATGATAATATCCTTAACCAGATAAGATCTATAATTTATTTGTAATTTAATTTGTTTCGTTGCATCGCGATGATAAATCCTGTCAGCCTTTATTATTACATCTTTATATTTTAAGGAACTCAAGTTTAATTTCTCCTGAAGAAGACCACAAATGTTGGTTGAAATATAGAGATTTTGAACAAAAGAGTTTCTCTTTGATATTATAACACAGACCGAAGTCCCGTTTTTTACGAAATTTGATTCTTCCTAACGTAGTACGGTCGAAGTACTTCCTCTCGATTATTATTATTATTATTATTATTTAACACAACTTAGACACACAAAAACTACACCGCGAGAGTTGCAGTGATAGCCAGACAAGCGATACAGCTTATGGAGTCACTGCAACTAAGCACCCACCACACATTAAAAAAAAAATTATTAATTCATAATGCAGGCTTTGGCATTTTCCAACAGCCACCCTATTGTCCAAATTTGGCCACTAGTGACATCTATGTATTTCCCAAATTTAAAGAACACCTTCACTGACTAATTGGTTATTTTCACTTCCAATTTTGTTAGTTGAGTCATGCCATAAAGTAATATAAGTGCTTTCTTTGTCAAGAAGTCGCCAAGAATAAATATCACAACACATTCTTTGTGAGAGAAACATCTAAACATTCAAATTTCATTAAAACTAATCCGAGTTTGCGAATTAAAAATAATAGCGAGAAAAATATTCATCGCAGCTCTATAATGAAATTGTTTGTGAAATTATGTTATTGCAATTATACATAGTTCTCATAGCTGTTAGTTGTAAACTTCAATTGGTAGCAAAGGCATCGCTAGATAGATCTCTACTATATTAGTCGCGATGCTACAAACGTGAATAAACTCCAGTTTCCAGGGTATCTCACTGGTATTTCGCGACAGAAATAATTATAGAGGAACACCCGTTCCATCTCTGAGTATTACTCCGGCAAAGGAAGAAGAGCTTGACCGGCTCGGACTAAACAACCAAATAAAATACAAACGTGGGCGTGATAGTCGATGAATTAGGTTTGGCGGGAGCTTTTACGCATGTCCCGTTGGAGCGCGAAAGATGAATAGAGCTAGTCCTGTATGCTTTGAAAAGAGATAACGGTCCTTCCATCGTTTGAAAGCTCTTTACCGTTCAGTTTATTCGAAACTGTGCAGTGCGAAAGTTTGAATTCCGTTTCCGTTATAGTGGTGGTAGTTTTACGATTACGTGCGAATACGCGAGTTGTTTTTTTTTCTAATTGAATTTTACCTCATTCAGGAGCGTGAAGGAGTGAAAGCATCGTAAGTTTTCCGAGTGTTTTGAATTTAATATTTTCGTTTTATTCGATTAAACTTTGCGAATGATTCGATTTATTCCTACAAGTGACCGATATTTTACTCGATATCAACATGTGGTCTTAACATAGAGCTGTATTTATGCGACAGATATTTCGTTTTTCGTATTATTTTCTGTTACGGTGGGAATAATAACAAAAGCTTTTACTCTTTATTCGCTCTGGATCGTAATGTACGGTTCGTAGCGGCATAAATAAAGCTCAATGCATACTGTCAGTTCACTTTATTGTAATGGAAATTGAATTGAATGGTGGAAAGAACCACAGTGGGCTACTGAATGTTAGATTGCTAAAATAAAATACTCATTTGATTAATGTATTTGTGTTTATATAAACTGTTGTTGATGGAGGAATTTTATCTGTTTATTTAAATGAAACAGGTGTAAAAATAAAACTTAAAATTATATTTGTTGTATTTAGAAAGAATAAGGAGAACAGTAGAATTTTCTGTTGTTCGAGGATCTCTAATATAGTGCATGATTTTTTTATTTATACAAGATTTGCAACTTGGTTTTCTTTTTTTCTGGAAAAGATTTTGAATTTGCTTCAAGACAAGGCAAGATTCTAGCCTACAAGATTGATAATATTGCTGTCATTGCGGTAGTGAAATGGACTGATATAAAAATATGTGATGACATTGGCCAGTTCCTCGTGTCTCATAATCTTATGGTTCGGGTAGAAAGATTTAGTAAAGAGGAAAAGAAAAAAGTTGAAATCGCATGTTCTCGAATCATAAAGCAGTATTACACGCCACATCGATTTGTCGACATACTGCTTGCCTTATTTAAAACGCCTTACAAAGCAAGAAGATGGTATTTGAAGATATTCAATTAGTTCATTGATGTTCCTGTCAAGAATTGTTTGGTTATGGAGATGGGAGCTTTCGAAAATCGAAACTCTCCAGTCAATAAGTTCCAAACAATATCTTGTGTGCAATCTTTTGTTTAATAAATTAGAGCTTGAGATCCATTAGTTTGAACTGATTTTCGGGTAGACGTAATACGTGTTTCCTATCGATTACATTAGATGCTTCGAATTGTTTTATATAAGAGGATTTCTACGTATAAATTTCCGAACAGATAACTCGAGAGCACTTTAATGTATCTGCATTATTAAGTGCTTAATGCAGTAGTTGATGAGCTCGCTTTGTACTATATAGATAGGAAAAGTTAATTCCCTCCTATGGAGTGTATCGTCTTGAATCTGATTAGAGCAATCTGCAATAGGGACAGATTTAGGTTGTTATCGAAGTTCGATATATTTTCGAGCCGGTGCTCCGGATATACAACATACATATGTATGTTTAAGACCATTCTATTATACAGATTGATACTAGTAATTCCATTATTTGCATTTTCCGGTACAATCCTCGCGGGATAAGCTCTGAATAAGCTTCCTTTGAAATCTATACGCTTTTGAAAGTATTATAAATGCTTCATTATATATATAAACAGACTCTCTTTGTTGTATAACTTTCTTTAAAAGCGTAATAATCTCGAAAGCTGATTTTACTTGCGTTTTTATATTTTTGTCCAAGCCGAAATAATTGGTACAATCTTGTATGGATACTTTTGAAAACGCGGCGGAGAAGAATCGTAATTTCATTTTTTCAGAGTTGACTAGTTAAGCTAAACCTGACACAAATGCACTTCAGGGTGAATGGTGAATCAAAAGGTTGTCGACGTACTTCTTCTATCGAATAGAATAACTGAAAAACCATGAAACGATTCAGTGTAAACTCAATTTCGTCGTGACGATAGCGTGATTGGCTAATTGTTTCAACATCAACAATGGTCTAAATAGGACCAACTTTTTGATAATATTAACTTTAAAACATAGAACTAGCAGGACGAAAGCTGGAGTAGCAGGACTTGTAAATATTTGAAATAATACACGAGGTTTGTCCGGTAAATTCGTGTAAAACTGAAACGAAAAATTTATTTTAGATTTAATCAGGTAATTCAGCTTTGTCTCCTTCAAAATATTCTCCATGAGATACAATACATCTGCCCCATCTCTGTTTCCGCTCCTCGAAAGCTTCTTAGAAGTTTTCTGCTTCGAGGTTCTTCAGTTGCCTTGTCGTTTCAGCTTTGAGAGCTTCCACATCAGCAAAATGCCACCCCCGAAGCACAATCTTGCATTTATGAAATGTAAAAAATTTACACGGTACCAAATCCGGTAAATAAGGTGGGTGATAATCCACTTTGAGGTCAGAAACTCACTAACAACTAGTGAAGTGTCTGTAGTCTCTCTAAGGCCAAATTCTGTTGAATTCAAGCCATACGAGCTTAGAGGCGTTTGAAGACATCAATCATCTCAACGATTAATGCTAACCAACTTGAGATCCTCCAAAACAAAACCCTGCGGACGTTGTGCAATGCAAGACAGATTACCAATCTTCTGCTTTTGAACTCCACCCAGAGTTAGGATTCGGTATTCCATTGAGGTTCTACAACAGCTTTTTTAATCTGCATCATTTTTCCATCCTCTTTCCACATCTCAAACATTCCAATTTGCTAGAACAATATATTTTTTTCCTACGATCTTAAATATCAAACCTCTCAGTCAAGATGAGGCCTATATTAGATACCAAAGCATCTAAGGACGAGAAATCCGACCTAGAAAGAGTCAGAGGACCCAGGAGGGCATCAATCGAACATCTTGACTGTTAAATGAGCACACAAGATCGAACTTTTTCTACTTTTGCTTCACAAACAGAATACCTGTTTTAAACGAGAGTCGTCTTTTCTTCAGAATGAGCCCAAAATCGAAATCTCTTCAACCACTTGTTGACGCTTGGTTCTTTCAAAACACCTCCCCCCACCTCTTCCGTCTGCCTCCACCCGCTTGTTTTCACTCAAAGATTTTCTGGAAAGAAATAAAATGGTCTGAAGCCCAATCAGAATTTAGATAAAATTATTCTTATGAAACTTCCGTAAAGATAGTAATAGTAAAATGACAGAAATAGAAAGGAGTTCCTCACTGAGCAATGTCTATTACCTTTTTTATATATTATAGTTAGTCAACAGGGTTATTGTACAGTGCTGCCCTCAAACCAAGTCAATTTGCTACCAGGGGTTATGAATGAAAATGGAGCGTAGCTTTCTATCATAATTGTATTTTGATTTCCACCCTCATTTCTGGTTTTCTTTTGATATTAAAGTTTTATAGGTTATGTTTGCTGTCCTAATCCCAACGACTGTAATCTGTTATGTAGTTACAATATGTATTTCGCATTAATTTAATCCCTTCTTCCATCAGGTGATAAGTAAAATGAAATTAAAAGAAAACTTGACAAAAATATATCTACTATTTTAATCTATAACTATTTTCATCATTCTATTTTTTAGATTACAACCAAGTCAGAATATATTTATTTTTGATTATAGAACAGCCAAGAAAATTATTTTAAGATATATTCTATGTTAAAAACAGCGTTTTTAGAGAATAATAAACATCACGATTGTATCGCAAAGACAGTGGCAATGAATAATCGTCTATAATTCCAAAAATACACAAAAATTACTATAAGAATGTGTTGAATGATTTACTACACTTAACCGAACCTACCTAATACAAAAAAAATACTTAAAATTCTATCAAAAATCTTAAAAAACCAATACTAAATCTAACACTATCTAAAATAAACCAGAAAAAAATCAAAGATTGCTATTACTAATCTAAAACAACTTCTGATAATAAGACTTTGCTATTTTATCATCATTCTGAAAGCTTCTGGTTAGTTTCTTCAATTTTATGTAATATAAGCATGAATTAAAGTAGTTAAAATTAGCGTAACAATCACAAATCAATTCATTTAAGAATATTAAGTCAAGTTAACCGTAATGAAATAAACTCTAAACTTGAATATATTATATATAATGTGAGTACTGAATGAGAGTAATATTTGAACAACTTTTGACATCGTTAACGAAAACACGATATTAATTTTATATTCGCACTGTAGAAGCTTTTTATACGTTTCCCTCGGAACGTCACTCCAATTAAGCGAAAGGAGAACCTTTTTGAAAATCGGCACAAATTCACCATTAATAAAGGTGCACAGCGCGAAAGGTCTAAATTAAGCGTCGTGAATAATAAACGTCGAGGAAACTTTATGAAATGTACAGAGAATTTAGGAAGGTGCGTCTTCCTTATAATTCTCCGATGTACATAAATACGAAAATTCCGCTTTAATTATTTCTTAATCTTAGGAAACATAAGCCAATAAATAAGCGTGAAGAGATTCGAGTGAGGCGCGAAATAATTCACGTCTAATTGCTCTATATCTAAAACGGTTTCGTTAGGTTATGTATTAAACTACTAATTATTAAAGAGTGGTTCTGATTAACTCGTCCGCGTAGAAGGGGATGCCGAAATTAGTCCGCGAAAGTAGGCTTCTATTATATACTGCGGATAATTTCTTATTTCCTTCTTTAGAAGAAAATTTATGTGTGTAAAAGAAGTTAAATTAAGGCGTGATAATTTATTGTTTTAATTTGTGTATTTTGGATCCTTGCTTTTAATATAACTTTCGCAAACAACTCAATCTCACGTGTCCTCCCTCCCCTCTCCAACCCCTCCAAGGGCAAGAGTCAAAGATTTATTGCTTTGGTAGTTACTTGTACTGAGATTAGCCTATTGCGTCATTCATTTTCATCTTAAACGTAAAATCTCGTAATTTTTAACAAAAGCTCTTGACTAGGACTTTTGCCAAAGACTGTCCTTCTAAGGGTGGGTTTATCAATGTGAGGATAAAAGTGTTAGGTAACTGGCAGATAAAATTTAAGCAACTACAATGCTTTATCTTGCAGATGACTTCTATTTAACACTCAATAAATGTGTCATTGTAATTATCTTACGAATAAAATTTTATCTGTAAGTTAATTTATTTATCCTCACATTGATAAACCCACCCTAAATTAAATAACGTAATATGCTGACAAATAAGATAGAGATAATGCAGAATCGAAATAATCGCGTTCAAAATGAGATGTTAAGCACAATAGTTCGACTAATAATAATCTACCGAAATAGTTACACAATACCAACCTGCTGACCCT
This sequence comes from Holotrichia oblita, assembly GCA_023690525.1. Classification (NCBI taxonomy): domain Eukaryota; kingdom Metazoa; phylum Arthropoda; class Insecta; order Coleoptera; family Scarabaeidae; genus Holotrichia; species Holotrichia oblita. The sequence continues at coordinate 43,006,355 of CM043022.1, forward strand.
TTGACAAAGTTAGCCCTTAATTATACTAGCACAAAGAGGAAATAGTGATCAAAGTATGTAAATGAATCTTGTAAAGATAAAGTTGCCGAAGCCGGATAACTTTATTGAGTTTAATTTCCACCTACTTGCGAAATAGTTTGGCAGTTTTGTATGGTAATCAGCAACCTGTAGAACAACAATGTACCAAAATAGATACTTATACTATGGGTATTCTAATCTTGTAGTCTTCTAATCGTGAGCAAGAAAAATGTCAAATAGGGGCGCCGTTTTTATGCAAAAAAATAAAACATCTTAACGTGTATTTTTCATTTCTTTAATACATTAAGTTACTAAAACTGCCCTCTTTAAAAATAAATTAAATAGAACAATAACAGAAAATAACACTTAAAAAATGTTAAGTAAGCGCAAATTAAATGTTGAAAATGACCTCCTCAGACATGACACAACTTTAATTCTTGCCTCATTGATTGTTGTATTCGCGCAAAAATTCCTGGTGTATTTCTTGTTTCACAGCCGGCTATAATTCGATTCCTAAGGTCATCAACATTTTCGATGGGAGTGGAATAAACTAATGACTTAAGAAAACCCCAAATGATAAAATCTTAAGGATTTAACTCCGGTGATCGAGCAGGCCAATGTTCCGTACTTACCTATCGAACGATTTGGATACACTGTATCTAAGTGATTACGTACGTTAATGCTAAAATGAACTGGTGCGGCATCATGCATGAACCATAAGTGTTGTCTCAGCTGTAGAGGAATATCTTCAAGAAGACCAGGTAACTCTTGCTGTAGGAAATTAAGGTAAATTCGCCTGTTAGTCGTAGTGGGAGGAAATATGGACCGATTAAATGCATCAATTACCCCAAGCCATACATTGACTGAAAAGTGATTGAAAATGATAATTTTCCTCACCCATAAGTGATTATTATGGAAATTTTATGCGCTGTCGTCCAAAATTAGCCTCCTCAGTAAACAAAACGCCAAAAAAATTAGGAATTTGAGCGATTTGATGAAGGATCCATTGGCAAAAAAATAGGTGGGGAAAAAGTCTCTAGGTAGTGGAGCTTGTACACGTTGAATATGAAACGGATACAATTGCTGTTCTTTAAGAATTTTGAATACAGTGAACTGGCTTACATTCAATATGTTGGCGATTTTTCGAGGACTTGTTTCAGGTGACTGTCGAGAACTTCTTCTTCTAGTTGCACAGTTCGCACTTCTGCTCGCAGTCAGCCGTTTGTTTCCTACCATTTTCGCGCAAGCGTTGGTGAAGGAGCAAATATTGTGTGATGAGGTATCCTACGTCCTGGATACAACTCAGCATTCAATCGTCCAGCTTGCCGACCATTTCCATTACTTCGACCATAGACAAACTGCATGTCTGTTAATTTGCATTTGAAAAATTTTCCATTATTTTCAATAAAAGAAAAATTAATTACTTATTAACAATAATTTTATAGCTTAAAAGCTTAATAATGATGTTGCTATTTTGACACTTCGTTAAAATATTTGTATTTAACAATGCATTGATATTGAATGTCGACAGTAGCCTACTAGATAATGTATTAAAGAAATGAAAAATACACGTTAAGATGTTTTATTTTTTTGCATAAAAATAGCGCCCCACACGAAAAAAAGGCACTCTTGCCTTTTTTTCGTGTGGGGCGCGGGGTTTTTTATCACAAATTGAATGGTAAATTCAAAAATGATTTTTAATTTGAATTATCTCAGTGGCGTACCATTTATTTTCTTTAAAAAATTAAGATCATTACCCGTATGCACGCCAATGATGAATATAAAATTCTTCGTTGGATGTCAAGAAATGCGCAATAATCATCTCTTAAAGCCCACCAAATTTCATATGCCTATCTCGACCGGTTTCAGAGCAATAAATAAATCGTCAGTTTTTAAGAAAAACTTTAACACCCTATAACTCTGAAACTAAGCATTTGCGGACGGACGTTTATATAGCAAACTGTCATTATTTTTGCATACAGAATCACCCTCTGAAGTTTGTCGCACTTATTTACTAACACCCTGTATGTATATCCTGTGGAGATGTAGAGATAGAAATACGTTTTGCGAGCTTTCATCTGATTCTTGGATATTTCTGAAACGTGTGTTGTAGACTACACGTTTTAAATATCTCTAAAGAACTAAAAAAATGGCTGTAATAGCCCACCTTCCCACCTTGGTCACTAGAGGGCATGAGGTTGGAATTAGTCCATTGTCGGAGATTTTGCATTCGGAGTTGCGCTGATGAGAGCTGAGGGTCGAAACCACGTGATCCGCTTCTAATGCTTGATCTATTTTCATTGCATCTAAGCAAACTACTACTACCGATTCATCGGCATCGTCTCGGAAATATCTTGATTAATGGTTGCTTACTATATTAATTTTATGAGAAAGAGTTGTTGAAAAGTTGTTGAAAATATAACAGATGCAGAAACTGCAAGCAATGCAATCCTGTTGAAGTGCCGTTAAAAAAATATGGACCGACTAACTGGTCTCCTAATATTCCATATCACCTTCTTTGTAAATTAGGTTTTTTTTCATCTAATGTAGATTTTCAATCGATTAAGTAATGTGAATTGTGACGATTGACATTTCCGTTATTTTAAAAATTGCTCTCATCAGACCCTAGAATACGATCTTGGAAATTTTGAATTCGATTTCTTCTATTTTGACATTTACCATTAGGAAACTGACCAGTATTTGTTATTTGGTATTAGCCACACGAATCAATGTATTTTTTTCTGGATAACATCATTGAAGAAATCCATTAGCATCCAGTGCTTCCGCTGTACCATATTCTCCATAAATTATAATCATGTCATTGTGTTTTTTCATTTGAAAACGTGAAGATCATGTTAAAAGATATAGCACAAAAATATCAACGATTATCCAACTGAAACAGGCTTTGATATGTTTAGGAGGACATACGAGTATCAGTAGGTAAACGACCACTCCTACTTTCAGTTGGTAGCCCAGTTATAAGGGGACAAACTAGAATATTGGATATAATCAAGAAGCCGTTCAGTACCTGATCAAAGCTGTTCGATACCTGATAAAAGCTGTTCAGTACCTGATAAAAGGCCACTTTATTTATAAGCGGACAGCTTTGATCAGGTACTGAACGGTTTCTTGTTTATATCCAATATTCTAATTTGTCCGCTTATAAATGGACCACCAACTGAAAGTAGGAGTGGTGAAGGGCGCCCACGGTGGCCCGTTACCTACTCATATCATTAGATTTGGATTTAGATTTGAAATCAGGGTGATATTGCGCTGCCATCTATTGATCTATTGTGCCCCCTTGTGCGAGCTGTAAGCTACTGGGGCTTCTAAAGCTTCCCATCCTGTCCAAGAGCTTTGATAAACTGCATTAACTGTGATGGTTTCAGAGAAGGTATATCTTCTTCGTCTATAACGTCTTTACCGAGATGGTTGGCTCGGGTTTCTGTGATGGCGGTGCAGTAAGATGTCAGGTGTTCCGGATTTTCATCCTCATCCCCGCAGAACCTGCAGTCGCTATTCTGTTTTAGACCTATCCTTGTCATGTGTTCACCAAGGTGACAGTGCCCTGTAAGGAACCCTGCAAGGATGCGCAGTCTATTCCTGCCAAGTTCCAGCAAAGTTTTTGCTCTGTGCTTATTGTAGCTTCCAAGGAAGATCTTGGAGTGTCTCAGACCAGGAAGATTCTCCCAGAGGGATGCTCTGAGCCTCTCTTCTCGATCTTTAATCCTTTATCGGCTTTAGAACCGTCCACATACCACTTGATAGTGTTTTCTTTTAGGAAGTACGTGTTCTCCTACGGACTCTCTCTTGTTGCTTAGCTTGGTGAGGAAATTCCTTTCAAAGCTGTATTGCTTGACCATTTCATCATTCGGTAACACTCATATCATCTTCGCAGAATATATATGTACATACATATAAAAATAATTTTTCTTAAAAGTACAAGAGGTGGGTTAGCAACTGTTATAAGAAAGGTTATCAGAAATGTGTATGGAATTGCAAAAAAAAAAACAAATAAACAGTAGGGTATTCCATTCCTCGCTGAACACCCTGTATATAGTAAATAGTACATGATCGAACAAACAAAATTAGTATGTTTTTCGTATAATAACATTTAAAAATGCAGTTTTTAAAAAATCTGAGGAAAGTGTTTTGGTTAAAATTCTTAAGGGATAGTGGACAATGAATGAGGGTAAATTTTCATTAGAAGGAATGAGGGTTGGAATTAGTCAATTGTCGCAGGTGTTGTACAATACAGGTTGAATAGCTAACACTGATTAAATTAGATTTTGTATTCGGAGAAGCACTGACGAGACCTACGAGGTCGAAACTACTTGATCTACTACTAATGCTTAATCTATTTTCATTGCACTCCTTTGCTGGGCGATTCCAATAATATTTCATGAGAATTTTTCGCTTCTTATATTGAATCATACAAAATTGCTTTTGCTAAAAAGCGCAGCTTGAGTTTATACTTGCGTCTCACCAGTTAGATAAAAGGTTTAATTCTAAAAGCTTAAAGTAGTGTACGACAGTTTACTCCATCCTCAATTTTTAATATTGTAAAATTAATTAGTTAGTAGTTAGAAGGCTACCTTGACACAAATAACAACTAATATTTTTTAGCATCGCAATCGCCCGACGTCGACAAATTTAGTTTGTATAAATATCGTAACTCAACCGTGTAAAAGACGACAGGAGATACTTACTTCCTGACAGCCAGTTTTTACCTTTACCGCTTATATATTATTCTAAAGACCTCCATCATAAAATAATTAAAACGATGTAATTTCATTGAAAGGAGCTTAGTTAATTGATATTGATTTAACATGGTAACCGCGTCATAAGGACCTGCATCGAATAATTCGACCTAATTTGTCACCTATAAATCTTCTTCCAAGCATCTATACGCTGAATGCTATTATAATTTTAATCTTAAAACGACGTAATGTGTGGAAAAAGAGGAATTATTAACTGACAGTCATATGTGACTTTTGACATTATACTTTCCTACTAAATCAACCTGGGGGTATAACGATGGGGAATCAATATTAACCTGATTACGAACCTTCGGTTGGTTTCGCTGCTTCGTTAAGATTATGAATGAAACTGATGTCTGCGAAGCAAGTTTATATTGTCTGTATCCTCAAGCATTGCAAGACCTTTCAATTTAGTAGTTTCAGGTAACTGAAATTGAGTGATAGCTAAATTTAGTTGTATTATAATACCCCGCGTATACAATAGAATATGGTACGCCTAATTATATCCTTTGTTTCATTTCATATTTGAATGATCGTTATAATGCAGCAGACATTATTATATAATCAGTTAATCAATATTAAAGCAACAGTTTCGATTTCGCTTTCCTCGTCGAAGTTGCTGTATTATAATTCCGTTGACCTATATTATACATAGATAAATGATTGTTTCCACTAATGTAGGCTTTCTTACAACGCGACGCGATCAAATCACTGTGTTAGGAATAAATTACAATAAGAGGCATGTTTTCGAAGCGGGTAATAATTTGTGTTGTAAAACACTAACTTAGTAAAACTATTAATTAACTTCTACATAAAAATGTTAATGTTTCGTTACTTTGACACCAATAAAAAGCTATATAGTTTATTGTCAGTAATTATTTGAGATATATGTACATTAAAAGCCAATCAAATGTTAAAAAAAAATTCAACCTATTATATTTGAGCTCTCCTGAGCAATATTGGAAATGATTAAACCATCTGTAGTTTTAATCCGGTAACTTTGAAGAAGGTTCTGCATATCAAGTAGATCGAACCAATTTGGTAACACAAGCCTTTCTTTCAGTTTACTCCTGTCGGGTTGTTAATACTTATTATATTTATGCGCTTCATTGACGTGCAACACGTTCTCTAAAAGTAACTAGCAAGCTTTTAAGCTCTTGGGATTTAACGTCATAGTTTCCCAAAGATTTTCAATTGAGTTAATCTATTAAAGTCTGACTATTTTTTTTCCCTAAAAGTCGATGATCTGTTGTGCTCGCTTTTCGTTTGGTCAATAAAGCACAGAAAAAATGTTCTGCAGACATATGTTTTCTGAAACTTAAAAATCTTTTGCATATGATATTTCATATTGTAGGAACTTATAGGTATAAATGGAATGTTATCCAATGTTATCCATTTTATCAAAAAGATCGACACCACCCATTCCTTGATTATGTAAATCAACGAGAGTAGTTTGGGGTACCTGGATAAAACACTTTTCTTTTTTATACCACCTTTTGCATTGGTCTTTGGTCCCACATATGTTCTCGTCTAAGTAATTCGTAGCAATAGTTACTTGATTATTGTCGTTCCATTTAATCAATTTTATTGACTAATCTTTGTCTTGAATTGCATGGTAAAACTTCCACGGCTTTCCTTTTTTAAATCGTTTAGAGGAGCTCTCTCAACGCGATCTGAGCTAATAGTGTTTCCAATAAAGACAGTGAATTGGAAAAGTTGTCGAGGAATACAAAACTATCGTCAGGGAGGTAATTCAAGCATAATTTTTCAGTCATAGAAGGTCCCAAAGTTTTTCCAGTTTGTTTATCATCTGCGCCGCTATGAGGTTTAAACTTTAATATGTAACCTTCAGATGTTGTAACACACCAAAATATAAAACCGTATCTTATCGGCCCATAATATGGTTCCATGGCCTCGTCTAACGAAAACGATTTTCTAAGATGAACAGCCAGAGTTTGGGAAATTTTATTTCTTCTGTCGATAAATGGTTGAACCTTAGGGGAATTAAAAATATCTGATTTTGTCTCCTAATACATTCTTCGAGCTGGCAACTTACAGTACCCAGAAAGCATAAGTGTACCAAAATATATGCACATTTCCCTAACCGAAACTTGGAAGTCATGTTTCCCGTTGAAAGCAGCATACTTCATTATTTCATTTTTTTCCTGTAGTTTTCTTCGCATTTTTGGCGGTTGCTCTTCTTTCTTGTACTTCTTTGCTAAGACTGAAGAAAGCGGCACGTCACGGTCTTCAGCCTCACTTTCACTTGAAATTATTTGACTTCTTAGGTTCAACTCCGTTCTCATTATTGTCATAAACGGCAAATATTTCCATTGGTTGACTTAACACTCCTTTACCTATATCTCTTATGCCAACCCATCTTTCTTCATCACTTTGAGCATCATCTTTGTCGCTGTCACACCCATCTTCAGTTGGTAATAACACAAAATCCAATGAGCTGCATTCGTCTAATTTTCCAAAATCCTCGTCCTCCTGATCTAGTTCTTCTTCTTATTGGAATAATGGTAAAAGTAATTTCCTTATTTGTAAAAAAATTAACTTACCTGAGTGACATCTTTTTTGATAACACTAAAACCGCGTTCTACTTACAATAGTCCTGAAGAATGTTTATTCGATAAAAACAACAACTAATGTACTAAACAACAATAAATGCTGCTAATGCGACACGATGCACCATAACCTCCAAATATTTTTCCTGTAGATAGAAGGGGGTAGGGGGAGGGGGAGGGAGGAGTAATGGGTTGAAGTTCAAAATCCAAGTAGATTTCTTCTCTAAAGCCTTCATCCTACAGTTCAATGTATTTATATGATGTCCTTAAAGCCTGTATATAATGTGTTAGAGCTTTTGGCAATAAGAAAAAATCATTGCAGTTCCAGCATTGAAATTGCAGCTCATACCAATGTGATTTTGTTCTTAGAATTATTCTCATTGATGCAGAGAATCATTCTATTCTGCTATTAGTAGTTTAGTGATTTGGATCTTTTATTCTCTGTAAAAATTGTTGAATATTACTTGGAGAAAAATCAGATTTCCTCAAGAAAGCAAATTATTGTCTTTGTTAGTACCTACATTAAGTGAATAATCCATCTACATATATCTAAATAGTAAGCTGGATTTAGTCTAACTCTTTGAAAGTTCATTTATGCGTGATTTTATTACACAGATACAGAAGACAGAAACATCCAAGAGAAGTATTTGGAGCATAATAATCTTCCTTCAAATTATAGTTTTACGCAGCAACACAAATCGTTTATTTTTGGAAGATTTTCTTGTCCCTTAAATTTACTAAAATGTCAATAAAGAGAGGACAACAAAAGCTCTTAACCCTATCTAAAAATATCTTAAGTTTTATTAGAGGACGACACCTCGAAGCTTTCACTTGGAAGGTATATATAATGTATATGTCACAGGTTAATGATACAGTTTTATCTCTGATGTATATGAATAATGCAAATTTATTGATTCGTTAGTTTAATGTTGAAGTAATACAAGCAGGTGATTTTAAATATGTATTTATCCTAGTGTTTATACGTTTGCTGACAAGTTAAAATGTGTTGTTAACATTGCAATGTTTTATGGAAAAAAATGAAAGAAGACTTATTCAAATAGGCGTCACAAATCTAAACTGACAAAGATTGTCTGAAACAACGGTATAATATTTGTTATCGATTTTATAATTAAGGTCGTCATTCGATGAATTTCGTTAATGTGGTTAGGTTAGAATATCCAATTAGTTAGAGTTGAAATTGAATATAAGGTGTGTGGCGAAAGCAACAGGGAAGAATTTATTGCAAAAACCATAGAAAATATTTGCGGATAGTTTATCCATATCCATCGTTCATCTAGAAAGGTTGAAGGATAACAGAACTTGCACATTTACTCATACCTATATAAACGGTCAACATATCTACAATGATGTAATTAACTTTCTGTGTTTGTGTCTTGTGCGTGATTTACGGAATGTTGCCGTGTCTTGAATTTTATATCACAGCACGCATACCCTCACAGCGTGTTAATGTATAATTTTTTTTTCTTTTTTAGCATTAGATATATCTTTGCTTTCATAACAATCATGCAACGTTGCCTGAAAGATAGTCCATGTCTACTAAATAAAAAATTGTAATCTAATATCAGAAAATAAACTTTTAGAAATCGATCATTAAAATAGATTTAATAACAGGCAACGCCACCTATCTGAATAGAAAAATTAGAATTCTTTGCGACACAGTAACCTTGAGGAAACGATGTTGAAATGTTTCAATGGTTACTGTTGTATCTCTTAATTCACTTAATTCAGGAATCTGCCATCCAGTCAAACTTTTTATAGCGCAACCTTTTTATTTAATCGTTTTTTTTCCTCTGTACAAAAAATTACGATTTCATTGTGGCATTAAGCAAGGCCTTGTTAGCACTTTGTCCTATGTCAGCAGTATTTTCAAATTTACATATTTTTTCACTTCTAAAAATGTAAGCGGTTTTATTTGAAATGTAGGAGGCTGTTTTTGCTGAAAATAAATTTATTTATGCGGCAGGATTTAAATTGTATGTTGTATAAACATAAAGGTTAACGACGAAACTGCAAAAATGATTGTGGTGGGTTTAGCTTGTAAACTATGAGTCGAGTTTAATGGCTTTAATAAGCAAGTTAGCATTACAGGCATGTTTTAATGTGGTATATTTTCTACCAACCCTCCACTAAGTTTAATTTTGCAATATTCTGGTAACGTTGAGGCAGGAATTAGGATCGTGGGGGGTGAGTTATTGTTGTTGATATGGTGACATTAAATAGGTGTAGGTGAATTGGGTGAATGTTAAGATTAACATTATTTTTTTATTTTGCATTATCCTTCAGACACAAATCTAGCTTGGCATTTTCTTGACCTCCAGATTTTGTTGAAAAAAGTCTCAGATAGTTAATTGTAATTGCTAAGTTTTCACTGGGGATGTGAAGGAGTAGCGAGAGAGAATGGTCTTAATCTCAATTCATTGAGTCAGAGCCAATCTATGGCCTTCATCATTTTCAACAGTGAAAGATTAATAAGAAAATCTCGCACTGAACTAACATTTCAACACTACGACAACAAAAAGAAATCATTTCTTTTTCAGCCACTAAGACTAAATTTCTACTGGACCTCAACAAACGAGATCTTAGTGCCACTACGGCTTTATTTACTGGCCATGACACTCTGATATATCACCTTAAGAAGATGACCAAAATGAACAGTAAAAAAATGCTGAATCTTTTCTGAACACAGTGAAACTCTATACACCTCTGGATATACTATGTGCGACTGCATAATAAACCGATAAAGGTACCACCACCTCGAACAGGTGGACTTAGAACTGACTGATGTCAGAGCTATAGCCCCCAAGAAGACTCTAGAAACTTTTTCAGAAATATGGGAATCAATGGGATTAAAAGATTAAGGATTACTCATTGATCAGAGTGAAAAGAGGTAATCTGTGCCTGATCAACTCACCATTAATCTAATACTCCTAACTCCTGTAGTTCGACTGTTTGTAAATAGATGGCGCGTTAAAGATAAATGTCAATAAGAACGAATCAATACTACTTTAGATGAGATTATGTGTACCGTTTGAATGCCAACCACTCTTCCAGAACGCAATTTAAATTTTGGCCTTGAAATTAAGGTTATTGTTTATTTTAGTAATCATTCTTCGCAACCTCACTAACAAGATGATCAGGGTCAAACTTTTGATAGTTCTTCATTTCTGTAAGGTTTGTAATAAGATACATACATAATTAAAGAAGCTTTGCAAAGTTGTTTATCTATCTTGACAATCGTGAAAATGTGACGCTGAAGACAACAATTTCATGAGTTAAATCTAACTGTTTGTGTTCAGACATACGTGGGGTGTGGTAGTAAATCTGTTAGAGTGAAGAAGTTTGAGGAATTTGGAAACAATAAAATATTTTTGTAAATTTGCTGTATTTCAGGAGTTTAGCCATCAAGATAAATGACGAATTGGTATTCTAAATATAGCTCTCTGCTGTATAATGGTCTTCATAGTGACCACGTGGTATATAGGTTTCTTCTAGTTTTTTTTTTTTTTGGGAGGTGGAAATCCTTTATGGACATCGCCAGCTTGGTGGTTTCATTTCATGGAACCATCCTGGGGGACATAGACGTCATGAATGCGCCGTGGATCCTATCTCTTATACTCTCTGTGCTCTAACCTTCACGTCGTTGTCTTTGTCTTTCACCGATCTCCTTCGTCTTCATTATTTTTCGTATCATCTTGTAGATCTCTTTCCAGTTTTCTTTGGATTCTAGCATAATGTCTCTCAAGTTCTCTGTTGCAATATGCCTCCCCAGCTTTCTTTCTACCGCTTCCCTCGTATCGATTCATCGGGCACACGAAAATACAGTATGCTCCGCAGTGTCTGTAGCTCCACAGTACACGCACTCGTCGTCGCATACTTTCCCTATCCTGCTCGCATATGCCCTGAAGACGCCGTGCCCCGTCAGTAACTGCGTGAGGTAGTAGTCCACACTTCTATGCTGACATTTGGTCCATCTTTCTATGTTAGGTATTTGTTTTCTTGTCCATTCTCCCTTTAGTGTGCCACTTGTCCATCTTTCCTGCCAGGTATTCATTGTGCGTCTTTTCGCTTCACTAGCTGGTATCTCCTTGCCTCGTTCGTAGATACATTTCCTTTCCTGTGCTAGCAGGTCTATTGGTGGGATCTCCGTGATCATCTGCAGGGCCTGGAGCTATTTGGTCCTCTTATATTTGGCATCAGCCGCATAAGACACCCCATCCTATTTTCTGCTCTATCAGTGACTTGTTTCAAGTGCTCTCTAAAGCTGCCTCTCGTCTCAAAGACGATTCCCAGATACTTAACACTGTTCTTTGGTGTTATTTTTGCATCGCCAATTTTAAATGCTAACCTTTCCCTTTTCCTCTTTCGCGTAATGAGGAGGGAAGTTCAAGTTCGTTCTCTCCCATCCATTTCTGAATACGCTTGAGGTTTTCATTTGTGTTGCACTTTCCTCTAGTTTGTTGGAGTTGTTTTTGTCAATCAATGGTCGTTCATTTAAAAAATGTGGTTGTAGAATTTAAATTCACTATTCCTGAAAGTTGTGGCATAGACTCTTAGTTTTGCAATGCAAGATATTGCCTATTTATAGTATTTCTTATTGATAATTTTGTGGACATATTGCAGTAAATCTTGTCCTGTTTACTTAATGATTTCTGAATTGGGTTATCGTAGAATATCCATTACATAGACAGAGGTTTCACCTATTTACTGAGATTTCTTTATATAAGATTTGATTACTAGTTTTGGCTTCAGTTCAAATGTGTTTTTAAAAAAGAGTGAAGTCTTGTCTACTGCTAGGTCACAAATCGGAATCTTGAACTATTTAAGTTACTAAGATTGTCTCAGTTAATGTTTATCTGTGTCTTGTTTTTATATTTCCAATATCTTGTTGTTTTTATTGATATTGATTATCTGTTCACCCTCAATGCAAATACAGTTACGCTGTTGTGGATACCTGCTCACTGGAGGTGGGAGGGCAACGAAACTGTCGATGGTCTTGCAAAGAAAGGTGCGGCGTTCCGATTTATTGGACCGGAGCTATTTTGTGGCCTCATCAAAAGCCATATAAGAGCTTATCTGGAACAGTGAAAAAATGAACGAAAAAATTCGTACTGGGCTAACACCCAAAACTAAGACAATCAATAAAGTATGACGATGGGTTAAGTAGACTGTGATAAATGCTGATTCTGTTCCGGTGGTCCAGCAGAGGCTCCACTACCTCAACTAACACCCTTTTTTATGTAGTGACTGGATTAGTACACATTTCCTGTCTTTTGGGACATTTTCCATAATCCAGACATCCCCCAAGAACTGGATTGATATTTCTGGTCCAGGTCCTGATTTTTTGGCCAATTATATTCCACATTTTAGCGATTATTTTATATCCCAAGAGGGGGTGGCTTTTAATTTTAAGTTAATGGATTCTTTGTTCGACTTCCACTCATGAGAGCTGAATATGAGTTTGGTATCGGTTTTGCAGAGATGAGTCGTCCTTTGGGATTCATAATTTAAAAAGTTTTTGATCTATCTATATCTAACATGTTTTTTAGGCTTTTATGCTGAAGTAAAATTATCAGTTATTCTTTCGCGGGATAGTTCTTTTAGCAGAAACGTTAGCGTGTAGTAAATATTATTTCAACGTAATTAAATTAGTTAGTCTTCTACCCGGTGTTTTAGCTTGTTCAACGAAGAAAATATGCCTACGTTTCGTGTTGTAACATACGTGTATAGAATGTAAGTGGTGGCTGTTAACAATATTATGCTTTAATCAACTCTTGCAGGAATAGAACAAATAATATTATTTGCCTTAATTAAATTTGGCGTGCTTGGAAATGGCGCGTAATAGAAGTATACAAAAAGAAACAAGTCGGTTGTAAATTTTATTTTAATGTTAGACTGAATTAATTGAGACATTTAAGTAGCGGAATAAATAATGTAGTCGAATAGGGTGTATTTGATTTTAAAAATAATCCTAATATAAGGCTTTTATGTTTAATGTGCTGTAAATTTAATTGCCTGTCTTAATTGTCTTCTTTTTCTGTAAATAAGTTAGTATTAGGGTCAGAATTGGAAGATCTTGTTTAAGAAATGGTAACCGCTTGAAGGTCGTTTAATTAGGATAAATAATTTTTAATAAGTTGGTAAATGTCCTGTGATATAGAATATCATTTTTTGAAAGAGACAAATAACCGGGAAGGCATTTTGGAAGTGTTCGTTCGGGATTAACATCATCAGCGAGATTCCATTAATTCCCCTAACCTTTGAATATATTCACTCAGCTGTCTGCAAACGTTCGAAGGTTGAAATGATACCTCGCTTTAGGCATAATACACATCCCTAATGGAATATTGTTTACTTCATGTATTGAAAATTATTAATACACCCTCGTATCTAATTGACAGTATTCCATACGTTGTTGCAAAACCGTTTCTTTATTATCCTGTTCTGTTGAGTTTTCTAAATGCTTATTAATATTATGTCCAACAAGCATCAAAATGTATAATATCTAATATTCCGATACGTATCCTACAGCTTAATCTATTGTAATGTGTACATTTCGAAAGTTTAACACATTAAATAGTTTAGTCGAAGTTCAAACCGTACACAATATTGATGGGTTGGCTACTTTCGGTCATATCCACTAATTAATTAGCCAATGCATAGAGCTTGTTACAATACAAACAGACAACTAACAGAACATTTAATTAACGATTAATACCAGGCAAAACAGATATGGTTGCTGTAGTACTCTCATATACGATGTATTAAACGCACAACTACATTGAACACTAACTTGTAACTATTCTACAGGGGTTTAGAGTTCATTCTGATAACGTGTATTTGATTGCAATGAACAGGCTGTTGTGAGTACAGTAACCATCTACGTATAAATTATTAATCATAACTTACTCGAGTTTCGAAGCACATTAAAAACAATGTAATACAAACGTCATACTAGATAATTCGAAAATATAAAATTATATACAGAGTGTAGATACTTTTTCATTTATCCAAATTTCAGAGTTTCTTTATCTTAATTATAAAAAGCACATTTCGAAATTTGACATAAAACAAGTAAAAATGAGAATATCAAACAGCAGACTATTCGACCCAATTATGAAGCTGGTGCTTATGAGTTTAGTGCTGATCATCAATGCTACATTGCGTTTACAAGACTGGCGCCCCATCGTTATGATCTCAAACCTCTCAAAATTATCTGAAGTCGACATCCTGAACAAACTGAAAGAAAAATTATTTATACGTGACATCATTCAAAATGAACAATTCCCTCGAAGTTCAGGAGACATTAGGGGGGCCTCTGATACAGTCTAGACTCATGGCCTAATGCACAAGATGATCGCAGTGAGTGTTCATCCTGGAATAGCTAAAGTCGTTCATTCCTACCTCTAAAATCGAACTTTCTCCATTGAACTAGATAATTCGATTTCCATCCCAAAACCAATTGGGGTGGGCGTCGCTCAGGACTCTCTTCTCACCCTCACATTATTTCTTGTTTACACGCACGATTTACTAAGAATCCCTCAGGTACACTTGGCCATAAACGCGGATGGTATGACAATATATACATCACCAAGAAGCGAGGAGATAATGTCTCATCGTCTATAAGACCAGATAAACTCCATCGGTCAGTCGCGATCGCACAATCGGTTCACAAAGAAACGAAAACTTCCTCACGACCATCGAACATCTTCGTGAATGATTATAGACTCCTATGGAGTGACTTCGCCCTCTACCTAGCAGTTATACTTGATAGTCGGTTGATATTTAAGTCACACACCACCCTAAATTACAATTCACTGTAGAAATAGAGATAAATCAGCAAATTAACTTCTTAGACATGACATTAATAAGATCAAATAATAAAATCCTAACAAAACTACACCATTAACCTACAGCTTCTGACAGATACTTAAATTACAATTCCAACCAATCAATAACACATAAAAGAAACGTAATCACAGCTCTTGCAGATAGAACAATAAAACTAACAAACGAAAAATATAGACCAGAAGTCATTACTCACACCAAAAAGATACTACAACAAAATAATTACCCTCTCCAATTCATAAACGACATATTTGATAAAAGATTACATAAATATTACAACAATACCACTGAAATAAGAAACTCAAACCAAAATATAAAATAGTTGCCAACAAAAACAGTAATAACCTGAACTCATTATTCACCAAAACCAAAGATAAAATACCCCACAATAAACAAACACATGTCGTTTACAAATTTCCATGTAACAATTAATTGTAATGGCATACTGTATATACAGGCCAGATAAAACAATATTTAAATGAACGGATAAACGTACACAAATTAAAAAAAAAACACCACAGCATTAAAAAAACATGAAAACCAAACAAAACATTATTTTAACTATAAATAAGAAACCTCAATAATAACAAAAGAAACAAATTACAAAGCTAGAAACATATTAGAAAGCATCTACATACAAAAAAATAAAAGCTCAATAAATGACAGAACAGACAAATTTATCATCCATTTATTATTCCATAATATAAGACTCCCCAAGAGACGACACCCTGTCTTTTGGTACGTGAGAACCCTGGATAGGACCACTACGTCTTCGAACCTGTTGATCTCACAGCAAATAGAACTGGATTTCGATAAATCACCTCCCAAAGTGAAGATCAGAAGAGTTTTGGCCATACTAGACCAATAGGATGCTGAGAGGACTAACACCTACCTCCAATCTGAACACGGAAGGAACGAAGGATTATGTTGCAATCATCTTCTTGTGCATTCTTGTACAGAGAAGGCAGAACCACCAGAAGAGTAATAAATGAGGTTAAGTATTAAAGGTGTCAACCGTTCATATTCTACTGTTGAAGTTCACCAAAGGAGTGAACAAGCATAAATTAATGCGCCATATTAAAATGACTAACATATGACTCTTAAGTTTATTACGACAACATTAGTGCTCTGAAGATACAATTTTTTCCATTTTATGATAATAAGAAAGAATTTCTTAAAGCTTCTGAAGGCCTAAATAAAAATTTTGCTAGCAGATATAATAATGAAGCTTTTATTAAAGTTTTACGAACGCCTTCACATCCAATATATCTACGTCAATTCCCGGAAGAACATTTCCTTAAAGTTATATACTTTACTTTTCCGAACCGCATCACGCTATGCAGAGAGAAAGATAGTCTACAAACAACTGGCAATTTTTCAAAAGATTATTATCCGTGGAAAAATGCGAATGATCGTGATAAATTCCTCCATGGAAAGTATCTGTATTTATATCAAGATATTTTAATACAAATGACACGCAATATTTTTCTCTTCCCTCAACAGGTCTACTATGCTACGATTCCCTCCATCCATTTGTCAATATCACACGGGGGCGCGGGAAAAGCGAACTTTCGACGTGGATATTATTTCATAAATATAACGTCGAAGGCCATTACTATACATATAACCATCCTGCTTGTTATTCCAATAAACACCATCGATCACTCCGCGGTGGTGTATACCGAAAATCAATCAGTCGAAGGAAGCGATATCACAAAGGGGCAGGATGTATACACTTTAAATGTATATATCGGATAAACTAGCCTGTTTGCTTTGGCATACCATTTCCGCACTAATGAGAGGTAAATGTATATATAAGGGAGTGGGAATTATACCACAACGGGTACATACGTAATTAGTAAAATATTTGCCCACGTACACTACCGCTCATATTAATTCGGACACTTAAAGAATTTTAGAAAATCTTTGGATATTAAAAAATTAAATAGAAACTTGCAAATATTAAAACAGTGCCATAGGTGCTCATGCTAGAATTTCAGGAATCACCCTACTAGCAAAAACAATAAAATAGATTAAATATTTGAGACGAACTATAGTTTTTCTTGACTAGGTATCTTCAGCGTTTCCACGAATACTGGATTAGGAACATACTCATCCATTATTCCTGTAGAATATTCCACAAATTTCCAATTTTCCATAAAATTCAATTAATTTACACCATTAGCTGCCAGCGCATTGCTTATCATAAGTTCAGTCAGCGACAAGGACAGAAGGATGTTAAATACACCATATACATTTCAATCACATGTTTTTAAGGTTATTAATTAAATTTATGTCATCAAAATTGTACAAAAACACATTTAAACACTGTAAGAAAATTACACCATTAAATTAAAACGTAAGACGAAGGAAACAATTCATTTAGGGGAATTTAAGGAGCAAAAAGTAGGTGGTAATGAAATCATCAGTTTTACGGTGACCGGACCTGTAGAAAATTAATCCCGAAAAGATGGTTATAAATAATTGCAAATCACCAACAGTTTTTAGAGGATTATAGAACAATTGGCGATCATCGGCTACATAGACCCCTGAGTTTGCAGCAAACGCTCTCTTTTAAGACTACGATTCATCCAGAGCGTTACCTCCACGTAAATTTTTCTAAAAGTCTTTAGAACTTAACCGTGCACCGTTGAGCAAAAATAATCGTCTATCATCGCAGAAAGGTCCATGAAAACACCTAGATTTCGATAAATTACAAAACGTCCATCAGGTTCGATCGCGCGAAAAAAAGGAACGCTTTCAAAACACGCACACACTAAGAACTTGCGAACTCTGAGATTAATTGTTTTTTATTAAAACTCCAATTTTATTCGAAAATCAAAATTCAATTTTCTTAATTATTATTAAAAATATTTTCTATCACAATAGTTTGCAAAACTCCACATAATCTAGTAAAAATATATAAATATTGATGATTTCCATAATTCGCGATTTTAATTTAATTAATTAATTTCTTACAATTAGAACCGTTTCGGACATTGCATTTGTGTCCGAATTAATATGAGCGCTAGTGTACATACAGGTTTAGCCTGTACTTTGGTGCAGTAATACTTCATCGTTTACTTTAGTGTTATAGTGTTGTATTACATCTATTTATCTTAGATATATTTCCACTTATAGGTCAATTCTAGAACACAATTAATTATGCCTTTTTTAGTGGAAAAGATTGACAATTAATATGTGTCAAATCTCACATATTTTTTTGACACATTAAATTTCAATTTCTTCCACTGAAGAAGAAGTATTATAGTGGAAAACATAATTAATTGTATGCTGGAATAAATTGAAGTTTATTTTATTCCTTTTTATGGATCTACAAGTGGAAAGATCTCCGGGTTGAGAGTTAGTTTACTTCAAGGAGCATATCATATAAGAGTGACTCATTAATTTAAATCATTTTCATCATTAATTGGAGCATTTAGAGAAGAATCTTCAAATTCATTTTTGTCCAACGTACTATTTCTATCACTTTCTGGCTCAATAAAAGTCATAAATGATTGTAGATTAGTAAAGATATGCCTACTATCTTCTTCACAATTGAACCCAATTGAACGAGAAAACACTAAATTATTTAAAATACAAGTTTTAAAATTGGCAATAAATTGATGACAACTTGGATTTGTATGAAGACCACAACACTCCAAGGGAACTTAATTTTTAATGATCTTGTTCGCAAATGTCTAGTTTATTTCACAAGAAAATAACACCTCGAAGACTATGAATCCAACCCACTTTCACTGCTAGTGATGATTTTATCTGACGGTTTGTCAAATTTTCAAATTGCCAGTGTTCAATTTTGTCAAAGCAATTTTAAGTATTCAAGTTCAAGCATACCTGTTTTCTATCATCGGAAGGGAGTGTAAGAAATAGTTTATTTTGATAATCCGAATCAGGAATAATATCGGATAATAATAATAATAATATTACAATGAATTATTATAACTTCAGCAAGAATTAATAAAATAAAACATAACAATTAATAATATCAAAACTTATCCAAAACTTGTTACTGGTTTTCTGCCTAATCTCACAAAACAATTTGTAAACATGATTTGCATTTTTATTCTAGATATTTTCGGTATCGTGCACTGTTGCCATATCGCACACTGTTATAGTTAATCATATTTATTCAGAT
The DNA here is from genome assembly GCA_023690525.1 of Holotrichia oblita. Lineage (NCBI taxonomy): Eukaryota > Metazoa > Arthropoda > Insecta > Coleoptera > Scarabaeidae > Holotrichia > Holotrichia oblita. The sequence goes on from CM043022.1 coordinate 43,025,725, forward strand.
TTCTTGATAATAAGAACAATAACAGAACTTTTTTTCACAATAACGCTAAAAACTTTCTCGTTCTTCATATTAAAACCTACCTTGATGTTTGATTATAATCTCTTCAGATACAAAGATTTGGCAACCATACAATATTTAGTACTCCATACGAAACCGAGATAGCGCCCACATCTTGCCCGAAATTTTAAATTTGAACGAAATGACCGTAGTTTACTTACTCCGGGATCATTCAAATGATCGACCCTAAAGTAACTGTCCGGTGTCCTCACACGAGCGGATCCCGAGCGTTTTATAGTGTCTCATGCGGGCAAGTGCATTCTAGTTGGAGCAATGCCTAGCAGCGAGTTCAAATCTGAAGGTTCTGGACCCACGATTGCTTGTTCGCTGGCAACTCTAGCTAATTTATCAGCCATTGCATTGCCTCTGATTCTCGAGTGACTTGGCACCCATCTCAGCAGATTGTTGTCACAAGAGACCCTTGGAATCAAACCAGACAGCCTATAGAGCTCTAAGGGCAGCCTGACTGTTAGAAAGGATTTCCACTACTCCATTAACTTGCGGGCGGTTTAATATATCTTCTGGGCAAGTCTGGATGGCAAATATTTCGGCTTGGAAGATGGATGGGGAGCTCACTAGGCTGAAGGCTTCGCTCTCTGTTTCTCCATCTTTCCAAACTCCAATTCCCGGCGTTTTAGAGGCATCCACAAACCAGCGCGATAATTCCCGTCTCGATTTGTGAACGAAGGCTTTTGCAGTCTCTCTGTTGATGATGTTGTCTGATGTTTTCATTATATCCCCCACCCACTGAAGCTGAAAACGGGCGAAATCTTTTCTGTCCTCATGGACAGTGGTACTCAGATTAAATACCATGGTTTAGCTCAATTATGTTAGGGAAGTGATATTTGCATGTATAGCAGAGATCGCAATAAAATGTAAAAGTACCGTTTGTAAAATTTTGTTCAAATAGTACTAATAAAGTGAAATAAAGCGTGAAAGAAACGTTTTGGATGTTTAGATGAAGGTTACAGGTTTGAATATTTCAGCATACACGCTACTGTTTATACATCTGCTGCTGGAAAATTACGAAGTGCTCTATTTCCACGTATAATATTTGTTATGTCTATACGTTACAAATCCACCAGTTTCAAAGAATATTGGGGGAAAAAGTAAACGTGTTCGATCCGAAACGTTGATGTATACAAATATTGACGAAAACGGATACGAGTACGATGCATTAACGGACGATGTGTTACAAAAAATGTGTTAACAATCTCTAATTATTACTTTAAATTGATGATAATAAATACAGACATGATAAAAGCATTATTATATGACCTACACTAACCCAAGTGTTATTGATTCAAACGTACTGTTAATAAAATGCAATTGTAATAAAGGTTAGGCTTGTTTTCTCTTTGATAAAATATTTTTTGCGACTATGAATAACAGCTTCCAATTTATTAATAAAAATAATTGGTGTAAATGGTTTCCTTTTTATATACAGTTGCCTGATGTTGATTAAGAGATAAAAGAATGATTCATTGCGCATTGTGTAGTATTGAAAGTCGGACTTCCTATAATTGCGAAAACAAACCTAATAATGTGTTTACTTTTTGAATAGTAATAGTTCTGTTACTTATATTTATTCTGTCGATAATATAAATCGTACGGGGACAAAATCTGGAGACCTTATACTCGTACAATTGCATATTTATGATATGCAAAATCATATTTCCTGAGATTTATGTAAAAACATTTCAATGGCAAAGTTATACAGAAAATTGGATTTATTCTGAAGAAGGAAAGGAATCGTAGTCGAGAAAATATGTTTTATTTTCTTATTCCTAAAAGTAACTTTTTGGCCCTTATAGGTGGTACTACAGTTGTTTAATATTCCGTTTGAATAGACTATCAAATTGGTTGATTGAATTGTAGAAGATATCTTCATAGCGCAAATCAGGAGAAGAAGATACAAGAGGAACAAAAAGATTAATACAAGAGAGTAAGTGAGGAGAGTTGATTGTACCATGCGCAAGCTTCCACATAAATCTTGCACCATGGATCTCACAACGATGTCCCAGCGATTGCACACCATGTCTGTCCAGTAATTCCCCATAATTTATACTGCTATCCGTATAATTGCCATTAATTTTTATAAGATAAGTGTTTTAAGAAACGACGTTGTATTGATGTATTTTCAAGCTTGCTAACAACAAAGCTAAAAAAAATTTCAAAAAGAGACAGATTATTAAATAATTTGCACGTCCTTGAGACAAAACTCAACGATTTAGAGGCAGAAATGCAGAGATCAGCTATATGAGGTGCAAAACTTAACCGAGAATCAAATAAGACACCGAGGTCTTTCACTTTATCAACCTTTCTGAGTAAGCAATGACAAGACAAGACAAAGAAATAAATAAGTCATTGATGAAGAGAACAAATTGAAGTGGCCTCAAGTGTGAACCTTGAGGAACACCTGATGATGGAATAAACTCAGACGACTTGTATCTGTCGTAAAAAACATTATGTGTTCTATCAGTCGAGTAGGACTTCAGAAGGAGTAACAACGATGAGCTCAATCACAAATTCGCTTGCTGATAAACAGTTGACCTCCCTCGTACAAAACCATGCTGGTGAGGTGCATTATTATAAGATTTGGTGTTATTATATAAGCAGCAGTAGATTACACTTTCAAATACTTTAGCAAAATTTGATCAAAATTGGATTGATCCAGCACTTAAGAGAGCCCGATCCCGATAGACCACCTCCTCGTGTGAAGACTAGGAAAATCTTATCGATGACTGATTAGCATCCGGTTGAGATTTGATCGTCCTGTCGCAGATCTTCAAAATTCCTTGATTAGGGAACGGACATTTCGTCCAGCCTTAAGCGAAAGAGAAGCCTATGGATAATTTTTCGAGGTCTCCGGAATAAAGTTTTAAAAACACAATATTATTTCGCTAGCATTGTAAATATATTTTGATCAATTTATTTTGCCAATTTATCCAAACCTTGTTGCAAAATTGGTGTTGTTTTAAAGGGAAAATTGTGGCAAGTCACAATCGTTACATTCTTTAAAATTTGCACTGGCTTTGAAAAATGTTTAAAAGCTCCCAAACATTGTTTCACCTCGTATTGCACTTTCAATTGTTATATTTGTTGATATGTAGGTTGATTCAATTTCAATTTTTTTATTCAATTTACAATTTCAAAATAACAAATACTTCTGTGATTTATTGATTTTAAAACTGTGTAGGCAAGCAATACAATTTGAGCAATTTGAATAGAAATAGAAAAAGTTTCAGTTTATTGCATCACTTTATCTACAGTGGTACTATCTAAAATTGGATGTTTTGTGCTTTTAATGTGATTGTAATAGAAATGTTAAGATATAGCAAAAGTCATTTTAATACAAGGGATGTTACAAATTAACAAAAACATTTTTTAGATTATTATTGATAATTCTATTGGTTCAGTCATTTATCAAATCAATCTAGAGTGGGTATAGGCAGTTTTTTTTTTATTAAAAACGAATTAGAATCTCACAAAACACACTGTAAATTAGACACGGCATTTTCATTGTTCGGAAGAGACTTATTTTATACGAATTCAAGTACTAGCACTCATGGAATTTAATATTAATCGAAAATTTCAACAAACTGTCCTACGCAGTGACATGGGCATTATTCCAACGGATTGCTGGTTAGACTGTCCGGTTTTAAAAATATCGATTCACTACTGAATCCGTTCAATAATGCAGAGCAAGGGATACCGGGCATTTTAATGGTGCCCTCAGCGTTTTAAAATGGGAAGGTTTTTTTTGAAGCTAAATTTAATTTTTTTCAAATTTTTTCTTAATTAGGATTAATGTCAAATAAATTTGGACTGATGGAGATGAAATATAATAAAAGTTGTTGAATTGTAATTGTCTTGAAAAAAGAGCAGAAAATGTGATAACTGTAGAATGCAAATATTTTTTCAGTACGAAGATCCGGTTTACCTAACTCAAAGTAAATAATAAACGAAATGTCAATAAATACCCGTTGTTATTCTTGCTTAGTGCTGAGATCGATAAGCAGTAACACAAGGGAACGGAAGAGAAAACGTTGCCTACATAATAAATGAAGGGCTGTGTATGTATACAATGGAAATGTAGGAGTTAAATTGCCACTGAACAATTAATGGTGAAAATTTACAATATGGAATGGATCACTGTACTTTAGGCGGCTTGAAGTACAGTTTTAAAATATTTTATTTGCTGAAGTTATTATAGTGTTACCCTTAATTGGCGGTCTACTACATTTAAATGAGATTATGAATATTTCATTGCTATAAAATTATGCCGTGAATATAAAAATTTATGTTACATTAATTAGCATATAAACGAGTGCATCTATAATGTATATTCTCGTTTATATATATTTTTAACAGCAAGGTTACCTAAGAAAATGTAAATGTATTTTACATATTTCGAAATAAATTTGTTTTTTAAGAATAGAATTATAATTTTACGAGATTTTGAGATGCAGATAAGAATGCTGAATACTTGCTTAATTTTGACATCAGTCTTTTATACACTACTGCAGATATGGATAAAATTATTAGGATTAGCTTGACTAATGGCGCCCCCGTCGAAAATTTAGTTTTCTTACGATCCTGATAAAATAAATTTGTCTATTTCTAAAATTTGAGTTCCACTCCCTGCAGATTTAACGTCAAACATCGTTGAGAACACTGCTTTTCTATTATTCGATTAGAAACTAGATTTGGGGCATTTGAGTATGGGAAAATTTTGAAGACCGTGGAAAAATTCTGAATTCTGATCGTACAGAAGAAACAATACGTCAAAGAAAGCTTATCTGGTTTTGAAAGCAGCTTAGCTGGTTTAGGGTTAGCCTTAACAAGATAAGTTGTCGTTGCTTTCCTTTGACACCTGCTTTTCGCCCTTGTGGTCGATTCCCACACACGACGTTGTGTTTTCTAATAAAATTAAATCCTAGCACGTCTGACTTTGTCTTCCTTTGATGTATTTTATGATAGCAGCGGTTTCCTTTGAATTATCCTAATTCTTAGAACTGGGTGTGGCCTAATTTTTTCACAATTCTCATGATTGCTTCGTGGTCCTCAGAATTTAATCATGCTCCAGTGCCCCCAAACTAATCGCTTAACTGTCAACAGTTTAGTTAGGTTAAGGTTTTTGTCTTATATAGCTTTCAACGTTTTGTCTTCTTCTGTTAATTCTAATCTACAAGGACAATTTTATTATTGAATTTTATGATTGAAATGTGTTGTGTGTATGTGTGTATAAATATAGTAAAACTATTAAAAAATAGGGACAAATCTAAAACAGTTGGTTTTGCCTGATAAATTAGTCTTTAAAAAAAGAGGAGGGGGAAGGTGTGGCAATACCCTGGAAGTGATAATTGCTTTTTTAATATGACGAATCGATAGCCCCAGTGGTTAGGTAGATGATGGTGGAGCGATAGGAGCCGGGTTTCAATTCTGCGCAGAGACGGTGACAGTTTTCTCTGAGAATTGAAATCCGATCGACTTACCATTCGCTGTTGGGAGCACAGTTATTAACAGCGCGGTATTATAGAAGGTGGTTTAATGCTGTCGCAAAGCCATTGGAACACAATTATACACACACAAAACTACAACGCGTGAGTTGAAGTGATAGTCATACAAGCTTGCTATCTTTTCTTTTAATTTGAAATTGAACTGTATTATTAGCGATGTAGGGGTGGTTGAAATTTTTTAAGCTTCAATACATCGACCAACTTGAACAAAATTTTTTTCCGTGCCATTAATTCTCTCAAAAATAATTTTTTCTTCTGGAAAAATAAGTGCAAAATCAAATAGTATGAGCTATGTCACTTCTCACAATGAAATTAACCTGTTGAAGTGATGGTTTGGGTTACCGAAACTACAATCAGATTCTTTGCAGTTATTGTGGTATGAAATGACAAGTATGCATTGCCACAATATCCACAAACATAAAGCCGTAAATAAATAAAAAAATAAAAGTATTAGAAACAAGTTGCTTCTTGGGGGGTAGTTTGGGTTGTAGAGTTATAGTGAGTCAATCAGGACTCCATTCAGCCAAATCTTTTGAAGTGGAAAATTTCAAATAGATACAATTACAACAACATATAGGCTTCAGTAATCTCTTCATTAATCAAGAGTTACCTTTCATTCCGATGTTAAGAAGTAGTTTTGAATAATAAGACTTCGAATAACCTGCCTGTGCGTAGTGGCGTACCTCGAGGTTCTGTTCTGGGTCCTCTTTTATTCACTCTTTACACATCCAAGCTGCATAAGTCCCTTCAGCATTGTTCTTATTACCTATTTGCAGATGATACTCAAATATATTTCTTATTTAATCGTGAAGATAAAGCTGCTGCCAGTGCCACCATAAATTCTGATCTTGCCAACATTGTCAAAATGTCAATCGAATATTTTTTACACATCAATGCTAAGAAAACTGCCGTTATTGGTTTTCGTAAGAAGGCTGACACTGATTTTGAAACAAGAAACTAGAACTTAGTTTTAAAGAACACATGGGACAATGTATCAGGAAAGCTTATTCCAATTTGAGGAACCTTTTTTCTCGTAAAGATCGTTTGTCGGTGGATACCAAAAAGCTAGCAGTACAGGCATTTGGTATCCTGGGTTTGAAGTATATTTTACAGCAACTGACTCGGGGAACTTTTGAGCGTAGAAGGAACTCTCCAAGAAACCTTTCACAATTCTACAAGTAACTCACAAAATAACCATCAAGACACCATCAAAGCTTTACTTTTTTTGGTGAAGTTATGTGGAAGTTCTTCATCTATAGAATTACTTCTTCTAAGATATCAAACCTATGTCGAAGTTTTTGACATATTAAGCTTAAACAACATCCTTAGTTCCTTCCACTCTATTACAGCTTCTCTCCTCAATTTGGTTCCAGATGATATAATTATTGTGTTGTTTTATTAAAAGCTGCCTATATGGTTAACGGAGACTTCAAATTATCATTTTTACAAGATCTTAATTTAATATTTTTACATTTTTAGTTCGATTTTAAACAATTATGTTAAGAATCCAAGTTTTAGCTAACTTCTTAATTCCATCGATTGTGATAAAAATAAAGCATTCAGTTTATAACCATATTATTAAGGTTAGGATTTTAAAATCACTAAATTAATCAAGTTATGAGTAACTATAAGTGAAAAATTGGTTTGTTCATAATTCCATAAAACCAATATAAGTTTCCAAGGCGAAAACTGTTGACGTAAGCGATGAATGGATACTCAATAAAACTTTAATTTGCTATTATTTAAGGAAGTGCAAGAAAAGTTGGCAAACGTGTCAAATTTTTTATTGATTAATTAGTTAATTTTGCAATAGAATGCATTATTTCCTCAAGAAACACTATTTTACTTTACAGTGTTAACTTATTTTCTTGTAACTACCTATAAAATTTTCATGCATTGTAAAACTTTATATGGTATAACGAAGATTGGAAACATTTGATCGCTTATAAACTAAATTAAACGCAGTATTTTTCACGATACGATGGTAAATATGCAGTTGGTAATGCGATGGTTTGATATCGCGTGCAACAGATTGAAGATTAAACCTATAGATTTTATTTAATATTGCATTTTTATAAAGGTTATTGCTTTTAAATTGCGGAGAAAATTGGTTAGCTGGGCGGATGTAAGATGTGATTATAAGATCACGTAGTGTCTTAATAATGCGAATCCTAGCATGTATTAATGTATATAATGGTAATATAATTACGTGCTATGGGGGGATTGTACGTGCTTATATAATTTTAATGCGGTTCCATCCCAAGATTGCAATTTCTATGAAAATAGCGAATTGGTTGATCATTTGTATGATGTCGTTAGTATATTGTGAATTATGATTAATTTGTTACCGTAATGCTAAAATAATTTACTGCAAATTGTTAAATTTTAAACTAACAGGGATGTATGTGGGTGGTGAGAGGCTTTCCTGGTCACCAAATTTTAGGTACCTTAGTGTTACTCTTGCTACAGATCTCACTTTAGGGAAGCACTTTTCTGACACTGATCTTAGGTTCCAATACATACGATGTCTGTCTTGTATTCGCTCCTCTCCTGAAAAAGTTTCTTGAGCTTAAAAGTTGAGTTATTTATTTACACCACATAGGTACGGCTCCTTGACATGAATCAGGCCCTCCAAGTCTCAGATTCAGAGACTCGATAAGCTTCAGAGCTGTGCTCTACTTTACAAATCCATAGATATTTGCATATCCCAACTCGGAGCAATCACGTGAGGATGCTGACCAGATCCAACCTAGAGAGGGCCTATTAGTTTGAGAACCCACACATCCAGCATCTTGGGGAGGTGGATACTGACCGAGCTCAACCGGTGGTGAGAATACGACGCATCCCAGAAGAACAATAACAGTGCAAAATTACGACCAAGTCACTACTTCTGCAGACCAATAAATTTCTCAAGCTCCGCGATGAGAGGATGTTCCATCAAACCTAATTGGTGTTTTTAATACTTTTGTGCTAGTTGCATCGTTTTTATAAACACATATGTAGGGCCTGCTATGCTAACTTTGTAATTTCATCTCATGTTTTGTTTTCGATTATACATGTGTCCACGAACAATCCCTGAAGAATGAAATGAATACGAAAGTATGAAAAAAAGTTTCTGTGAATTTGGGTTTGGAAATGTTACACAAGGGAGCTACCGCACCCCCGCACCTATCAAACCCTGTCTGCAATACTAGCTCGCCAATAAACATAGTAAGTATGAATTATCATTTATAAATCATGTACCAACTTTGAATCTTAAATTAAATGTAGTTCAAGACTAATTGACCAAAAATCAGTTTTGTGCGGTAGCTCCCATTCCAGCATTTCCGACCCAAGCTGATCAATCACCTCTTAGGAGGTTGATCGTAAACACGCTGTATGTTTAGCTTTCTTTTATTATATTCATTTTCATATTTATGTTAGTTTTAGTACCACTTACCTTAAAATAAGTTTCTTTATTGCTATTCTTTGGGGGCTGAAGGAGTGGGAGGGGTAGGAGGTTGGTAGATACCATTGTTTAATCTTTAGTGTTAGATTTTTGAAAATACTTCTTGCAAAGGAACTTTGTTCATAGTTTTTTGCTGCAAAATATAGCGATTGGTTTAAAAAAATGTCAATAACCATTTTTGAACGAGAATTAAAAAATGCATTACTCTTGATAACAAATTAAATTATGGTCTTCTATAAATGCTTTAATAAAGGATCCTGAAATTTAAAAATAAGTATAAAAATCTGATAAATTTGTTAACAAGACTCACCAAATTGAAGCAGCTGAAGTTTCTTCCCCAAGAAGGAGAAAAGTTAATTAGGTAGGAATTCCATTTACGGTGTTTAAGCTGTTGAAAAACGTCCTCAAAGCCTGTGAGCTCGTAAGATACAGATAGAAAATTGGTAACACTAACACCACAACATTTAATTAATTAATTCGGGACACGTGTTTCGAGGCCTCATGGACATGTGTTCGAAACTTGATCTCAAAAAAATGTTTTTTGCTGATTTAAGCGTAGAATTCTGTAATTCGTAACAAGATTAAGTAGATAGATATATTGGATGATATAGATTTTAACAGTAAATGCTATTTTTCTAATTTTTTTTCAAACAACACCGTAAAATCTAAATCTTCCAAGTAAATTTAATTCGATATATTTCAGCTAAGAACTCTGAAATATGAAAGGTACTTTTTAAACTCTAAGAAGATCCATACCATAATTAAGCAAATTAGCAATTAAGGCAAGGAAAAACCACCACCAAGCAGCCTTGCACCGAACATAAATCCCACCAAGTGTGCACAGACAGTAAAGACCGGTGTGATGTTTAATTACGGAAGTTGAAATCCGCCTAAAATTAATTCAAGTAATTTATAATACAAACTTTTCTCCGTTACAATTAAAAATGCAAATATGTAATGAAAACTTCTAGAGGTGCATCATAGGGAGAAAATGTTCGGAATAAAGAGAAATCTTGTATAATATATTAATATTCTATCATTGACACCACAGCTATCCGTGGCTTCTTGATATCTTACTATTTTACCTCAAATATTCCAATAAGCGCTCAAATACATTTCGGTTAACCCAAGTCCATCTTTCGAGTTCAGAACTTGAATTAATGACCTTCGAAATTATATCCCGAGCAAAATCCCGAAATGGGCAAAGGGGAATTAGGAATTATGTCTTCCTTCGAAATTTATTGCTACGCTCTAATAAAAACGTTAAAGCAAATACTAAGCACCTCGAGGATAGTTGAAATTATTTAGGTGGAGCGTTATTAATGCCGTAAATATAGAAAATGTTGTTTAGAGGTAGCCTATTGTGCTACCCCATTCTAATAAATAACTCTTACGGTTAAGGTTAAGTAGTTAGTGTTAGTTATACAAGCCTGTCAAATATTCTGCTTCTCATTACATGTAAATTGTAACAGTTTAAAATTATATACTCGCATAACTGATAAAGCATATTATATTATAGCAGGTCCGGTTTTGTGTTTGAAATGTTACGCTTTTGGGTGAGTTTTAGTTCTATAACCATTCTCCGTTTGTAGATAAATAAAAATTGTGTTAATAAATTTTATTAAACAGAAGTAAAAAGTACTGAAAAGTTTACCATGATTTGAGAAACTGGTTTACTTCGAATAATAATTCCCAATTATTATTTCACCCTTATCCAGAAAATCAATCATGATTACTCCACGGCAATCCTAAAACACTGAAGCAAGAAGTTTTCCAACAGATTTTTGAACACAAAACTTTTTAGGCCTTGGAGAAGCAGAGCGTTTCCATTCCATCGATTCTTGCTTTGTTTCTGGGACGTGGAAATGTACTCAAGTTTCATCCGTAGTAATAACACGACTTAAGAAGTCTGCATCATTTTTAAACCGAGCACAGATCGAAAACGTGATGCTTTTACCCTTGCATGCTTCTGGTCAACATTCCGACGTTTGGGGATCCATTTTGCAGACTTTTTTTCATATCCAAATCGATATTTAGTGCCTCAGATATTCGTTTTAGTTCAATTCGACGGTCTGACAAAATCATGTCATGAACTGCATAAATATTTTCGGGGAAGGACACAGAAATTGTCCTTCACGATCGGTGTTTATCTCCAATGGAATTTCACGATAATATATGAAGGACATTTATCTTCAAGCATATCTTCTCTCATATTATCGTTTGTTGTTATGGTTTCACAAAATTTTCTAGACCGGTTCCTTAGACAAAACCAGTTTAGGCTAACTAGATATCAATACATCCACGTACTTAGGTCCTTTGAAATTTTTTAGTAATTTAGGCTTGTATATACATATTATATACTACATAGAACAATAATATTAAGAGGAAATTTCCTTACAACAAAAGCAATGTTTGTGAACACACGACAAGGATGAAACTAACATACGAGGTTTGTCCGAAATGTATCCGACCTGCATTCATATCTTCGCGCCAGAGAGTTCGAGCGGCCTCTGCGGGGTATGAGCGTAACCACTAGTCCCTCAGAAACTGCGTGGATGCCGTAGTTATCAGCCAGACGGCTTGGGTCGCGCGCAGCGTGTGTTTATATCCAACGTGTTTTTTCCGTTCGTCGCATTTGTGTACTAGTGAAAATGACAGAAAGAACAGATCAACGCATTTGCATCAAGTTTTGCTTCAATCTTGGCAAGAGTTGTACGGAAACGATTACAATGATACAGAAGGCCTTTGGGGACGAAAGTATGGGCATAACACAGATAAAGGAGTGGTACAGGTGGTTTAAAAATGGCCGCACATCTGTTGATAGTGACCCTCGTTCTGGTCGACCTTCGCTGAGAACAACACCGGAAAACATCGAGCATGTGCGACTTGCGATTGAAGGTGATCGTCGTTTGACTGCTCGTGAACTAGAAAATGATCTCGGAATACCTAAAACTACTGTTTGGGAAATTTTACACAATAATTTGAGAATGACTCGCGCGTGTGCGAAGTTCATTCCACGACCGAGCAGAAAGACCTTCGGTCCGCAATCGCTCAGGACAACTTGGAAATGGTCCGTGATGATGAAAATGTCCTTAAGAAGGTTATTACTGGTGACGAATCATGGGTTTATGGCTACGATCCTGCAACCAAACAACAATCTTCGCAGTGGAAGCGTCCAGACGAACCACGGCCGAAAAAAGCACGTCAAAGTCGGAGCCATGTTAAGTCCATGCTGATTACTTTTTTCGATTGTGAGGGTGTTGTGCACTACGAATTTGCTCCAAGAGGTCAGACAATCAACAAAGAATATTACGTTGAAGTTCTGAAAAGATTGCGAGATGCCGTGAGAAGAAAACGACCGCGTTTCTGGTCAAGCGGTGACTGGCTTCTTCACCACGATAACGCGCCAGCGCATTCATCAAACCTTGTGCAGCAATTTTTGGCGAAACACAAGATTGTGCAGCTTCGCCAGCCTCCGTACAGTCCCGACATAGCTCCCTGCGACTTTTGGATGTTCCCAAAATTGAAAATGGCGCTCAAAGGAAAGCGGTTTGACGACATCGAGACGATTCAGAGTAATGCGACGCGCGAGCTGAAGGCCATTCCAAAATCTGCGTTCGAGGAGTGCTTTAAAATGTGGAAGCACCGCTGGGAGCGTGTGGTTCAATCAAATGGGGACTACTTCGAAGGATGCCACAGCCCGGATGACGAAGACTAGCACCAACGCGGAGATATGAACGCAGGTCGGATACATTTCGGACAAACCTCGTATGTAAAAGCTATGTAAACATGTTCCAAAGCACCCTACTATCCTGTTTTACCATTGCGTGCCTGTTGCATATTCATGCAATGTCCGTTCATTGCACATGAACAGCTGCATACTTATTATATGTGAAATAAAAGGAAGCTCTTATACAGTCGTACTATTATTATTGCGGATATGCTACGTTGTTAATTGAATTCAGGTTACTTGAATGTATTTGCAGAAACATTATGATTATTATCTCGAACAAAATTCCTTTTATAAAGTAGAAAATTGCCAAAAGTTGTCATCTGAAAGTGACGATTTGTCATCCGGACCTAATAAATCGAATGTGTGTATTCAATCTTTTGTATTGACATATTTCCAATAATATATATCCTACATCAACTTCACCATTTCTTGCCTATTCTAGCCTGCCAAGATATTAATAAATTTTTTACAACTCCCAGGAAAAGACGTTTAAGGTTGAAAGTTATTTGAAATTGCTGTTAGATCTTTTTTTTTTGAAAGTACCATCTTTAAAACATCTCTCGTATTCTCTTGTATATGTATGTGTGACAAATTAAAAAATTTGATTAAAGTACGTCCTTTTCCCAGCGTTAAAAATGTACCAAGCATACAGTAGTAGAGACGAAATTAAAGTTAAAAAATGTGGAAATTGTGTCGAGTTTCGACCCACGTCAAGTAGGTAACCCCAGTCACCGTTAGGGGGAATCGTTAATCAACGTAAATTAATTAATAGCGCTAATTTGCATACAAATCAATACTGGTCAGTGCCTGTTTTGTCTAAAATTGAAAACTTGAAAAAAGAGATGGAATATGTACACGTTTACAGTTCTACATGTACAGGTATTTGTCTGGGTTGTGTTGGTATATAAAATTATTTAGTGTTCTTCGGATATAGGTACAATGTGAAATCAATAAACAATTATCTTTTCGTGCGCAGACAGGAGGATATATATATTATACATATATAGATATACATATCTAACTAATAAGAGTTATGAATTTAAAAACACAATACTTAAGAGAAGGTATCAGATAATACCTTTTTTCGTTGGTCTTAATTATTACAACGTTTTTCTATATGTTTGACTATATAAATTGTTTAAGATAATCACTGCAACTCTTGCGGTGTGGTTTAGTGTGTGTAAGTTGTGTTTAAATGGCTTAGCATCATATCGCTTTTTATTCTGTTAAATAGAATGGCAAATCCGGGATTAAACTCTCTGAAAAAATGTCACCGTCCGTCCAGAGAATTGAACCCCGGCACCTATCGTCCTCTCACAACAACAGTCAGCCGCGTAACCACTGCGGCCATCGACCCTTTTTTAATCATATTAATATAGAAGCATGCAAACGAACTTACGAGGAAAATTATTCATAATTTAAGATTAAATTAATAGAAAAACCACAAAAATATTTAGCAAAAAAACATCCTGAAGTGCATATATTTAATCGAAAAGTTCAACAATAAAACAATGAATTACTAAATGAATGGGGAACAAAAAATATTGTAGATAAATAGCTGGCTTTCGAACTAAAAATACAAACTGGCTAAATTTCGAGCACAATCAATAAACCAAATTTAAAGGAAAAAAAATCACTTCATAAAAACTCTTCGAAATTTATAACAATTTAAACTGCCAAGAAGTAACCTGACCTGACGTATAGATGACGGTTGTTGTTTGAAAAGGATGACTATGCTAGAAAGTACCAACCTTATAAAGCTTAAGTTTGAAGTTTGACATCTCTACGTTGTTCAGTATTTATTTGACAACCATTAATGGAACAATAAATAAACATGGATCTAATGGGTTGGGATCTGATACAGTACTTTCATTTAAAGGTTTTAATACAACCAATGTTAGAGAGCGGAGCTAGATTCTACTCTGGGGAGGAAAATATTGGATAGCAGTGGTTGATCAAATGAGATGATCACGCCAGAAATGATATTAGATGATCGTCGAGTAAAAGTCCACGACCTAGCATTTTAAAAAGTGAGCTACATTGCATATTGTCTAAAAACTTGGATATGCGAAAGCTATACGCGAGATGGGTGTCCCAATTACTCACAATGGATCAAAAACGTCGTATTTTGCAATCGAGTATTTGGCGAAGTTTCACATCAATAAAGCAGAGTTTTTGCATCGATTCATAACCATGGATGAAACATGGGTCCGTCACTTAACACCTGAGACCAAGGAACAGTCAAAACAATGGTCTCAAAGGGGAGAATCTGGTCCAAAGAAAGCGAAGACAGTTCCATCTGCTGGTAAGAATATGGCGTAGTTTTCTGGGATGCGCCTGGGATAATTTTCACTGATTATCTTCAGACAATGCTGTTTCATGAAGACAATGCACCAGTTCACACGTGCGTTATCGCGATGGCCAAAATCAATGTTTCCAACTTTAAAAAATTACTCAGTGGTAAAAGATTTGCCAACAATGAACAGGTGGAGTCTGCGGTTGATGGCTATTTTGCGGAGTTTTTTTTTTTTTTTACTATAAACGAGATATCGAAGCTACTGAATATTGTTGGGAAAACTGTATCGAGCTGAAAGGAGAGTATAGAGAAATAAAGGTGACTTTTTTCAATATTTTGTGTTTTTGTTGTTGTTGTAAGTGAGAAATTGTAAGTGATGGTACCAATAGAAGAGGTTCAAATACAATAAAAGTCGTTCAGAAATGCTGAAAAGGATTAATGGATAATTTGTTTCTACTAATTCAGTACTAAAAAATCATTCCTGAACACCTCAACTTTAGAAAAATATCAGAGGCTCGTCATTCGTTTCAACAAGGAAAGACATACATTTTTTTAAACGTTTTCAAACATATAATGAACCATGGATTTGTTACCATACATCTGAGTCTAAATGACGAAGCATGCAATGGAAACATCTACATTTGCCGCCAGAAAAAAAAATCTAATTGGTGCCGTTCGTTGGCAAGATTATGGCATCCCTATTATAACAGGAAATATTGCTGCAGACGTACCTACCTTTGACTTAATTTCTTTCGGATCGCTTCAAAATCATCTGCCAAGCAAATGGTTAAAAAAGGAGAGACTTTTGGTTGCAGAGAATATTGGTTATGAATCCATTCTAAAACTTGTATCATCTTTACTTACTTGTTGCTTTTAAACATTGAATATCTTTTGATTCTGTACATATTAAAAAGTTGATACTAATGAATCATTTTTCATAGTTTTCTCCAATGCGGCTATTATAAATGAGGTAAATTCAATAACGGGTAATACAGAAACTATATATTTCACTATCCTCTTAGGAAGACTCGTAATAAGATGATCTATTGCCTCTTGAGGAAACTTCGTCTCTATCTTTGAATTGCATCGCAGAAGTAGCTGTAATGCTATTAAGGAGTTAGCTGCTTCCGTGCCCTCTCTTCTATCAATCATATTTCCAACATGTTAATAACACCTTTATTTCCCGGTTCAGTCTCGGAAATGGATGTTTGATAATTATTCAAGGTTCAGTGCCTTAGAAAATCTATTAAGAAGTCTGTGCTGAATGTTTGTAGTCTACAATCAGTATGTCTTCCCAATTTGGAAAACAAAATGAATCGAGACGAACTAACAATGTAAAATAATATGTATGTTACCGGATATTTACAAAAATAAACTGAATTAGGTGTCAAACGATGTTATAAATATGACTATTGTTCTAAATTCTAAATGAAAGAGAAGATTTTCATATGTTGATAGATATTACATTTTTTTAATACTAGAGGGACAAACCATTCTCTGCTGTACGAATTCCAGCCTTAACTGCCAGGAAAACTACAGGAAAGATTTCTCCTACATCTGTAACAACTATTTGAATAGCTCTCTGAGGTCCCATTCAAGTTCATTTGGCGTGTTATCATACTGGATACCTCTAACCAATTCCCGAATTTGCGATTTGGGATAGTGCTGCTGAGAATTAATTAACAGCGACACATTTTATACTGTGTTTTTATTAATTTTTGTACACATCCTTTACAAATTTTCCTTTCAAATTTTAAAAATAATTACAAAATATTTAAAAATATTTTAATGAAAATATAATTCTTAAATTATATTGGACAGTGAATATGTCAAATTTGGAAACAACATTAGCTTTCTAGGTTGGACAATTGTCTTTGAATGTACGACGCTTCTTAGCCGGAATCTTGGCATTGACCACATCAAGAAGGTTCATGTGGTTAGTATGTTTTGTTGATAGATTTATCCGATTTGAGATGGTCAATATGCACGATCCCATGTTTATTCCAGAATATAGAAGCCATGACCATTTTGAACGTTATTTTGGTATGCTCGACTTCTGGTGGTGGCAACGATCGATTCAATAAATCATCCCATTTGGCACCATACTCGTCTAAAATTGATTAAACTCTTTCCTTCTTTTGCTCATTAGACAGCGACTTGGGCACCCAGTTTGCCAGGACTCTTTCTGAACTGAAGACGCGTTTCTATAGTGATGTTGTAGGCATCCTTTTAATTCGCCGAGTTCAGCAGAAAGTAGGGGTAGTGATGTTTTAGGATTCCTCACTAGACAGTCGGATTTGGAGGTCATCTTCCTTTCGTCTGCGTGGCTGTTTCTGTATTTTATATCTTTCCTTTTTGCAAAATATTGAAGCTTCACCTTGCACACAAACTTGATGTTTCCTATATACAAATGCGATTAATTTTCATATTTAAACATTCTATCAAAATGAAGTAGCTCATCTGTTGTATGCTTTTACTTGGCCACATTCCCGAACCCTGGCAAGACAGAGTTATTAAAACTTTTCTTAGTCTGTCATAGTATCTGTGTATATAGAATTAATTGTTTCTTTGATGCTATCAATCATATTTCCATGGCGTCAATGTGCGCTGCTGGGCGTTTGGCCACTCGTTTAATTGACAAGGTGAACCTACTTGCCGAGAGGGGAAGCAGATCCATCAAACGGTTATCGAGCTAGGTAATATTTATATGATGAAAAAGTTGTCCAGAAAATTTATGAAAGTTTGAACGGTAACAGCGCTCAAACGCGTTAATGTGCCTTCCTGGTGGTTTGTCCTCTCGTTTAGATTAACAAGATGAACCATCTGGCCGAGACCGAAGTAGATTCATCAAATGGTTCTCGAGAAAATTTATCTCTATAACACGTTAATGTGCCCTGCTGGGAGTTTGGCCTCTCGTTTAGATTAACAAGGTGAACTTACTTGCCGAGGAGGAAGCAGATCCATCAAACGGTTATCGAGCTAGGTAATATTTATATGATGAAAAAGTTGTCCAGAAAATTTATGAAAGTTTGAACGGTCACAGCGCTCAAACGCGTTAATGTGCCTTCCTGGGGGTTTGTCCTCTCGTTTAGATTAACAAGATGAACCATCTGGCCGAGAGCGAAGTAGATTCATCAAACGGTTCTCGAGAAAATATCGATGAAATTTTATCTCTATAAGGCATTAATGTGCCTTGCTGGGAGTTTGGCCTCTCGTTTAGATTAACAAGGTGAACCTACTTGCCGAGGAGGAAGCAGATCCATCAAACGGTTATCGAGCTAGGTAATATTTATATGATGAAAAAGTTGTCCAGAAAATTTATGAAAGTTTGAACGCTCACAGCGCTCAAACGCGTTAGTGTGCCTTCCTGGGGGTTTGTCCTCTCGCTTAGATTAACAAGATGAACCATCTGGCCGAGAGCGAAGTAGATTCATCAAACGGTTCTCGAGAAAATTTATCTCTATAACGCGTTAATGTGCCTTGCTGGGAGTTTGGCCTCTCGTTTAGATTAACAAGGTGGACCTACGTGCCGAGGAGGAAGTAGATCCATCAAACGGTTATCGAGCTAGGTAATATTTATATGATGAAAAAGTTGTCCAGAAAATTTATGCAAGTTTGAACGGTCACAGCGCTCAAACGCGTTAATGTGCCTTCCTGGTAGTTTGTCCTCTTGTTTAAATTGACAGGATGAACCATCTGGCCGAGAGCGAAGTAGATTCATCAAACGGTTCTCGAGAAAATTTATCTCTATAACGCGTTAATGTGCCTTGCTGGGAGTTTGGCCTTTCGTTTAGATTAACAAGGTGGACCTACGTGCCGAGGAGGAAGTAGATCCATCAAACGGTTATCGAGCTAGGTAATATTTATATGATGAAAAAGTTGTCCAGAAAATTTATGCAAGTTTGAACGGTCACAGCGCTCAAACGCGTTAATGTGCCTTCCTGGGGGTTTGTCCTGTCGCTTAGATTACAAGATGAACCATCTGGCCGAGAGCGAAGTAGATTCATCAAACGGTTCTCGAGAAAATTTATATCTATAACGCGTTAATGTGCCTTGCTGGGAGTTTGGCCTTTCGTTTAGATTAACAAGGGGGACCTACTTGCCGAGGAGGAAGTAGATCCATCAAACGGTTATCGAGCTAGGTAATATTTATATGATGAAAAAGTTGTCCAGAAAATTTATGCAAGTTTGAACGGTCACAGCGCTCAAACGCGTTAATGTGCCTTCCTGGGGGTTTGTCCTGTCGCTTAGATTAACAAGATGAACCATCTGGCCGAGAGCGAAGTAGATTCATCAAACGGTTCTCGAGAAAATTTATATCTATAACGCGTTAATGTGCCTTGCTGGGAGTTTGGCCTTTCGTTTAGATTAACAAGGTGGACCTACGTGCCGAGGAGGAAGTAGATCCATCAAACGGTTATCGAGCTAGGTAATATTTATATGATGAAAAAGTTGTCCAGAAAATTTATGCAAGTTTGAACGGTCACAGCGCTCAAACGCGTTAATGTGCCTTCCTGGGGGTTTGTCCTGTAGCTTAGATTAACAAGATGAACCATCTGGCCGAGAGCGAAGTAGATTCATCAAACGGTTCTCGAGAAAATTTATCTCTATAACGCGTTAATGTGCCTTGCTGAGAATTTGGCCTCTCGTTTAGATTAACAAGGTGAACCTACTTGCCGAGGAGGAACCAGATCCATCAAACGGTTATCGAGCTAGGTAGTATTTATATGATGAAAAAGTTGTCCAGAAAATTTATGCAAGTTTGAACGGTCACAGCGCTCAAACGCGTTAATGTGCCTTCCTGGGGGTTTGTCCTGTCGCTTAGATTGACAAGATGAACCATCTGGCCGAGAGCGAAGTAGATTCATCAAACGGTTCTCGAGAAAATTTATCTCTATAACGCGTTAATGTGCCTTGCTGGGAGTTTGGCCTTTCGTTTAGATTAACAAGGTGGACCTACTTGCCGAGGAGGAAGTAGATCCATCAAACGGTTATCGAGCTAGGTAATATTTATATGATGAAAAAGTTGTCCAGAAAATTTATGCAAGTTTGAACGGTCACAGCGCTCAAACGCGTTAATGTGCCTTCCTGGTAGTTTGTCCTCTTGTTTAGATTATCAAGATGAACCATCTGGCCGAGAGCGAAGTAGATTCATCAAACGGTTCTCGAGAAAATTTATCTCTATAACGCGTTAATGTGCCTTGCTGGGAGTTTGGCCTTTCGTTTAGATTAACAAGGTGAACCTACTTGCCGAGGAGGAACCAGATCCATCAAACGGTTATCGAGCTAGGTAATATTTATATGATGAAAAAGTTGTCCAGAAAATTTATGCAAGTTTGAACG
The DNA here is from genome assembly GCA_023690525.1 of Holotrichia oblita. NCBI lineage: Eukaryota > Metazoa > Arthropoda > Insecta > Coleoptera > Scarabaeidae > Holotrichia > Holotrichia oblita. The sequence continues at coordinate 43,046,124 of CM043022.1, forward strand.
GTCACAGCGCTCAAACGCGTTAATGTGCCTTCCTGGTAGTTTGTCCTCTTGTTTAGATTATCAAGATGAACCATCTGGCCGAGAGCGAAGTAGATTCATCAAACGGTTCTCGAGAAAATTTATCTCTATAACGCGTTAATGTGCCTTGCTGGGGGTTTGGCCTTTCGTTTAGATTAACAAGGTGGACCTACGTGCCGAGGAGGAAGTAGATCCATCAAACGGTTATCGAGCTAGGTAATATTTATATGATGAAAAAGTTGTCCAGAAAATTTATGCAAGTTTGAACGGTCACAGCGCTCAAACGCGTTAATGTGCCTTCCTGGGGGTTTGTCCTGTCGCTTAGATTAACAAGATGAACCATCTGGCCGAGAGCGAAGTAGATTCATCAAACGGTTCTCGAGAAAATTTATCTCTATAACGCGTTAATGTGCCTTGCTGAGAATTTGGCCTCTCGTTTAGATTAACAAGGTGAACCTACTTGCCGAGGAGGAACCAGATCCATTAAACGGTTATCGAGCTAGGTAGTATTTATATGATGAAAAAGTTGTCCAGAAAATTTATGCAAGTTTGAACGGTCACAGCGCTCAAACGCGTTAATGTGCCTTCCTGGTAGTTTGTCCTCTTGTTTAAATTATTAGGATGAACCATCTGGCCGAGAGCGAAGTAGATTCATCAAACGGTTCTCGAGAAAATTTATCTCTATAACGCGTTAATGTGCCTTGCTGGCAGTTTGGCCTTTCGTTTAGATTAACAAGGTGAACCTACTTGCCGAGGAGGAAGTAGATCCATCAAACGGTTATCGAGCTAGGTAATATTTATATGATGAAAAAGTTGTCCAGAAAATTTATGCAAGTTTGAACGGTCACAGCGCTCAAACGCGTTAATGTGCCTTCCTGGGGTTTGTCCTCTTGTTTAAATTAACAAGATGAACCATCTGGCCGAGAGCGAAGTAGATTCATCAAACGGTTCTTGAGGAAATTTATCTCTATAACGCGTTAATGTGCCTTGCTGGGAGTTTGGCCTTTCGTTTAGATTAACAAGGTGAACCTACTTGCCGAGGAGGAAGCAGATCCATCAAACGGTTATCGAGCTAGGTAATATTTATATGATGAAAAAGTTGTCCAGAAAATTTATGCAAGTTTGAACGGTCACAGCGCTCAAACGCGTTAACGGGTTTGTCCTGTCGTTTAGATTAACAAGATGAACCATCTGGCCGAGAGCGAAGTAGATTCATCAAACGGTTCTCGAGAAAATTTATCTCTATAACGCGTTAATGTGCCTTGCTGGGAGTTTGGCCTTTCGTTTAGATTAACAAGGTGGACCTACTTGCCGAGGAGGAAGCAGATCCATCAAACGGTTATCGAGCTAGGTAATATTTATATGATGAAAAAGTTGTCCAGAAAATTTATGCAAGTTTGAACGGTCACAGCGCTCAAACGCGTTAATGTGCCTTCCTGGGGGTTTGTCCTGTCGCTTAGATTAGCAAGATGAACCATCTGGCCGAGAGCGAAGTAGATTCATCAAACGGTTCTCGAGAAAATATCGATGAAAATTTAGCCCTATAAGGCGTTAATGCTGGGTATTGATTGTTGCCTTGTTCCTGGGTCGTAGAAATATACCCAAATTTCATCCATAATAACAAAATCCCTTAACAAGTTTGCATCATTTCAAACCTACCACAGATGGAACGTGATGAAGCATATCGTCGTAAATCTACTTACCTTTTAATCAATTTGAATACTGGTACTTAACGATGATAATCCAGGTTTTCGATTTCCACAATTTTTTCAAATTTTATTGCGCAACTTTTTGACATTTGTTCGACTTTTTGACGTGACCGGTCTAGGCTAACTAGATATCAATACATCCTTGCATATAAAGACAGCAGGAAAGTATCGGTTCAAATAAATATACTATCCTGTATACAGCGTGTCTCAGCGAGAAGTTTATAGCGTTCTAGCCAAAATATAAATTTGAAAATTCAGAATTATATACAGGCGAGTTTGTTCTCTCCAATGAAAATATTATTATATTTCTAGCGCTTCCGATTATACCGGAAGTCGCCATCTACTTTGTTATTTCTTATGGAACACCCTGTATATTTTTACATATTTGGATTTGCCTATCTTTAAGCTTTATAAATACCATTAAGTTTTTTTTTAAATTTGATTCGGGCGTTTTGTAGTTATTATATTAAAATTAAGTTATGGTTCTTAAAAATTTCGAAGAGTTAACGTGCCATAGTAAAGAAACCACGCAATTTAGACAGGCGTTCTCGGCGCTAAAATCTACTCCAACATATTGTTTAAGCATGTTATGACTACTAAATTCGAGAGAACATATTCGACTATATATAATTCTGAATTTTCAAATTTATATTTTGGCCAGAACCCCATAAACTTCTATGGAACGGTCTCGCTCTGAACACTCTGTATATAAGGCACACTGCTTATTAATAATAGGTAGTGATTACCCTTATTAGAATCCATCCTTACCAACCTCTACGCCTGGATATAATGCGCAAATTCATTAATTTCTGTGGTTTGGTGTATTAATTTGTAAAAGGGATTCGCAATATATTACCATTTATAAATAAATCATTAATTAGTTTAGATTACGGCGTCTATGAGTTGGTTTCCTATCATTTTCTAACTCTTAAAAATCAGAATATGATGAATACGGAATGTGTTTGTAGAGACAAATCAGTCAACTTTTGAAGCTTCTGGAATGAGGATAAAAATAAACACGTGCAACATTTTATAATAGATACATGACTTTCGTTTACGTGCATTTACCTAAAAGCTACAAGTTTCGCTAAAAATAACCTTTATGGGTATCGATTCAAAGCTCTATTTATAAATGTAAACGAGCTTGCATTCGTTCCTAATGATTGAATGGTGTACATATATACATTTGTAGATTGTGTACCGAAATATATAGTTAAAATTGCGAACATTGTAAATTAACAAATGTATTTCAAACTTTGAGTAGATAGCAGTACCTACATAGTTAATTGTGGAGTTAATTAAAATAGTAACGCAGTTGAAATATAGTTTTATGGGGAAAATACAGTTTGTTATATTTAATTGGAGAATTAAACGCGATCTTTTTGAAGAACAAGACCACCAAGTCTTATTCTGTCATTTGTAAGACTTCCATTTACTGTAAACATGTAAGTAATGAAAATTGCTTTGTTTTTATTCCTTTATATAGACGACTTTTATTTTCTTTTATGATTATCCTTCTGAGACGAGTGTATCAATTTTATAGATAAACTTAAATTCTTTTGGATTAGTAGTACTCTCTTTTACGTTTTACAGGTTTTTCAATTACGACAAAGTAGAGGTTACGTAAAAATTTATATTGTAAGCTCGCTGCCAAGATTCTTACCAGGAGACCATTATTCATTCTTTTTATAGAATAGCCCTACTGAATATTTTATGGACATTTCTGCTTTCATAAGATTAATATTGATTGACTTTGAAGGATGGAGGGTCCGTACGAGAAAATTAGATACGATAAAAATCTTGACTTATCATTATTATTGCCATGTCGATTTCATCTTAACAAGTTCCCAGGGTTTGTTTTAGAGAGAGAGAGAGAGACATATATAAAGCGACATAGGAATAAATGTTTAATTCATTCAAAATGTTATTATGGTAAATTATTTTGAAAAAGCTTCATTTACTTCGCGTCACGTTAAGTAAATTCAGTACAATTAACTACCAATGAAAGCGAGCTTTTAAGGGAAATTTCAAACACTGCTAGAAATCGTAAATAGTAATGAGCCAACTGGGACCAATATAAAAGTTTACTTACTTTGGCAGAAAATCACACACAATTGTACTAAAACTTCAAACAATTGGACAGTTGAATGTGTACGATGAACGAACTACATTAAGTTGCTTGAGGCAATTTGCTGGGCTAGGTAAAGCGGGGGGAGTTAGAGGAATTGGTAAAGTTACGATGTAGTAAAATAAACTCCTGTTAAGAAAGAAGTTCGAAATAAGAACACGAAAAGTAACGTAAATCTGGAAATATCCCAGCGGTATAAAGTGGTATTAATATTGTGAATTTAGTTAATAAACTGGCTGAGTCTGATTAGAAATGTTTCTACTTTGTTTAGGGAGAAAAAAGTATACTTTTTCAATTAAACTTAATTGCTTATATATCAGGATAAGCTAATGTAGATATGTACAGTCGATGTTTGTCATAGATTGTCATAAATGGAAACCTTCATCAATTTCTTCAGAATGCCGCAGTTGTTGCTGATTCCATAAAGATTCTATATTTTCCTATTCTGCTATTTTTTCAAGTCTGGTCAAAATATCCTTCTGGACGATGCAGTGTCGTTGACGATCCTTTCCGCTTTTAATAGTTGAATGCCCTTCAGGTTCATTTGTGAACGAAACCAGCTGTTGTTTCTGCAAGCTATGAGTAGAATTTTATCTTAGAAAGTGTAGTGGATAGGATAAGCTGTATAGTGATTGGCCCCCTTAAGAGATTTTTTTCAGTAATAATTCGATAATAACTCACTCTTCTGACAAATTCAAAAGTAAAATACTTTTTGATATTATTTGGTTTTATTGCAGGCAAAAATAAGTTTTATCTTACAAATTTTATTCATGTTTCCGCAAAAAAAGGTAAATAAGACGCTCATCCAAAATATAGTAATTGGCCCTTTTTGTATAGTAATAATTGCCCCACAAAGTATATAGTTATTGGCCGTCTAAACATTCGATGTTACGATGAGGAACAAGACACATGTTGCAAAATCAAAATGTAATAATGCTATCGTTGGGATGCATTGGCCTCTCTACCACTACTTGTGGGTTTTCGGAACCCCAAATCCTACAGTTTTGTTTATTTACATAACCTTCAAGATGAAAATGAGCTTCGTCCGAAAAGATTATTTTGCGACCAAAATTGACATCATTTTCCAACTCATTTAAAGCCCACACAGAGAAGCGATAACGACGCGGATGGTCATTTTGCTTCAATTCCTGAGTAAGTTGCACCTTGTAAGCAAATAATCCGAGGTCTTTGTGCAATATTCTCCTCAGAGATGTGCGGTTGATGTTCAGTTGCTGTGCTCTATGACGAGTTGAGATTCTTGGGTTTTCACCCACACTTTGAGCGACAGCAGCAATTCTTTCGGCTGAGCGTACCGGACGAGCACGCGGATATCTTTTGTTATCCACAAACATGCCAGTTTCACGAACTTTCTTTATGAATTTGCTTACACCAGCCGCTGACGGAGCTTCATTACGACCCAAAATTCGTCTTAACTTTCGTACAGTTTCTGTATTTCTTTGGAAATAATTTTTCAATATTTCCCAGCGTTGTTCAAGAGTAAAACGATCCATTTCTTTTAGCGGAGGTTTAACACTTTTTCTTTCTTTTTTTCTATTATTTTTTCTCTGCTCTCTCACTTCTTCTTTTCTATTTTTCTTCTAACTTCTTTTGCTTTTCCACTTCTTTCCTATCTTTTATCTCTTTCGAGGGACTACAAGTAGGTAATAATATATGGCATTCTTTCTGTATTTTTTGTCTTTTTCGGTTTTGGTGAGTCATAATAAAACCGGTATTCCCCGATAGTACTGTTTGAGTCTGATATTTTTTGAATTAGTTGAAAAGTTTCACTGCTAGAACGTAAAAGTTGTTTCTGAAATATTTTATCGTTACTGAACGGTGTTAGTTCTGCAAGCGATAAAGAATTTTCTGAAGTATTTTTTTATAATTCCTTCTGTCGCTACTAAGATGAGTAAACTGGCAATGTCTATATTTTCCATTATTCCCACATTTGTATTGCGAAATCTTACGTTTTGATTTTCAGAGAGAATATCAAGCGTTTGGTTCTCATCTAATTCCGTATTTTTCAATTTCACATTATTTTCAGCTGCATTATTCAAGAGATCTATGTCAAAAATTTCAACATCTGTCACTTCTACTATCTCTATCCTTATTTCCTTATCATTCTTGTTATTTAATACCGCGCTCTTTTCAGTTTCATCAAGTTTTGGTGCAAGAACCTTTTTATTTTGGGGGCATAGCTGAAAACTTGTCTCATCTCCATTGAAACTATGTTCAGGAGAATGGAGAATAGTGTAACATTTTTCTTTTAGGTAACAATTAATATTTTGAAACCAATTTGTGATGTTTGATTCACTTATCTTGAATGATGCTGATGTTATAACATTAGATTTTCTCTCAGTCAATTCAGGATGTCTCTTAAGAAATGCTTTATACCAACCATCACCAAAAGTAAAAGTCAGTCTAGAATCTTAAAAACTAAAAATTTTGTACATTGAAAATCAACATGCGCTTACCTTAACCAACACAGAAATGGAACTATTGACGATCTCACTAACACGCACAAGAAACTTATGCTGTTGCAATTTTCGACTAAGGTTTCACATTGTTGTCACCTAAGCAAGCTAAAGATAATATTTGGTGCTACTGGACACTCTTATGAATAGAATGATTGATGAGTTATATTTCTTATTATTCTAAATCATATTTTAAATGGCCAATCACTGTGCCCCTCTTACCCTACTAGTTGACGATAATTATCCAATATATAAACGCAATATATAAATTGTAATTTTTATCATTGAAAATAAACTTTAAAAATATCTAATTTCAAACTACAAATTCGATAGTTGTTTTGCAAGGGTTGATTAGCTCATGATTGTAGCAATGCAATTTTGTGTCATATTACAAAGCAATACTGTAGGAGTTTTAATAGACACAAATTACACAGAAAGAATTGCAGCGGTAGTCAGACAAGCAATGATGTTCAAACATTTCGAATACTGAGCGTTTGTTTTCCGTTTACTACTCGATACTTAGTATTGTTAATACAATTTATTACAACATTTCTTGTAATACATTTGTTATTAGATATTTAATAGAGAATACACCATCCATTTCAAGTATAACATTGTCCACGTATACTCGCTTAGGTACATCAACTCTTTTTTTTGTCTTTTCATTTTTCAGCTAAAAGCACGTTTTATATCGCATTTTACTTAATTTACTTTTAATGCACGTTTTATGTTTACAGAGAGTGGTGAAGACTGGCAAAAAAATGGAAAGCGGAATTACTTTCATGGACTCGTTCATAATATTTTTCCTGTACATAAGCGGTAAGTAATTCGTGTACATGTACGCGTGTATGTTTTGTTCTACTGTAAACATATTCCTTCTATGTTGTCGAAAGTTAATGGTTTTTAAACAAGTACCTACCTGATGTTTTGTATTATCGACACAGGTGGAACACATAAATCATTATACCCGTTTAAACATCGATAAGTGTAATGGTACCTACACGTTTGATTATAATTAATATCACAATTTATTACTTGGAATTAAATTTAATGATTTTAATATTGTATATTTAAAATTTAAACAATTTCCTTTCCATCAGCTATTTTTGTTAATACAGTGTTAATAAAATGGTTTGTTTTGTTAGAAGTCTCTTTGTAATTGCATCAATTCTAAAATCGACAATGTTTCCATCCTAAATGCCTAATAAATAATCGTATACATACTTGACACTATTGATTCCGATATTAGGCGTATTACAACACGATAATAACCTTAAAAGCTTGGATCATTAGTGCAGAACTTTAGTGAGTAATTAAATAATACCATCAATAGAGTAAAGTCTAGAAAGCAAACATTACGCTTGTAAACATATTTTATCCCTAATTTCGATTGATTTATCGTTTCGAAAGCAAATCATTCTAATCTGATATCAGTACGACATCAGCTTCATATTAGCGTTTCATAAACTACTGTATTTAGATGGACTGTCATGTACACGTATACAACTCATTTAGTAGGAATCTATATAAACGTACTATAGTGAACAATTTCAGTAGATATGTAGAGGTAAGTAAATTTAATGTTGGCTACACGATACTTTCAATTTTTAATTTCATTTTCTTGCTTAAAGAGACTCCATGCAAAAGTGCAATTCGAACCAAGTATAGCTTTTAGTCACGATTTTCAGGACAAAATATAAATTATGGTACCTATGTAGGTAAAACATAGCAAATTGAATTAGCTGCAAACACGAAGCTGCACACATTTAAAATGAAATATCAGAATAAGTATATATTTATATTTATTTACTAGACAATTGTAGTGGTAGTTTATTTATCTGGTATAGATGAGATAATTTTTGAAACAAATTGAAAGGAAGTTGAGATTAATAATGCGTAATATATCCAGGAACCGGTACTATCTTATCAAAAAATATTAAAATTTCGAACAATTATATTATATAACATAGTAATCTATATCTATTATAATGACCTTTGCTAACATACTTACTAACATAGAGATATACAATGATGTGTATGTCGATCTGTAGAGCTCAAATAATCTGATAAATGTAGTTAATAGGTTTAATACATTGAAATGATTTTTTGTTACAATGATAATATAATAATTCTATTAATATATCAAAATATTAAGTAAATATTGAGAAAATTATTCATTCCTTTCCATGAGTCAACAAAATTTGCATTTATTGTTGCAAAAAAAGCGTTTGCAAGTCCTACAAAACAAGACTCATAGAATTATCATTATTATTATTATTAATTATTATTATTATTATGTCCCATTTCATCAGGACCTGAAAATACGAACCCTTCTATAGCACAACTAGACTCGGATCGTTTACGGCCTTAGATCAAAATCAATCGGTCTCATGTTTGGCACCATATTGTAATAGGACGTTATTGATACCGAAATAAAGAAATAATTTCCTTGACTAGCAAACTTTCGGTCGCAATCACTCTTAACGTAATAAAGAAAAACCTGTACTTACTTCACAAACTTTCTTATAAACTTCTTTCTTTATACGCTCTCAGAACGTGCGGTAATTGGAGGATTTTAAATATTTTAATAATAAATAATAACACAGAAGACACAGACGTATATGTCACTGAATAAATGGAAAATGCATTAAATAAACGAATAACAAATATATTAAATAAAGACAGAACAACCTTTAGTTGCTTAAAGCAGATACGCAATTAAGTGAATACACACCAACAGAGCTAAATATATATAGAAACTTGCAGACAAGCAACCCTGGCAAACTTTATATAAAAAGAACAATAGTTAATTTATCTTTACCTTCTACGAGCTCGGATTTATGAAATATGATAGTTTGATGGCCAATACCTTTGCGAATTCTTTCTTCGCCTACGCTCGTTGATGCTGTTCCTTACTGCCGAAGATCCGCTTCTTTCGGTTTGTCTTGGGACTCGGGCTAATTTAGTAGCTACGTGCTGGTCTTTCACCAATAATCACGGCTTTATTATTTTACTGATTATTTAAACAAAAATATAATAAACACACATGTATTACATTAATCAAAATAAAAGAACATTTCTTAATATATATAATAAGTACTTGTCTTCCTTATTACGTTAATATGTTTAATAAAATAAAATAATCGAAAACGTAGCGTCCCGTTACAATAGTAACAACACTAAGTATACACGTTACTAATTTCTATTATTCTCTCTCTCCTACTCCCGCAACTAAACTGTTTTTCAATTTCAATATCACTCAATCCTCCTCCCACCACCCGCTCAATACACCTGACCCATATTTGCGATGTCATATAAAAATCCGTGCAGCGTTTCAGTTTTTGCAATTTTTCGGGTCGAAGATGTCACATTTCTGAATATATAATATACATATTCTGAAAGCAGAGAAAATTTGCCATCAGATAGAGGAATATTCGCGAGATTTCGGCCGTTTTTGCCTTGAAATGGCACTCAAAACTTGGATGTGGTATATCGAGGCAAGAAGTGGTGTAAAAATTGATCACCAACTTTTGAGTGCCATTGCAATCCAAAACTGCCGAAATCTCGCGATAATTCCTTTATCCGATAGCAATTTTTCTCAGCTTTCAGAATATGTATACTGTGTATCTAGAAATGTGGCTCCGTCGGCTTCGACCAGAAAAATGCAAAAAACCGAAACGCTGATACAGCGTATATAAAGGGACGAGGGTGTCCTCCTGAAGATGATATGTGAATTCCGATGGGAGATTCTGAGTATACTGGGTCGATTTATTCCATCTAGTGATTTTCCTGGCGATCAGGCAATAATTAACGAGTTGAGAAATTTTGATTAAACGCTCTAATACTGCATCTGTGTAGTATTCCAGTTTTTGCCATTTTTCAGACCAACAGAGCCACATTTCTAAATATCATGTGTACATATTCTGAAAGCTGGGAAAATTTTGTATCGGATAGAGGAATTGTCGCGGGGTTTCAGCCGTTTTTGCCTTGAGATAACACTCACAAGTTAGTGATCAGTTTTTACACTACTTTTTGCCTCAATATACCATATCCATGTTTTGAGTGCCATTTCAAGGCAAAAACAACCGAAATTCAGAGGCAATTCTTTTATCCGATAGCAAATTTCCTCAGCTTTCAGAATATGCATACTTTATATTTAAAAATGTGGCTGCTTCGGTGCGAAAAATGGAAAAAACTGGAACGCTGCACGGGTGTGGTACTAGAGCGTTGGATAAATAAATATTTGTCTGTGGTGAAATGAAAGCTTGATTTTATTTGTTTTATTAAGTTACTTAAGCCATAAACCAACAGTGATTTAATTTTTTTAATCGTATTTATTCTGAAATAAAAATTTTGCTTTGAGCGAATACAAATCTTACAGACGGTTTAGTTTATAAGTAGAAATGTTATCGAATGATAAGATAATTATAGCTACTTGTGTACATAGATATCTTTCGATTTTAAATATATACAGTCCTGTCAAGTGTATGTGTGGTTGGGTTTCTCAAATATGAGATTAAAGAATGTTAGTAAATTTATTAAATTAATATACATCAACAATATTGCAATACAATTACAATTCTTAATATTAAGACTATTTCGAATCAGATCATTAATATACAATTCTGTTACTGTTTAAAATTTATATCCTAGATAGAAGATTCACTAAAGCTATCAGTACAACCAACATTATTCCAGAAGGAGCGTTCATGTTAGCATAATCTGGAGCTTGTACTGTAGTGGATCTCAAAGTTCTGTTTGATACTATTTCACTGAAGATTTTAGCAGACAATTTCGGTGTACGTGGCCTATTAGGATCATTAAAATCCACAGCATGAATTCCAAACCTGCTCACATAACCATGCACCCATTCGAAATTATCCAGCAAAGACCAAGCTGTGTATCCAACCACCTTTACATCATCTTCATAAATCGCTTCTAATATAGAACTTAGATAAGTGAGATAGTAATTCACCCTATCATAATCATCCAGTTCCCCGTGATCTGAGTAACCATTTTCAGTGATAATAATAGGATGATCACCATAGGTGTCCTTAATTTTTTTCAAGGCTTTTCGAATTCCATACGGGACTACTTTTAACCAATAAGAAGCTGCTGACGGCCATGAGGGATCCCACCAGTATAATATTCCTGCGTCGCTATCCCATGATACAGTACTAAGATCGGCTTCGTTGTTTCCGATTTTAACAGCAGTGTAGAAATTTAATCCGAAGAAATCGGCCGTTCCTTTAATTCTTGCGACTTCTTCGGTGGTGAACGTTGGTAATCGTGAGGTTTCAAATCCTTGTAATAGACTACGATTACCTACGGTGTCTTTTACGATTTGTGGAAAATCACCAGTGCCGTAAATGGGATTCGCAAAAATTCCTAAATAGAATTCGAAGACCCGTTCAACTGCTGCTTCGTCTGCTCTTGATGTTGAACCAGGTTCGTACCAGAAATTATCCATTGTGAAACCAACTTTACCTTGTTTATCCGTATTAAATTGGTTGTGATAGAGATGGTAGGCTTCGGCGTGTGATTTTAATATAGTGTAAACGCATCTGTAATCGCCAATTCCTGATGATTTATATCCTGGTGCTAAACTACCATCACCATAACCAAGTTTGCAAATCTGTTTGGGTTCATTAAATGTGATCCATGTTTTAACTCTATCACCAAAATTTTCGAAAGCTATTTTTGCAAAATTAACGTAATGGGTTACCAATTCTGAGTTCGGCCATCCACCTAATTCTTGTAAAGTTTGTGGTAAATCCCAATGATAGATGGTAATCACAGGATCGATACCATTGGCTATCAATTCGTTTATTAAATTGTTGTAATATTGGATTCCAGCCTCGTTAATATTATTGAGATAACCGGTAGGTAAAATTCTAGTCCACGAAATGGAGAAACGGTAATAATCCACACCTAAAGCTTTAATTAATTGCACATCTTCTTTATATTTATGATAAGAATTGCATGCTATATCTGCGGTACTAGCATCGGAGATCCTGTGCGGGTATTCATGAGTGAATCTGTCCCAGATACTTTCACCTTTACCATCTTCATCCCAAGCACCTTCGATCTGATAGGCAGCAGTTGCCACTCCGAACGTGAAATTTGGAGGAAAACTATTGGTGTTTAGTAAAGTTGTGGTAGCATCACTCCCGTATACGAAAACTATCGCGATCACGACAAAATATTTTATAATAGCGTTCATGTTGATACATCTGTTTGTAACTTGTTTGTATATTTGCTTGAATTTGAAACGTTTATATACCACTAAGAGATGTTTCTATCTTATCTTAAATTTGACATTTATTGAGTTTTATTTTCTTACTGTACACATGAGATATAATTCACTCTTTATTGCAAACTTACGCGTTGCGCAAATACAGTTCGATTTAAAAAGTTGTGATAAAATGAGGAAGCGCAAAGTTGCTTTTATAGAAAAAAAAATGGAGATAAGGGTATATCTCAGAATTAGTATACGTATGATTATTTTCAATAAGTAGGTTGTAAACAATCTCTCGCTGTTTTTTCCTGTAAGGATTATTATGTAAATATAATCAATTCGCTAGTTAGATTAAGCCAAAGATGCATTTAAATAATCGAAAAACAAATTTGTTTTTTTGATTTGAAACAATGTCACAGTAAACAAACTAGTTTTTTTCTTTTTAGTATAATTGTACGTGTAGTATACTGTAACTGAACCTCATCACTACGTTTATTTACTTCTAAATTATAAGGAAAAGTTAGTGTCCTGCAGGAATGAAACAAACAAGACCTTCAGTTCGAACAGTTTTTTTTTCTGAATTGTAGATATATAAACTATGCCCTATGAAGATATCTTCATAGTACACAACTGCAATACGACTCATGGTAGTTAGGGTCGAAGTCTGCAGCATGTTGGTTCTAGGAAAGGGCAAGGCAAAAGTAGGAGAGGAGCAGGAACATACATGAGGAACCAAAAAATTAATACAGGACGATGCACAAGCTTCCACATAAATCTTTTGGATCCCAGCGATTGCACACCATGTCTGTCCAGTAGTTCACTATAATTTATACTCCGATCCGGATAATTGCAATAATTTTATAAGATAGGTATTTTAAGAAACGACGTTGTACTTTTTCAATCTTAATTGAAGAAAAATATTACGAGAGGACCAAACAATTGATGCATATTCAATCTTACTAACAACGGAGCTAAAAAAAACAGTATTTTAAAACGAGACGGATTATTAAATAATTTTCACGTCCTTCAGACAAAACCCAACGTTTTATATACAGGCAGAAATGCGGAGATCAGCTATATGAGGCGCAAAACTCACGAGAATCAAATAAGACACTGACGTCTTTCATTTTATCAAACCTTTCTAAGTAAAGAAGAGGAAAAATTGAAGTGGCCTCAGGTGTGAGCCTTGGGGAACACCTGATGCCGAAATAAACTCAGACGACTTGTATGCGTTGTAAAAAAACTGTCCTATCAGTCAAGTAGGATTTCAGAAGGAGTAACGATAAGCTCAATTCAAAAACAGAGAATTTTAAAACAAAACGTCGTAGAGAAAAATAATGTTAATAAAAACTGTTTGTTTTAACGTCATCTATTTTCCTTCAAAGTTTGTCGGCCTAATTTTTTTACACCCTGTATATGGCATCTACCTAGTTCTGTGCATTAATTCGCTTTAAGGAGTTTATTAAATTTTTAGGCAGATCCTATTGTTTTGAGAAGTTGTAATAGAGAGTAAATTTCATATTATTGTACATTTACACCGAATACAAACAATTACATCGCTTACGCAACCGTGATAAAGTGATTATAATGTTTTCATTTTATAGTTATCTGTCATATTTGCCTCGATTATTAATTACAGTAGTTATATTTCAAGAAATAGAAGTGATGTTTACAGTTCATTATTTTATGATCGGTCAAATAATCTGCCATAATCCACCTGTTTTGTTGTAATTTTATAATTTTTCGATGCTATCAGGTTAATATCCTAATAAACATGTTATTGAGGTCTATCAAATATTGTTTTGTAATTGCAACATATTGAATTTTAATTAAGAATTTAATACGAGTTCTAAATAGTAAACTAACATTGAAATTGTGATAGATAGGGCATTATTTTTTTGTGCATTTATTAGTTTATCTTCTATCTACCAACATTCCATTGTTGATTTTTGGAATCGTTTTTTTTTAAACTACGCTTATTGTTGTATTATAATAATGCAATAAAGGAACAATATAACAATTATAATAATTTATTTATTGTTTAATCAAACTAACACACAGGTAATAACAATAAATATTAGAACAACATGTATTATTAAATTAAACGTGCAGTTAGATATGCAAATTCAATAATTATTATGCTTTCGACAAATATAGATGTGTAGCAGAATAGAATAAGAACTATTGCACTTATCACATTTCACTGGTTCTTTGGGTGTTGGTACTCCCTGAACCAACAAAACTCGTTTTTATGATTATAATTTGATATGGCTTTCGTAGAATTCATATTTAAGCCTTATTTTTTCGGGTTAGGCGGCTGACTATCGTTGTGGTGGTACGATAGCAGTTGGGGTTCAATTCTTTCGACATTTTTTGGGAGTGATTAACAGCGCGGTATTATAAAAGGCGGTATAATACTGTCACAAAGCCGTTTGAACCCAATTAATACACACAAAAGCTATACCGCGAGAGTTGCAGAGATGGCTAAACAAGCGAGCTTAAGAAGTCGCTACAACTAAGCACCTACCACACATAAAAAAAAGAAAAAATATGTCTTCAATATAGAAGAAATATTAAATTTGCGTATCATATACTATGATAAATGTTTCAAATACAGTATTCAGAATAATATTTGGGCCCAAAAAAAATTTTCTTGTCATACACAAGATCATTACCATTAGACATACTGTCTTATCGCATTGGCAAAAATATATTGTCAACTAAAATTAATTGAAGTTAAGGATCTGGGCATTACCTTTGTTCTGAAGCTTGCAGATCACTTGGCTTTATCTTTCGCAAATCCAAGCCGCTTCTGAAGTCACTTTACTTTGCTTATGTCCTCAGCAAACTTGAATATTCTTCCTTGATCTGGTATCCAGTGTATACGTGTGATATGCTGTCATTAGATCGTGTCCATCGTCGAATTTTTAAATTTTTATCATTTAAAATGGGTGGTACTTATCGGAATAGAGGAATGGCTCAATCAGAGCTCTTATTGCGTCACAATCTGATATCTCTGGACGAACGAAGAGATAACATATGCGAAAGATTCCTATATAGACTATATGTTGACTGTCCTTATCTATTGCAATGTATGACATTTTTGCTGCCTCGTATGAGCTCCAGACTTAACAGCACGTTTGTTCCTCCCTTTGCCCGAACGAACATTATGAGGAAGGCTCCTGCATACACCCTTTGTAGGCTCGCCAATAAACTTGAGGATCTATTTGTCTGATTATAATTATATCAATGTTTAAACGAATGTTTATTTTGGTCACTTCTATTAATGATTAACTATACAGGGTGTCTCAGCGAGCTTTACGAATATCTTTACTTTTTGCAATTTGATTTGGGCGTTTTGTAGTTTTTCGATTTCTTCTGGAAAAATTTGCTATAGCAGACATTTATTCAAAAAATCAGAGAACACTCAATTTTTCGGACATCAACTTAAAATTCATAATATATTTAAACAACATGTTGGAATATATTTTAGCGCCGAGAACGGCTGTCTACATTGCGCGGTTACTTTACTATGGCACGTTAACTATTCGAAATTTTGAAGAACCATAACTTTTTTTTTCAAATGTCACCTCCCATATTTTATTACTCAGTCGTCTTCGGCGTCCAATTCTACATCTTTCATGTCCCACATGTACTATACCTAAAATTAATAGTTTAGAAGATAATTAGATTTTTTGAAAAATACACACAACTTATCGATACTTATCCAGTGTGCCATGGAAAATAAACGTTCTCAAAGATTTATTGTCAAAGTCTAACGTCAAAATAACACTTCGTCGTTTCATGCTTGTGAATTAATAATTTATTAAATATGCCATTACATTGTTGCAATAAATTTATAACAATAATCATATCAATATCAAAAATCTTAAATGTAGTAGAGAATAAACTAATTGATCTAACGTCCGAATAAACAGTAGGAGGCCCTTTTATGTCAAAATTTTCTGAAATATTGCAAAGAAATGTGTTACTGGAGGTACCTTTAAGCCAAGGGTAAAAAAAACACGTCTGAAATAATTTGGGATCCTTATCAAATTTTATCAAAATTTAAGGGGAACACTTGGTTGCCTTTGCTTGCTGCCAACACGTCACAAATGGAAAACGTTTGAGTTTACATGGTTACCAGAAGTTTTGCAACTAGACAAATATAATTTGTCATCTAAAAAGAGTTTCTTCTAGCTTGTTTTAAGTTATTGAGGTGTATAAGCCCTTGAAACTTTAGAATATATCTTCTGAAATGAAATAATAGGACGTAGTGCTGTTTGAAATTTTAATGTTCGAAGTTTGGAGGGGCTGGAGGGGGCAAGATATAGTTTTTGCCTTATTGGTGCCCCAAAAATGTTATGTAAACGCCTTGACGACAATTTTCTCTTTCGTACGTTAAAGTGTGTTTTCGCTGCTTTGATACAGAGTCTTACAGTACTCACGATGTAAAAATATCTGCATTTTTAAGTTAGAGATAAAGTAAGAATTTCCAAATTTCATTGGTGGTTAATTTTCTCTAATTTTTGCTATAATATGTCAGCAATCTAAGGCTTACCAGATTCACCTACAAGCTGAGATATGCTCAATGCTCTGTTTTCCTAGGCTTGTCCCTAGCGTTTATGCTGGTGGGACCCTCCTCCTCCCCAAGCGTCAAGCCCTGTTTAAAGAAGCGTAGGTACCATTTCGTGCCTACTCTGCTTAGGCCATTCCTCTTAGGATTGTCCAGGCCTCCAAATTGTCCTAGATCAGGAACGGACGTCGAATAATGGGTCTTCCTTTTTTTGTTTAATCATGACTACAGTGGTAGAGGGTTTGTCTCTATCAGCAGCCGCGGTAGTCTGTGCTGTAACACTCTCGAAATATCAGTTCACCTCTACAAAGCTCCTCATGTAGGATAGGGAGGTAAATGTAATGGAGTTCCTCAAGGTTGAGGTCTTTGCAAATTAATCCTCTATTTAGCCACGCATCTTTTTGGCTAGACCTATTTACCTTGACATTTAGGTTTTTTGGGAGGTTGTCTCCTCTGGATCAGGTTAAGCCAAGATCTCCCAGATCACAACAGTAAGGAGATACCTCTGGTATGTCAAGCAGATTAGATTTTGTCTACACGTTTCCAAATTATTACCAATTAGTTCCGGGACTCCTTGTTTTGTATATATATAACATATATTTTTTCCGGAAACTAATGTCAATTCATCGTATTTCAAACTAATTTCACGGTTGTTTGTTTCATCTAGGATCCCCCTTAAAAGATAACATTCATAGAATATTATTTCTTATATTAAGTAACTCACTCATTTCGGCAGAATACTATCTGTATATGATACTCCAACCATTTTATACAAGCTTAGTAGGAAGAGTGGCTTTTGCATAATACTACAACCGACTGAGTTTACGCTTGAACTCTTACCGGCACAACTTCCGAAAGTAATCCCTTGCGATGCGGGTATAGCCAGACTTCTGTGGTTCACATGTAAGGCATAATAGTTTTCACGCAGAAATATTCAGTGAAAAGTTCGATGTTACTTTAATTAAAGGATGCCGTGGAAATTTTACTCTAAATGAAAAGTGTAAGGTGTGTGTGTGTATGTTTGTTGTTTCTTAATGTTTTGTGAAACTTGTTTATGTGAATATGTATGTTTTACTGAGAAGGAGTAGTCGTTTGCATATTTCTCTACTGCCAATTCCTACCAGGAAAGATGTTTCTTTCTCAACACATTCAATAAAATTTGAATTTATTCTCATTACCTAATCAAAACTTTTAACACTGCTTTAGCATCAGAGCTACTAGACAGAATTCAATAACAAATTAATGGAGAAATACCTTCCATGTAGCTACAAATTAATTAATTGAGTTTGTCGAGTCAACATGTTTCACTTCTTTGACATTACTTTACAATGTCTAGCTAGAATGTTTATATTCCTGCTTGTTTAATCAGTGAGAGCATTGATCTCCGCTACGTCCACCTTGTGTAACAGGGACTTCAACTTCTGTTAGCACTACGGGCAGCAGACCGGTTGGGAATTCAATTAGGAACGTTGTGTGTTGCAGGTAATATTGCCTACAGGAAAAAGTTAAGTAAATAACAAGTTTACAGCAGAAAAGAGAGCAGGAGCAATTAGATATTTAATGGTGAATATGGGGTAGGTTTTTGCTGAAAATTCGAAAGGATAGAACTTGAAATATATACATATTAATGATTTTCAAGCTGTGGGGCACGACCCTCTAGGGGTGCGGGCAGAGGTGGTGGTGATAATATCAAGGAAAGAACAAGCTAAATTAATTTATTGAAATAAGAGCAATAAAATACATTCTGATATTAATAATTTTCGAACGAAGGTTTAATGTTTGAAATTGATACCCTAGGTTGTTTTTTCATATTTAGTTCAGATCCATATTTTGTCTTCAAAGCAGCTACCATAGAAAATCTGGTTCAAGTCATCTTGCTGCTTAGAAAAATAGTCATTCTGTCTCTTAATTCATGAACACGTTGCAAAACTTTGCCATGTGATAATCATCTTCTTTCATCATAAAACAGTATTGGAAGTACTGCACCCATGTCTTTACAAAATCCAGTTAACATTCCTGATTTGATTATTTCAGTTGTTTACAAAATCATTTCTTTTTGTGTCTGTATGGGGGAGGGGAGAGGGGTGGGAGGGTTCCTTTGACTCTTCAGTATCACCTCGGAACCAACTCTGATAGTGTGTAGTGCTCTAAGGGCACCCTCCTGGGCTGTCAGATAGAATTTCTACCAAAATTAATGCCTCCTCATTGGTTTTTAAAGACGATCAAATATAAGCAAAAAGTGTTACATAAATTCGAATTACAAGCAAAGGAATCATAATCTTGCCTTTAAACATGTTTAATAACTTAAGAGGAGACATTAATTTTTTGAATGACTATAAAAAAAATCTACCAATATAACTGAAAACGTTCTTGTAGAAACAGCAGAAATATTTCTCTTCATATTCTGTAACGATGTACCATTTAGAGCACATGGAAGGTCGGGCATAAGTTGTAATTTAATGCAGCGGAGAACATTGTGAGAATTATTTTACGTGATGAATTGGTGCACTGCCGTCACATAGGGAGAAAGAGAGAATTGGAAGCGTGGCCTTACAGTGGTACTCCGATTTAAGCGAGAATGCTGCTACCGCAAGGGAAGAATTTGGCCTTGTCTGAATAAATTTCGCCCGTTGCTTTTAAATGTAATCTTTAAGATAACACAGGCAGTAATATCCTCGAAATACTCTTTTAAACACGTTATAGTTTAGCGGTGAAAATTTATGATGTAGTTACTCTACTTAG
Source organism: Holotrichia oblita (assembly GCA_023690525.1). Taxonomy (NCBI): domain Eukaryota; kingdom Metazoa; phylum Arthropoda; class Insecta; order Coleoptera; family Scarabaeidae; genus Holotrichia; species Holotrichia oblita. The sequence continues at coordinate 43,066,009 of CM043022.1, forward strand.
TGTTATTCTAACACACAGTGTATGCATATTATTCTTTGTTACATTGATCATTAACTAAAACTGTATTAGTGACAAAATAGTTCGTGTTGTTCTACACGCAATTTTTTTGTAATTTCAATTTATTTACTTACCAACACACTTTCCGATATCATTAAATTAAAATGGAAAACTTTTAAAAGTAGCTATAGTAAACGGCACTGGAAAATTACAACATAGGTCACAGTGCTTGTTAAAGTTAGTTAGGTAAAGTTTGATCAACTTTAGCGAGGGAAAGATGTGCTACCGACGAGAGAGCCATGAAGACACCGTTGTACTTGATTGACTCTATGTAAGTATTTTCCTTGTTAGTTCAAAATACGGAAATACGACAGTTTCTGCCCAACTATAAGATCGTAGAATCGTAAAAGTTCTTCAATACATCTGGACATCACAATGTTTTAGATTTATATATAAAAAAAAGTATCAGAATTTACTAAATAGAACGAAACTAGATAGATGGAAATTGGATATTTGTAGTCACAATTCTTTTTGGTACTTAGGTTTGTTTTTAAATGTATTTTATTGTATTACTCAATTCATAGTAATAATTTTTTCTATCGAGTTTTTGATGTTGTGTTGAATAAATTGTAGCAAATGGAGCTTGTAATAAAACACAATACAACAGATTTCCATGGATTTTGACATTGTTATGATCAACCTTTCATTACAACAACGCTTAACACTGCTTTAATTTGATAGGAGTTGTTCGTATTAATTTCTGAGATCTGTGATTGTCATCTCAATAATCAAACGTTAAGTGTTCACTTTGTTGGCAAAGAAGTTGGACCAACCTCCCTCCTCCTTCCCCATCCCAAAGACGACTCTTAGTTCTTGAATTTGAGTTTTCAACTGGAGGTAACGCCAGCGGCTTTAAGGACAGGACTTGGATTAAAAGTTGGCAAAGAAGTTGGACCAACGCCCCAAAGAGGACTCTTATATTCTTGAAATTGAGTTTGCTACTGGATGTAATGGCACAGGCTTTAAGGACACGACTTTGATTAAGAGCTGGTAATAAAGTTGGACCAACCCCCCAAAAGAGGTCTCTTAAATTCTTGAATTTGAGTTTGCAACTCGAAGTAATGGCACAGGTTTTAAGGACAGAATTTGGTTAAGATTTGGTAATAAAGTTGGACCAACCCCCCAAAAGAGGACTCTTAAATTCTTGAATTTGAGTTTGCAACTAGAAGTGATTGCAGAGGCAAATAAGTTGGACCAACCCTCAAGGAGTACTCTTAAATATTTGAATTTGAATTTGGTCGTCATCATCCTGTAATAGTCATGATCACAGCGAAAAACGATCAAATTTTCTGGTTTAACAAAATTTTCCAAGTTATAGCTCGAAAGAGGAAGAGACATAATCTAACTTTTAGAGAGATAATGCCTGAAATCTATTGCTACTAAGTAAACATGTACATCACTTCTAAACTGATTCTGACGTTTCCAGATCTATTGCAAGAGGTGGTGGTGCACAAATATTGTTAATCTGCTTTGAAGTGTTAGGTATTCGAGTATAGAAAATCCTAAAACTGACAGGACTTATCGGAGTATTATCTAGTAACAGGACCAGCAGTTTGCTCCATCAAGTAGTAGATAAGGACGGATAATAACCGTGCATCATATCTAAGAAGAGAATTGGGAATTGAATTTGGCGGCAAGCTAGCTGCGGCAGATCCCATTATAGGAGATGCAAAGAAAATCATCTATCAATGTGGTGTCAGAAGCCAGCTTCTTAAGGCTGATAATACGACTCATGTAACAGGAAACGATTGTTTGTCAGAAAGACTTCCATGTAGAATGGGGCTCTGTTAGGAGTTGATCCCTAACTGGAGTGTGGAAACCAAATAGAATACTAGAATTTTAAGCTAAATAATAGCAATTCTTTAAAATAGTATTTAGGTAGACATTTTTTATAGTAATGAGATTTCTTCCTAAGATAATTGTAAAACGCGTCAGCATTTTTATTTTGTATTAGATTAATTCTGAACCTACTTACGGAGATGGGAAGAAGCTATATGTTCGCATTTGGATATCTTTTATCATGTAAAGTCTTCTCGTCGAAGATTGCGTGTACATGCTCTGAAATTTTGTACATTCCCGGATGAGTTATGGCTGGAGACAAAATGTACTGTGTCGGATAGCTGTAATATATACAATCGTCGCTTTCCGTTATCCACAAGTATGTAGATGCATACATTATGCTAAACAGGCTGCCTTGGCTCTATCGCTCAAACAGAAATTATTTTAGAAACATGTAATGCAAATTCTGAAGTGTACAAATGTATGTGTCTGGATACATGTACGTACATACAACCCTCTTATTCTATATAATTGATTTTTCTCTGTGTATGTAGCTTCCTCAGTATAATATTCAGATATGTCTGTCCTCATTGAAATGGTGAATTAGAATCCTAATAAGAACGTTTAAACTAGCTGAAATAAAACTTCTGTGTTGTATAACCTTTGTTCATATGTTGTTTTTTTTTTGCATTATTTTATCTGAGCATATGGCTTGACTTCTTCGCTTCAACTTTGACGTCGTATAGGTAGTCGAAGTCGAAGACAAGGTATTGTCCAGTACATCTAACATCTAGGTAGAAATCCATATAATGTGTCGTCATTATTTGGCAACATAGCAAAGGTATCGTATACGTATCTTAGCTAGAAGGTGGATTGGATGCTCAATATTGGGGAGGGTGGAGACTCCATTCCCATTCCAAATTCTTGTTGATAGAACTTATTGTTCAGTTGAAAATATGTGGTGTGTACACAAAGGTGTAGTAATTTGATGATGACAGATATATTAAAGCTGGTTCTTTTCTGTAATGTAAGTTCTTCAGAGAGTCTTTGTTTAAATTTTGAGCAGAGTTGATTCTGTCGGAACATTGGTCAAGAGTTTGGTAACATCGAAACTAACCAATCTGTCACATTCTTCTACTTTAATGTCTTTGATTATACTGACGAACTCCTGGGGGTTCGTGGTGAATTAAGATCTTTGACTGCTTGGTTCATTCTCATCAACCTTGTCAGAAACAATTTGAAGAATAGGAAAGGAATGCAGTATTATATTGTGAGTGGGGAAGCTTGTACATACATTGTAGAAACATGCAAGAATACAAAAAAGAAGGAGAGCCATAGTCGAAAAGATAGAAAGGTGAACCAAGCGGCATACATAACCTTCATATCTAACACCATTATTGACTTGAACTTTGATGTCAGAAACGTCTGGTTACCAATTGTACAAAACAGAAAAAGAAACAGTTAGTGTGCGTGGAAATCTGAATTTCCAGATTAGGTTGGAGTTAGACAAATGTCAAACAAGTTTGACAGATTATAATATCAAAATTAATTGATTTTTGGCACGTCTTTTATTCCTCATATCACACGATATTTTGTGAAATTTAATGAACATGTGGTTAATGAATTATAACGATTACGTTGTAGTTAGATATTTATTTTACCGAAAATATTTCGTTTAATTAGAATCCGTAATCTCTAATTAAAAGAAATAAATTAATAAAGCGACCCCGTAGGTTTATTGCTGGGGATCACCTGGGCTGTGCGACAACGCCTTTCGGCCTTGGGTGTAATTAAACATTCCGCTGTGTTCCGTGTTTGCACGATTGTTATTAGGGAGCTTAAACAGCGACCGAAACGACCTCCATGTATTAGTTAAGTGAATCATTTCTGCCAGATAACCGGACAATTTGACTCGATAAATATTAATTACTTTGTTAGAGGTTGCGTATTTAAAGGGTGATATTTGGCTGGCTGAGGTAAGGAACTTAGAGAGCACGAACGTTTTAACGGTATTGCGTAATTAAGGTTTATTACTGCTCAGCAAGTTACGTGATACTGGGGATTTAATTAAAATATTGTTCGTAGTTATATATGCACAGGTACCTACGTTTCCTTATGTGTATCTCATGCATTAGTTTTGGAATGGTGGATTACAGCTACATTTCAATCAGAGGTAAATGAAGTTTGTAGGAAATCATGTTAGAACATCATTTTTTTTTTAATGTGTGGTGGGTGCTTAGTTGCAGTGACTCCATAAGCTGTATTACTTGTCTGGCTATCACTGCAACTCTTGCGGTGTAGTTTAGTGTGTGTAAGTTGTGTTTAAATGGCTTTGTGACAGCATCATATCGCCTTTTATGATGCCGCGCTGTTAATCACTTTGCTCCCAACAGCGAATGGCAAGTCGATCCGGGATTAAACTCTCTGAAAAAATGTCACCGTCCCTCCAGAGAATTGAACCCCGGCACCTATCGTCCTCTCACAACAATAGTCAGCCGCCTAACCACTGCGGCCATCCACCCGTTACTTCGACTTCTGACAGTGAGATTGACTGTCATCATTTGATTAATTGAATTATTACTGTTTTGTCTCAGAATGCAATAGGTGCAGGAAAGCAATCAACATAGCAGAGGCACTCTGCAAAATAAAATCAAAAAAATAAATGCAGTTAAGGTTAAGGTCAAAGAAAGCCATCATGACACCACCATTTCCTCCCTATGGTACTGCTTCTCTCTTCTAAGAGCGAATTCTACATCTTTTATCTCTTTCATAGCTTATAAGGGACCTTCTGGTCTTGGATAGATGAGATGTGCTTCTTGGTGGTCCTAAATTCCTCCATCCTATGCGGATGTCTTCAACGCTTTGTTGGGCTAGTCTGTAGTGGTACTCAATACTTCTCTTATCTTCACTTGAAAGTAAAGTAAAGTTTATTCCCAAAAAGATCTACAAAACAGATATAGGGGAAGTCAGAGACAAACTCAAGACAATTCCTAAGTGCAGAAGTAATGTTAATAATACTAACAATAAAGATAATAAAGAAAGTATGAATAACAAAAGTTATAATAACAACAATGGTTATAATAACAATACTTAGTAATAGTAACAGCAACAACAGTAGCAAAAGTAGTATAATAATTATAATAACAACACATAGTAAAAGTAGTAGCCGTAATAACATTAAGAGCAAGAAACCTTAGACTTAGAATTACATAGCGGCTCAAGTAATGCTAAAATTGAAGTATTCTTGTAAGGAATAAAAGACATTCTCAACTAAGTAATCACGTACGTGGTGTTTAAAGCGCAGACGAGTTAAACTTTTCCAATGTTTGGGAATTTTATTAAATATTTTAATAGCTAGAATCTGTGGGGACTGCTGAAATAAAGTTAATCTAGACCGAGGTGTGGCTATGTCATCTCTACATCTGGTATTGTAATCATGTTTGTCTTTATTATGTGGAAATCTACTGAAATTATCATAGGCATAAAGAGCAAGCTCGAGAATAAAAATACATGGCAAAGTTAATAATTTATATGTGATAAATGCAGGTTTACAACACTCCAAAGCTTGTAGACCTGATATACAACGGATAATACATTTCTGGCTAATAAAGACATCTTTACACATGGTTGAATTTCTACAAAATATGATTCCGTAAGAGAGTCTGCTATGAACATAAGCATAATATACACCAATCATCTGTTGACGCGTTAACATCGTCCTTAAGTTACGGAATAAAAAACAAATTGAGTTTAATTTGGATAGTAGACTGTTACAATGAGCCTTCCAATTGAGAGACTGATCTACCCACATTCCCAAAAATTTGGTAGAGAGGAAAGCTGGTTGCCGCCCAGTGACAAATCCAAATAAAAATCCGGGGTGGGCTGAAGCTGATAGGGATGAAAACGTAAATAAATGTTTTTCTTATCATTAACAAGAAGCCTATTCATAGAGAACCACGCAGATGCATCACTCAACAAGTTATAACAAGTCTCAGCCAAAATATCTTCGGTTTTATCTGTTGCTAGTAAAGCAACGTCATCTGCATACAAAGTGATTGAAGAATTGTGCAATGTCAAAGGAAAATCATTGATAAACAGTAAAAAAAGTACGGAACCTAAAATAGATCCTTGTGGTACTCCAATGTTATTAGGCAGAGACTCAGAAGAAACACTCCCAACAGCAGCACTTTTGTTGTACAAAATATTGATGTACTGAGTTCGGTTTCGTAAAAAAGACTCAATCCAATTTAAAGAATTCCCTCTGATTCCATACGCTTGTAGTTTGTTTAAAAGAAGGTCGTGAGAAACACAATCAAACGCCTTACTTAAATCCAAAAAAAATCCCACAGGATAGGTACCATTTTCAATAGAGGTCATGATTCGATTAATAAAAGTATTTAAAGCAGTAGAAGTAGAAAAAATTTTCCTAAAACCGTGTTGGCAATTTGAGATTATATTAAAGTGAGACAAAAATGTCTGTAACCTGTTTAAAAAACAATATTCAAATATTTTGAAAAAAGAAGACGTGAGAGCTACAGGACGGTAATTTTCTGGTAGCGACTTTTTTAGTAAGTTAGGAAACTCACCTTGCTCAAAAGATTTATTGATTAAAAAGTTAAGACCGGGATTATGGCAGTAAATACGGATTTTATAACATAAGGTGGAATATCATCTGGTCCAGCTGAGAACGATTTTTTCAAATTAAAATTTAGAAGATTAGCAAGCTCTGAAAAGGAAAAAGGTTTCAGAAAAATGGTTTTGTTTACGGTAATAGAAAAGTCGGCGGTTGAGGTGCCACTAAATTGATTAAAAATCTTTAGAGGGGCACTAATAAAGAAATGATTAAAATAATTGGCTATGAGATTCGGATCCGATATGTACTCATCACCAATATGTAGCTGTATATTCTCTCTAGCAGTTGTTGATCCTGATAGCTCCTTAACCACTTTCCAAGCGGCTTTCAAGTGATTGTTGGAAGAAGAGATTTTAGTCTGATAGTAGGTACGCTTTGTGTTTGACACAAGTAAACTATGTTCTCTTTTGGCCTTTTTATAAAAGTCACCCAGACGAGGAAATTTCTGTTTCAAATGAAATAACGATTTTAGGTTTTGAGAAGAAGAAATAACCTCGGAAGTAACCCAGCCTTTTCTATTATTTTTAATTTCTGTCTTTACTAAGGGAAAATGAAGATCAAAGTAAAACAAAATAATACCATAGAATTTTTGAAAACATTCTTGAAGACTGGAAAGAGCATAAACATCATACCAGTCTTCGTTCATTAAATCGTTAAAGAAAGAATTGATATTATTACTACTAAAGTTCCGTCTATATGTTACTTGAAAAGAATTGGAATTATTAAATGCGACAGGCAAATGTATTAGTACGGTTCTATGATCTGATATGCAATTGTCAACAATTGAAACTTTGACATCTTCGATTGCATAATTACAGTAAAAGTGGTCCAGTATGAATTTATCACGTGTAGGAGAAAGAATGGCATTGTTTAAATTATACGATTGTAATACATTATTAAAAATAAAAAATTGGTTGTGGTCTCTGTAGGGATCAATGTTAAGAGGTGGTCTTGCCAAATTGGACCACGACAGGGCAAACATCTTGAGTTTGTGTGACATAGAGCTTCTTGAGTATAGTAGAGGAAGCAACGCGAAATTTTTTGATATGCTGATGAAATGTTAGCCTTTGGTCCAATGTGACTCCGAGATACAAAACTGGCTTGCTTCAAGTCAACCTGAAGTCCCCCAGAAAGTTATTGTCGGAGAGGAGTTCGAGCTTTTTGTTAGAACGAATGGCCATATGTACATTTACTTTCCTTTAATTTGAGTTTCCACCTCGACCCCCCAATCAGCGATAGCGTCGATTTGGTTCTGAAGTCTTCAGCAAAGGATCTCTTTATTACGTGATGAGGTTTATACTGCAATATCATCTGCGTAGATTGAAGAGAAGAACGTTGGTGCCAGAAGAGATCCAACGACGGAACATGGGAGTCGTTTGTTGTGGAGATCATCTTGTGTACCAGTCCTCGATTATTGTCTCATGTTCCTTGATAGAATTGCAGAATGGCTTCCATATTATTTATGGCGTGAATTTATTATTCATTCGATACCCAATTACTATTTTATATGATTTTCTGTAACCTTGTAACATACTTTTTTCAATTTTCTATTAGTTGCTTAAAATAACACGGCTGCTTTCGTTTACATAACGACCCTAGTGAAAGTATAACGACAAAATATACAGAACGGTGGCGTAATTGCATACTACACAAAATCCACGTTTGTGTGTATAACGTTGCCATAAATATGATATGACGTTGGTGTACCCCGAAGTTCATGTTTTATTCACACGATATATACAGTAATATTTATGCGGGGAAAATATCAAGCAAGATTTGAAGCGACTATAGTAAATATTTTAATGTATTATCATAAAATACACGGCTACATCAAAGTAAACATGGATAATGTGATGATATTTGGTCATGAGCAAGATGATTGACTGCTGATTTAATCGCTCTAAGAGGATTAATATGATATACAACTCTGAGGTCTTTCATCTTCTTCTGATTTCCCTTTGTAACGATAAAATGGTAGATTACTTAGCATATAAGGAAGATAAAATTTCTAACATTATTATTATTTCTACCTAGAATGTAACGTCTGACTTGAGTGAAGAAATGAAAATAAAATAACGAAGACACTTCATGACAGCGAAACTTTTAAAATAATTTTTTGACATTTAAATTTAAAGCAGCTTCTAAAACGAACCGGTAGTCTATCTTCACCATTATAGAAGTTCTACAAGAAGGACGTAATACGAAAAACTTTCGTGAAGAATGTTATATACGAAAAGACAAAACTGAATTTACTAAAGTTTTCCAGTTCGTATCCTTTCTAAATGAAGTTGGCTAGTGTTACTTAGTTCTTTGAAAGCTGCAGTGACATCTGCTGTTATATATTTAGATAACTGTTTGTAGCTGTTCGAGTTTATTTTAACACAAGAAATAGTTGTCTCTTTCTGAATAATTTAAATGTGGGCTTTCTCAAATATACAATTTAATTGTTAATATATTTTATGTAACATTTAATTAACTCCCAGTGTGCAATATTTACATACAATTGTGCTTAAAAAGAGAACTGTAATTATAGGAACATAGAGGGCGTCATTGTATGTATTAATACTCGAGTACTAATACTGCGAAATCAGGCTAAAAGCTGTTATCAAATTATATGCAGTCGTAAAGCGCAACGTGAAAGCTCTCTTTGCATGATACATTAACAAAACAACAGCAACGAAAGTCTCATGTTGGCTTGAGGTAACAAAATTTAATACCACGCCAACGCGCTGAATTGAATTAACGGGTAGTGCTACTACAGCACCTCAGTTGAAGGATTACATTTCGAATTCCTCATACAATATTATACAATTCGTTCTATGATTCATCCTTATAATATTTTGAGAATTATTATTCAATAGTTCAAAGGAAAGAAAAATTATCGGAAATGTAACAGTAAAAACAATGTTTTCTTTTTTTTTTGGTAAAGTTTTCCGATCCGAAGAAATAACCTTCGTGCGGCGACATCGGATTATGTTCTTATCTTTATTAAGATATTAGAAAGGCACTCACACGAATGTTATCCAGCCAGCCATACCTCCAACCTCTCAAGTTATTTATTTCTGATTTTTGTCAGATACAATAATACCTGTAAGTACAACATAATTAAGGTTTGTATACGGAAAAAACTGGTCAAAAATGTCAAGTGTCGAATGTCAAATATAACACGGTCAGTATATTTGTTATCTCATATTATAGCATCCTTATTTTTTCGGAATTAGATACAGTTTGCAAAGTGAGCTCGAAGAAAGAAAGCATGCATGAATTAATTGTGCGTAAAGAGCAAGAAAATCCACATTTATCTCACAAAGACATTGCAAAAACGTTAAGTATTTTAAAATCAACTGTAACTCTTGTGGTTAAAAACGTCAGTGAACATTTAAGTATAAAACGAAAAAGTGGAAGTGGACGAAAAAAAGGATTTACCTCAGAAAAGAAGGCTAGAGAAGTGGTATGTGCATTTCAAAGAAATCCTGGATGCTCTATTAGAGATGTAGCTAAAAACCTGCATATGTCCTCCTGGCTATGTCCAGAAAGTTCGCAGAGAGAGAGAGAGGTCTTCAATCATATAAAGTTCCATTAGCACCCAACAGAAACAACAACAACACAAAACCGCTAAAACTCATTCTCGAAAACTCTACGACAACATTGTCCACAATTTTGGCTGCATGATCATGGACGACGAAACTTATATCAAAGCAGATTTCGATCAGCTTTCTGGTCAATTGTTCTATACTGCACGAAAAAGAGGCGATAATTTGCCTACAGAAATGATTACTGCCTATGATACATCTTCACAAAGATCCTGTTTTATTTTGACCAGATCTAGCTATAAGTCACTATGGTAAATCGGCCATGAGCTGGTACGAAGACAATGGAGTCACAGTTGTACCGAAGAATGTTAATCCGCCAGATTGTCCTCAACTTCGTCCAATTGAGAAATATTGGGCTGTAATGAAAAGAAAATTGTTACAAACAAAGCAAATTGCTAAGAACGAGAAGGATCTACAAAGGAAATGGATAAAGGTATTTTCAGAGGTCACCCGAACTGATTTGCAGCGCCTCATGAGAAGTGTTAACTTTAAGCTGCGAGCTTTCGCGTACACCCCAACCTAATGAGCAAACATTCCAATTTATATAAAGTTCTTGTTTCAAGCTTTCAGAATACATATTAATTTTTCTTTTTGTTTAACCCTTTAAGGCCTGAATTAATTAGCTATGAAATAAAACAATTTTTTTTGAAAAACAGAGTTTAATTTAATCGAAAATTCAAAATATAACATTTTCAAAATTGTTAGACTTTTGAAAATGAGGCAGTAACTAGGCAGTCGTTTTTTTTTTCCTATACATACCTTAGGTTTCGACAGTAGAAAGTATTAATTTAGTAATTTTTGGTCATGAAACAAATTACTCATGCCACGAGTGCATTTTTATTTCGAGTCACTGCGACCTATAAGATCAATTGTGAGCTCCCTTAATCTTCTAGTCCAAATTGATCTCCAGACTTCTGAAGAAGTCTAGGCTTCTTTTTTGGGGGCTATAGTTCTAATTCTAGCTGGTTCTACGTCCGTCTGTTCGAGAGAGTGGAGACTCTGACAAGCCACCCCCTCGCAGCTGCGCCTACTTATCACAGTCCACTTTGCCCATCTTCTTCAGGTGGTACCTAAGATGGCCGTGGACAGCGGGTAAAGCCATGGTGGTGTGAAGGTCTTTTCCGTTGAACTCCAGCATAGATTTAATCGTGATGGTTGAAAAACTAATAAACTTTTTTGTCTTAGTTATGGGGTGATTTTTTGTTCACCTTCCCATTCATTGTTGAAGCTGAGTTCTCATATGGTTTTTGGTGAGACCACAAAATAGCTCGGGTCCAGTAAATCGCAGCGCCGGGCCTTTATTTGTAAGACCATCGACAGTTTCATTGCTCTCACATCTCCAGTGATTTGATACCCTCATCAGTGTGAGTGTGTTTTTTTTTGGGCCAGAGCATTGAGGGTGAGCAGGTAGTCCCAGGTTAATTTGGATTTCAAAATGTGGGTCTCTAGGGTCTATAGTGTCCATATAATGTCCTGATGTGCATTAGCAGTTTAGTATTGCTTAGCAGGCCAGACTTTTAATTCTTGGAGAACTTCGACGCATCGACGGTTCACTAATCTTCAATACTAATGCATGTTTAAGTGCAAACGTTTTAGACTACGTGTTATGGCAGTTCGAACTGTGATCTTCGAACGAATGTATATCATTCTTATTATATAAATTCTGCACCTATTTATCGAGTCCTAGATATACATAGCAGAAATGTCAACAGAAAACGAATTTGTGCTTAAACTCGGTGTATATATTGTGGTCGTTATAATACTGTCTCCGTTGGGAGATTGAGATCGATGTTTGACAGAGGCCAAACAACCATTACGATTATGCTATCGCTTCGGCCAAGCCGAGCTTTCGCATGTGCGCTGCGTGTTTCACCCTGGGAAAATACCTGTAAATCTCAAATTGTATTAGAGACGAGAGGGCGCGATTAGAATTAAATTTGTGTTATATTTGGGGAGTTAAACTATTGAGTTCGGGTAATGTTTACAAACTAAATATGTGAACTACCAGCCATTTTAGCATCGGAATTATTATACAACGTAGGATATATATAATCGTAGAAGTTTGTATTTCAAATTAAAGTCAAAGCTAACACAAGGCGAGATCGGTAATGTTTGTTGACAGTATTAGTTATGCAGATAGTGTATTTATTGTAGTAGCGCATAGTAGTAAGGTGTGGTAGGTAGTGGAAACTTCAACGGAGAATTGTCTACAATTCTACACATATCAGTTAGAACGTGACTTTTGTATTGATTTTCATTGGTTATAATGTAAGCTATAAAATAATAGATATCAGGATTTGTGGTCGAAGTTCGTAATAAACTAAAAGTGAATCCATTATCTTAGAGTTATAGGTACTTTTATATGATTTAAATAAAACAGTTGACAAGAAAAAAGCAATTTAAACTTTTCAAAACGTTATCTGCATGATGATAACTCTTGAACGGTAAAGGATAGAAAAAAACTTCTAATGCCCATAAATGATTTTTCATACCAATACAAGTTTCATATAACAGCACAGCTTGTAATAGCGTTAAACATGTTGAATTTTGACCCTAGAAACTACAACTTTCGGACAGCATTTATTTCCTTTTACTATTAGAAGAAAAGCTCTGCAGAATTGCATCGAATGCTTGTCAAAGCTTACGGTTACCACACTCTTGACAAATCACAGTGCTTTGAGTGATTTTAGAAAGTGGTATAATGTGAGAAACGAAGAAGGTTAAAGATCACCTAAACAGTTTAAAGTTAAACGATTTTCAAGCATTGCTGGATAAAGGACAACGCACGCATCAATTAAATGTAGCATTAGAAGTCGACTCTGTATATTTGAAGGCCATGGGAAAAAATCCAGAAGATAGGAAAATGAGTAATTCTCTAATTGAACCGCCAACATCGGCTGCAAGGCCAAATCGCTATGGACAGTATAAAATGCTCTATGTTTGATGGGATTAGAAGGGTGTGATCCATTATGAGATGCTAAAAACCTTAAAGAAAATGTTACTATAGAATAGCAAAAGAGGCAACACAAAGTGATTTTGTTTCACGATCATGCGCCACCACCACACACAGCAAAACTGGTCATGGAATCGATTGAGGGTTGGGAAATACTTTCCCCTGCGATGTACCTACTCACCAAATTTGGCTGAATAGGGCTTCACTGCTTAGGAAAATGTACAAAGTGGCTCCATGAGCAATTTGCCTCAAAAGGACAACAACTTTTTCGGCATGGCACTCACAAATTCTGAGATAGACAGGAAAAATATATAGCTAGCGATGTGTAATACTAATAAAAATAAATATTTTCTATCATTTTCATAAAGAATAATCCTCAAAAAAAATCGCTTGGAATAATAATAAGTTTGGATATCTTGGGGAGCATGGTTGGTTAAGTATTACAGATTGTAGTTTCATTATATTTCATACATGAGCGCCATGCACATCAAGTGGTTGAGCCAATACAGTCGTTTTCTTGGGAATAGTAAGAAGATGTGCTGGTTTATCTACTGCCACAGAGGTTTGTCAAGTCCCAAAACAGTAACCACTCCAAGAATGTAGTGGTAATGTCGTGTAAGCTCCACTAGGAGCTCTGCTTGCTTGTTTTTGTGAACTTTTGTAGCAGATGTACCATAATTAAAGGATCATATCTCAAAACCTATCACCTTGTAAAATATGATTGCAATAAATTGACAGACATTGGTATAGTTTCATGTGGTTGGAACAAATAAGTCTAACAGATTTTGTTCAGTATAGATTGTAATAACCTGTATATGAAAACCCGCATTAGACGAAAGAGCCTTTTACATGGTGTGAGTCCATCATTAAAAGTTGTTCTAACTTAAATAACTGCTTAGAATTTCTTTGAAAAAAAAAAAATAAACGAAATTAAGGGCGAACTTCAAGGATATATTACACTCTAGATATGCATCTTGGCCGTAACGGAGGGTTGTATTAAGTGAAAACCGATGGAGTTTACAAACATACAACGTTTCATTACACGATCGTATGCATGTGTGACATACTTCCCTTTAACAAACCCTTTTCTCAAATTTCTGAAAAGTCCTGCATGTATTTTTAACAAGGAATGGTCTCCAAGAGTAAATTTAATCGGAAATTCATCCTTGCATGTAGACCTTTGCTTGTTAAAAATACATACAGGGTTTTCCAGAAATTTGAGGCGAAGGCTTGTTACAGGGAAGTATATAAAGAAGTATAAAAACAAAGTCCATGACGTACGGTGTTATTAGAACTTATCTACAAAAAGCATATTTTTAATGGAAATTATAAATTAGTTACCACTTGGCGCCATCTAGAGCTCCATTCATGTACTACTCTTCCACTTTTACGTCGGTAGATTATTATTATAATGGTATTAATAATAAATTACATTCGACAGATGGCTATTTATTCCTTAATCGTCTACTTCAAGGCCACATTATTCATGTAAATATTCGTATTCGACCTACGAATAGCATTGATGAACTGGAATTTAAGATACCTTTTAGTGTAGCGTAGGTGTTTTATTATTTATTTATATAATAAAAAAGTAATCACTCAAAATCATATTAGCGTTTCAATTGGGTATTAAATTATAGTATTTTTAGGGACTACATTAGAACAGTTTCTTTATCGCCATTAAAAATGCTTATAATGCGAGTAGAATTAACTACTCGTTTTTGTATTTTGTGTGCAAGTAGTTTCTAATTGTGTTAAGTAGTAGATTCTAAAAATGGCAATTGATGATTTCCGTCATTATTAAGGTACGGTATTATGGTTTATTGTATTTATTCTATATAGTTAATTTAAACAAATTTATTGTTTTTGTAGAACTTGAAATATAGATAGATACCAAATAAAACAATAGAAATCTAGATCGTACTGAACAGGTAATGAATCAATTATAGATTCAGGTATTTATGGAAAATTGGTTTAGATCCTATACCCATATTAAGTCTCATGCTGTTTGCCTGGCAATAGATGCACCTACAGCAGGACTGTGCCTCAGCACATTTTATCATCAAGCAGTCAGGAATTATTTGCAAGAGTGGCTTCCTGAAAGATGGATAGAGCGAGGAGGTCCAATCCCCTGGCCTGCTAGGTCTCCTGATCTAATTCCGGTAGACTTTTTTCTGTGGGGGACACATAAAACAACTCAATAGCACCAACAACAGCCGAAAATATGCAAATTAGAATTTCTCAAGCATTTAGAAATATTTCTCCTGAAATTTTGGAACATGTTAGGATATTGTTTATTCGAAGACTTGACATTTGCATAGCCAATGATGCCCGAGTTTTTGAACATTCGTTGTCAATTTCCATTTTTGATACTAATTTGTGCTCATTTTCGTAGTGCAATATCAATGTACGAGTAGATGTAAAATAATTTCTACAAAATGTTATTAAAAATGTAAAATTTCAAGCCTTAATTCGATGTTTCTTGAAAACTATTGGAAGCCCTTAAACAAGCCATACAAGGTGTTTCATTTATATCAAATGAGTAGCTAGAAGATGCCCTTATTAACAATTGGTAATAATATACAGTTGGTGTTCCATTTGAAAATATTGAGAAAAATGAGTATTCGCGAATGGTGAACACCCTGCAAAACAGATCGACGAAGCTTAAAATTAATACATCCGAATAAAAGTACACTAACGTAAAAACTTCATGAAGCAACTCTTGCGGTGTAGTTTAAAGCATATAAGCACGATATTTCTAAACACTATACTAACCAATCCACATCCTGCTAGATTATAGCATTTTTCCAGTTGATGCGTCCATAACTCCCAAACCGTAAGCTTTAGGTCAATACAATCCCATATCAAATCCCAATATTTTTAATTGCGCAATTCAAAAATACAACTTTGACATCACACTCCTTTCCTGAACATCCTGTATAATTACCAATAATTTCATTTAAGCTCCTATTAGTCCGCTACCACCTACATTACATAAATTTTCGAATTTTGCAATATTAAAGCCATAATATGACAATCCCGGACGGATGGCGAACCCTGTATATTTATTTTTAACAAGTGTTTCCCTTTCCTAACAAAAGGAATGCTTTTTTGAAATTAAAATTGAAATTTGATTTTGAACCAATCGTGTAAAACCATGTCACAGGAACATGGCACACATTTTAATAGCCTATGGCGTTCACCGCTGTAAATACATCAACCGAAATTTTAAAATATCGTGTTTTTTTTTCCAGAGACAATTGACATTAAATTTGATGGTGGTTTTCTTTTTTGCGAAATAGCACAGCATGCCGAGTTTGTTGAAATACGATACCTAAAATTACTTTTTTTTTCCGTCAGCATTCACTGTAAAGTGCTATACACACAAGTTATTTCTTCCTCAATACTCGATTCACGAATCCTGGAATATAATCCTTCTTAATGAAACTGCTTCGGTGTGAAGGAATATCGTAGAAATTCCCACTTGATGCGTGCGAAAGCGTACTAAAAATATATAAGAACGCCATGATTACTGTGGCGTATAGAACGTTTATGATTACTGAAGCGTAAATAATTTTTGAACAGCATTGGAATTTATGATAGGCTGTTTCGTTCCATTATTACCATATTCATTGAATTTTAATAATATACTGTACTGTTTCTGAACAGCTTTGGAATTTATGATAGTAAATAAACGTTAAATCGGAATTTTAGTTGCACCTAAACAAAAGATTAAAATTATTTCCGTGCAATAAAAATTCATTGTAATAACCAAGATTTAATAATATACTTTACTATTTCTAAATTTAACGTGTCTAGGTCACTTTTACTTAACTATAACTTAAGATTCTAGTTTGTCCCTTTCGAAGATCAATAAATTAAGAGAATTTTGGAGACGCTACTGTACGAAGGTTGGCTACAAGAATTTCTTATTTGTTAAAGTAACTGTATTGATTAAATTTAAGCACGTTTCACCGTGATGTATCAGAGATCTTGTTACTTAAGGATGTATCCTAATGAGATAACTTTTCCTTATTATGTTCTTAAGTTGTTTTGCTATATTTAGGGTGATTTTGAAATAAAGAAAATGTTTTAACCGTAGCATAATTCAAAACTAAGCTTTGACAAAACCATCTCGACATTCGTAGGACATATTATTGCCATAAAGACCATGTTCAGCTTGTAAACGGTAACTGCAAATAGTGGTGGAAATACAAGAGATGAAAGTTAATGACATCATCCCAATGGGCTTTAAGAAAAATACTAACGCCTTAGAAGTTACTGTACCATTGCAGAAGAGCAGTAACTAGTTTTGTTTTTTAGAGCACACAAGCTTTTCTATTAGGGCAGTGCACCACACCGAAAGACACTATGTACATGCAGCTATCACCTTCTATGTTAATATTTTTGTAAATCTAGGTCCAAATTTTACTCTACGAAATATTATATAAACAACATTTCAATAATAATGATGACATCATTTTAATTATTGAAGCTAATATTAAAAATCTAAGTGAACCAACCTAATTAAATTCGTTGTGAAATTGTGAGTATCATAAAAAACTTCTAAATTAATCAAACAAAGAATTTTTTTATGTAATTCATGGAACAAAAGAATATTCATCTCATCAGATTTCCGGAAAGGTCACAAGACTATCCACCAACCACTCGACCAGCCTTACTCAACTTGGCTTAGCTTTGCCTGACTTATACAGATTGCCTACGTCGAGTGGTTGGTCCAGCTTGATTTAGTTACTTCTGGACCAAGCACTCGACGTTGACACGCTGCCTTCTGTTCATGGGAGAGATATAATTCCAACCAGTCTAACTTTATAGACGTACCAAAACAATCTTCAAGTTGGGTGACTTACTGACACCAAGATTTAACTTCGGCAGACAGTTTGAAGACGATGAAACGCGTGAATAAATTGGTCCAATTTTAGAGAGCCTGCTCATACGTTGGTGTGTGGATCGATCTAAAACAGTTACAGAAGTTTGCATCGATATTTGCTTAATTTAGAACTACTTACTAACCCTCAAAGCTCTGATACAAAGAAACATAATAGTATTGATGTGTGTGTTGAGGCCATTGCAGATATCAAAATAATTGTGGTCTGACCAAAATCCATTTAAAACTTCATCTTCAATAATGGTCATAGTCATATGAGGTATTATTTCAAAAAATTGGGTAAGGTGACGATTCTCATCGGAGCATTATCGAAAAGGAATAAGTTAATGATCCTCCACCACGTCGAACAGATTTATATAGAACCAATCGCAAGAAGAGTCTAAAACTTTTGAGAAGATTAAAGACTTAGAACGCTATGAAGAGAGACTATTAGCATAAGATAAATTTATTATTAATCTAATATAATTTAACCTGAATAATGCATACAACTCATTGGTTGTCACCAAGCAAAAATTGTGGTTGAGGGAGGTGGTGGTGGTGTTGGGGACATCGTTTTAGGAGTACTTTAGCTCTGGGGGAGATATCAATTTTGAAACACAGTGTACGTTTTAGGCTGCTTATCTTGGTAGTCCACTTCCTGAACACACAATTGCAGATTACACAATTTACCAGATGCTTGAAGTGTCGTGTCTCCAATTATATCTTCAGTTTATGTAAAGATTTTTTTATCTTACAAGTCTACTTTAAACTATAAACGGTACAAACGACTATTAAATGTTTAAAATGAGTCCATCAGATGCAAAAGTGTGTATATGACGTCCAACTCATTCTGAAGATAATTGTCGTGAAAAATATTGGATTATTTGAACCATCTGGAGTATAAAAAGGGACAATTTTCTCCTCTTGATAATTTCTGCACGTTTCGTTTCCATTTCTCTTTCTGAACTGGTCTCTTCCTGCATTTTTCTTTTCCAACAAACTAACTGTTTAACTACAAACATCTATCACCAAGTTAATTCTAACATGGTTCTAACCTAAGAATAATAATTTTATTACATGGCTACATCACGTGACTATTCACGTCATTGTAATTGGCTGAACAACATATACATACTTTTGCAACAAAATTCGCGTCTAACTGGTATAGTTTATGATATGAGAACTAATTTTCTCTTCAAAAGTTGGTTTTTGAATATCTATATGGCAAATACACACTTTTGCAGTTAGTGCGGACTCAAATCTTATAATAAGATTAATACATCTGGAGATAGCATCTATATGCAATGGATTATTACTTAATTTAATACCTCAATTTCCTGAAATTTCTTTAATTAATTAAAATATTGCTAAAACAAGAATAAAATGAGGCAGTAGCTACAATTCTGTATCCCGGATACACCCTGATTTTCTCCCTAACGTTTCATTCGGAAAACACATAATTTCCTTTTGATAAGTGCAAAAGGAAACAAAGATGCTTACTGTAATGGTATCCGGGTTTCACTTTGCCAATTCTTTCGCCTCCCGTTACGCTACATAAAATACGAATTCAGCGTTTTCCTTCCTCGTCTTAATCTCTGAATCTTTTGTCTAGAATTCCTTCGATCCAACACCCATAATGTTCCATAATCAAACGCTGGATTAATACAAATATAAACGGGATTTAGTCCGGTTTCTTCGTGGCTTGTTTGTCGTCATCCTCGATCCTTTAAATGTCTCCTGCAAGAAGGATGATTGTATAGAAACGAGTTTCTTTTTCGGTTGGATTTCCGTCGTTTCTATCGTTTCCAATTTGTTTCTTTTTTTTCTTTTCTTTTCTGTAATGTGAAAGGTTTCAGCACCGCCTGAAAATATCTACGCGTATATGTATGTAAAGTACCTATATGTATATGAATGGAAATATGGAATATATTAGAGATGTAAAGTTTGTATAGTTTGGCGCTCATATTTCTAAAAAGTACATATTCAACCGTGGCGACTTGAGTAAGAAATATGTACTTTGGAGATTGTGGACGCGTCCAGAATATTTAACGGCTTTGAGGTATAATCTCGTCTGCATGATTTGTTCGACTCGGATAACAAATATTTCTACTTAAGTTGTTATGTATGCAGTGAGCGTACTAGGTCAAATTTTTAAAATATGCAGAAGTTGTAGTCTTCCTTTAAACGTTTTAATACAGTTTCCGAAGAGATTAGGTTTTAACTTTAATTCCTAGTTTATTACAGTAATAGAACAGATATACTTCAAATAAGAATTCCTATTTGGAACTTTCAATTACTTTTAAAATATTCAAAAACTTTTCATAATTTATAAGAAATTTCTAAAGCGAAGAGAACGTAATGAATCTATTTTGTACCTCTTGTTTCTATGAAAACTATTCAATCGCATATCAGATCTTCAATATACCTTTTGACTGAAATTCTTGTATTGTCGTCGAAACAGTAACTGCCTCATTATCAAGCTAATGTAGTGTCGATTCCTTTCATCTCAATAGCAAACAATTCAAACTATTCAAAACAATATCGGCGACGGATATTCAAATGACAGTAACATTAAATAAACGTGATAGACTGGAAAACGATCCGTAGATATTATCGTTAAAATAAACCACGACGTTCGTTGTGGAAGCCATTATGTGCTCTCTTAGTTAAAGGAGCGCTGGAAAAGTTTGCTGTACAATACGCATAGATTTTATTCAAAGACAATGAAACAAAACCAACTACAGTTAGCGCGAAAAATTGCATAATGGAAAAGTCCTCCGCGTCCGAGCGAATTCAAGTACGATAAATGCAGGTGTTATAGTTTGCCTAGCACTTTTTGTGATTTCGCCATTCCCCAGTTCTGTCAAAAGTTCTCGTCGTTCCCATTTTCTTTTAATTTGTAGTCAAGTAGTTTGCATTTTAGCCGCTTGCTAGTAGAAAACTGGAAGTTGTATGTATCGTAATTCAAGAAGCAATTTCGTTTGGATTTTATAAAAATGATTTAGCGATATTAATGTGAATCTGCGAGGAAGATTTCGATTTATAATAATAATTTTTACGTGAAAATTTACATATTTCATTCCAATTCAATTTCGAAAGAATAATTAACAAAACTTTGAATATATCATCTACGCTCTGCATATCTTCTGAGTTTATATGTTCTGTAATGCTCTTGAGAAAAATATAGTCTATTCAAAAGACACAATTCTGATGGGTCAAAACCCTTCGTAATATTTTTCTGAGTAAACACTTCTTGAAAAACTATCTTCATCAAGGTTGCTGACCATAATTTTTTCATTCTATCGAGAAAAAATTACAGCTTTAACTGATTAGATGTTGCAATGGCTTTGTGGTTGTCTAATAAGAAAATAATGTTCTGATCTGCGGCGCAATATGTGTGAAATTCAATGTGAACTAACACAGAAACAAAAACAGATCTTTCTCTCAACCAACCATTGACCCAAATCTAACCCAAAACTTGATGGTGGAACACTATCTAAACAATCATTGGACTTAACTGCTGCATTAATTATGACCATATACATATGTGCTTAGTCCATTATTTTGACCTGAAGCAATCATGTTGACTTGTATTTTATCTTTCTCTGCTACTACTTCAAGAGACTTTCAAACTGTTGTGTTTATTCAACATCAACCAACACGATTTTTTATATACTTAAGAAGTTCGTCTTCATCAGTTCTCGTGGAGAATACTTACCTTACATGATTTTCGTGATCTAAGTTGTTCGTTTCTAATTTAATTAGTTAGTTTTAATTTTCTAATTCTAATTTGCGCTTTACTTTCAGTTAATTGCTGGCTAAGAGCAGCCTGTAGACTTCGCTTTGTGTGGCCTTCACTGACGACATATTTTTACCACCCTATATATCGTGGTTTGTAGAAGTAAAATTTATTCATACTGGTCACTACATATACTGGTCATTATTCATGCTGGCCATTTTCCATACTGGTCATTATTCATACAGGTCATTTTCCATACTGGTCATTATTCATACTGACCATTTTCCATACTGGTCATTATTCATACTGGTCATTATTCTTACTGTTGTCATTTTCCATACTGCTCATTATTCATACTAGTCATAATTCATACTGGTCATTTTCCATACTGATCATTATTCATACCGGCAATTTTCCATGCTGGTCATTATTCATACTTGTGGTCGTTTTCCATACTGGTCATTATTCATACAGCCGCTTTTTATTATAATTTAAATAAAACAATTCAATTGCTGGTCATTTTCCACGTTGGTCATTATTTATCAATTCGTCTAAACCGCCAAATTTCTTACGTTCTAAGAGGAGTGTCTTCACAAATTTCTTACGTTGGTTTAATCCGCTTCATCTACCTATGTGTGCTTAACTAATTCCAATTAAAAATAAACTACAGTTTTTTATTGACTTAAACTATTTAATTCAGACAAAAATGTCGAATGCCTTCTGCGCTAAAAGCCACCTGCTTTATCACAGTTAGTTATCATAACATTGCATTATGTCTTCCTTTTATTCCATTTTGCTTCCCATACTTTCTTTATTCGATGTTTTATCGTTAAGCGACCGATGTGTCTGATCCAGCTTATTGTTTTTCTACAATTCTGGTTATGACATTATTTTATTTTATTATATTTTATTTTTTTTTGAGAACTAAGTTTTATTATTAATTTATTGTGTCAGTTTGTGAAAGACCTCTTTTGAAACCACGAATAGGAAGCTTCAACAGTTTGTTCTAGTTCTTAATTATATTGTAAATCACTAGCTTCATTGTTTCATTATTCCTTCATTGAAACTATTATAAACTGTCCCTTTTGTGCAAATAATTTTATCTTATAATAAAATTTGTTAATTTTCAGCTACTTTATCATTAACTTAGCAAACTATCGAATATTAGCACTGAACGTTTGTGTTTGATCTGCCGTCGCTCTTTCA
This sequence comes from Holotrichia oblita, assembly GCA_023690525.1. Lineage (NCBI taxonomy): Eukaryota > Metazoa > Arthropoda > Insecta > Coleoptera > Scarabaeidae > Holotrichia > Holotrichia oblita. The sequence continues at coordinate 43,088,857 of CM043022.1, forward strand.
CTCCCTACATATCCTTCGTTTCAAACAAATTCCGAATTAAGTCGCACGCGAAAAAGTTTTATTCCTTTAAGCGGACATATATTCAAATCAGAACCATTTGTCTCAAAGCTCGAGTGATAAACGATTCCCCTTCTATACAAACTTTCGTAGAAAGAAGTAGATTGAAACACACTTATCAGAAAGTTCGTCTGGACTGCTAGCGATAGCCCATTTTCAGATAATTTCGTTCACTCGTTCCATCCACTATACACTAACTCGTCGATCTTCTTCCTATTTTACAGATGTTCATTTTTATTGCTTTAATGCTAGATTTACAGATGAAGCGTTGACAGGTATAGCGATTATTGAATTTATCGTACGTTCACAGCAACGATGTTGTTTTTCTTTTTTTTTTTGAAAGTTTTATCCAATGTATTAAGGTCTGACATTAATTCCACATGTATCAAACCTTGTTATAATGCGCCGATTAAATCAGTTATTTGCGGTATTATGGAGGTGAAAGAGCTTTAGTTGCGTGATTCTGTACAATATCGTTGGTTCGTGCATTTTCTTCTAGTTCAAGCGAAAATGTGTGATATGGAAACAGTTTATATTAAAGAAAAATAAATAAATAAATATCCAGGCAACAATATAAGGATTAGTCGTTCTAGAATCACACCCATTTCAAAGAAATGATCTTCCATCTATTTATGAGTGGTTTTAAATCTTTTCTAAGTTCTTAAAATGACATGCATAGTGGCAATATTTGTTTAATAGAAGCTGGTCCAGTTCTGCTGCAATTTCTACTTCTTGTAATTACTGCAAAATCTTTTGTAATGAAGATTGAATCGTCTTTGATCAGGTGACACTGCTACGAAAGCTTTCAACTCTGGAAATGCATGCACTAAATCTAGTTATACTCGTTAAAGTAGATTTGTAATTTAAATTTTCACCACGTATATCGTACTTTTCACAAAACACGTATCAGTATTGACAAACCTTAACCTTCCGATTGAACAAATTCGTATAGGTAGGTCCCAATTTCAGCATCACATTTCACATCCCGGAAAGGTTGTTCGGGTGGGAAGAGAAAAAAAAGAACAGAAATGTATTCTATTCGTTCGCCCTAGAAATTTATAATTTCACGCGGGTTTCGCATACTTTAAATTTAGGGATATGTGCAACCCATACTTTAATATATGTAGGAGTATAGCCGAAACCCAACCGAATTATATCTATCCTTGTATAGCCTTTTATCGGCGCCAGATTACCTAAAATTGAATAGAATTCCACGGTCTGGAAGGATAGGAAGCCCCCGGTTTTGGATTACCGCCGCTTCCACGCTTAACGGAAAGGGAGGGAAAGGAAACTGATACCACCGCCACTATTCGTTATACTACACTATCGCTTATAAGTATTTGTGGATGTTTGTAGCTACAGAAGGAAGTAAAATATTCTAAAGTCTGTTCTGTTAGTTTTTGTGTTTTCCTTCAAAACATAGTTGGTAGATGAATTTGGCCTCAGGTTTTCATCTTCTTTCGTTTTTTGCCTGGAAACGTTAATAACTTCAATAAATTAGTTTGAAAATGGGTAAAAGAATTTATTGGTCTAACAAAACTGCAACTGACGTCTAACCAAGCAGTACTCCACTCATTTCATTTTCGCCTTTTCTATAGTATTTTGCGGACACCTGTCATCATTCTTGTCCCAAAATAATTCCACATTGACATTTCAGAGTATTATGTTGTAAAAGTAGGACATAAATATAAATAAGGTGTTACGTATTAGATTAGGTCATACATTTTCTAAAAAAAATGTGGAAACCCCAGGATTATCTGATAATTTCTCGATTTCACCTATAGATGGCAGCACCACGTGCATGATTTCTTTGCCCGAACTTGGTACAACTGTTAAATAGACGTCACGTGGAATTGCATTCATTCCAACTAGCAGTTGATGGTTGGCAGTCGTTAGGATCAGTTGCAGTGTGGGTGTTGTTGGACCATAAGACAAACAAGTCCAAACGTGTGGCAGTTCGTTTTACTAACAACACACGTCCGCCTACCCGAAAACATCACAATCAGTGAGTTTAGCCTCCCGTGGAGCATTTCAATCATATATCCGTGGATGAAGTTGGATTCACGATTAACACTTGGGCAGTACATTTATAAAACCGTTTAAAACTTGGCTCTACCCTTTACTGTGTTCAAAAAGCATCTTGTGGTTGATGATCAAAATCCAGAAAAATTTACTATTCCTTCCTGCGACTAATTGCTACCTATGGATAAAAAGGCCGCAAAACCAGAGCCTACGAATGATAATTGGAGCTCCCTGGTACTAATCTGACACCATGAGACAATCTGGAAGCAATTCCAGTGAATGAGTTTGCGACAGAACTGATCAGGAAGGCATTGCAAAGGATTGAGCATGTTGTTAATCCACAAATTGATGATCTAATAAGCTTAGATGTAGATAGACCCTGGTTTTTTTGGTGCCGTTGGAGGAGGGTCATAGCATATAATTGAAGGAATAACAATTTCAAATTAAGACTTATATCTCAAGACAGAGCTCAGCTTCCAAAATCCACAGTGTTATTGGAACAAAAAATGCACAATATGATTTTGAAGACCAAATTTATCGAAGAAGAGTGTTAATGCGATAGGAAGACTGAATTCTATGAGATGGTAGAAGATCTACACTGATTTTCATCTATGGGTTCCTTGGACTTTCTTCTCTTTCCAAAAACTGAAAATCTTTCTTCTGATAAATGTTTTTCATCATATCAAAAAGGTGTTGGGGTTGCATACAGACAGAGCAATAGCACTGAAACACTTCTAAATAATAAACGTTTCCTAAATCAATATTTGAAAGAGGCTGCAAATTATTCCAATTTCCTTTGTCGAGATTCAAATTTGTGGCATATAAAAATTTTGTTCAACAAGCCAGTGCACATTTTGGGTAAACAAAATTTGACACTAATATGAATCACGGTTTCAAAAATTAATTATATATTACGCTTATTGTTAGAAAGTCATAAGTAAATACAGGGGCACATATTTGAGTGCTACAGTGTATGTCAGTATCGAGAACCTTCTCACAAAGTCTGCTCATATAATGTGGAGGGTCTTTTGAGCGCGCTCTTTTCGGCGTCCCTAATCTGTTTTGACTCGTTGGAAGAGGAAACGCAAGTGAAGTAGTGCGGCCATGATAAATGTGGAAAGCTATCCGTGGGGCGAAGTTTGTTTATTTTCTATCAAAAGACGTTTCTGCTGCCGTCTTGAACAATCTTACACCTATATAAATATCTGCCGCAGCACGACAGGCTGTGCTTTCGTTTCCTGATTAAATTTATCTAAGTTGATATAAAATAATACTGAAAAGCTTTGATCGTTATTGTATTTCGTATTTGAAATAATATAACGTGTTATCCAGTTTTATTTTTTGGAGCATGTATCTTCATGTTTATATGGTAATGTTTGTAGATTCGTAGGCACTACAATAACATATTAAATGTCCACCTCAACGTAGAATAATGTCTGACATATGAACAGATGTCAGGTCTTTCATATCAGAAAACACAAAAAAAAATTATTGATTCTTTTTTGATTTCTCAAATATGACGTTTGAAACCGGTCACCTTTTATTTGGTTGGTGTGACATTTCTAATAACTCTTTTGTGTCATTTATTTTTCTAGTTTATTTTTGAATATCCTAGTTTATTATTTTTGTCTTTCTGCATGTTTACCAAATCTTCGAGCTTATATTTTTCTGGGATTTTGATTTCTCTTTAAGTCTTATCTTGCTTCAATTAGACTTGATCTTTAATTAAGGTTGTGCAGATTCTGGTGTAATTTTTGAAGATCCTGCTTCAACTTCATTCATAATATCTGGTTCTACGGATGAATTCTTACTTTCAAAAGCTTCACAGGGGGTGAGATCATCACTAAAACAAGCTAATTTGTTGTATTCGGCTTTCTGAAGCCACTGGTAATGTTTTTGACAGTAAAATGACTCAAAATAGAAAATATTGGTGTGCTGTGGTACTTCATACATGAATAATGTTCTCTTTGAATTGTTTCAATGCAAATTATTAAAAGCAATCTTTAATTTAGATTTAAGTGATACAAATGCTGTTATGTTTAATTTCGAGGAATTTATATGTTTTTGAGAACCTCCAAAAAGAGATCCTTATTAATGTAGCCAATCCGTGCTGCCCATCCCAGGCCTGCTTCTGGGGTGCCAATTAAAAAATTTCCTACGGCAGTGATGATTCAACCAAAAGTTACGAACTCGCCTCTATTGGACGATATCATTTGTCCTGTTTGCCTTTGAGTCTTCAAAGCTTTCAAACAAATGTTCTATCATCACACTTTTATTTATTCTAACTTGGAGGGTGGTGGCAATTTAATTTTTTTGGAAATTTATACGTAAGTTGTTGCAACAAGTTTAATCCATATTGCAACTTGCTGCATTTGATGATAAATTGGTTTAGTTGATATTACTCTTCTGCAGTAAATATCTATTGGAGGCATGGAGGTCGACTAACTCAAGTTTCCACTGAGCAAGATATTGGACTTTATAGAGGACACTAAACTGCTCAAGCGGAAGTGAGTTTTGATAGGGATGGTACAGAGAGCACCCAGCTCAAGTACCTGGACTACATATGTCCAATCCTAATTGCAAGAAGAAGAAGAAGAATCTATTGGGAGCCATACTTGAAAAGACATTTTTGATGTTGTCCAACTAGTAAAGACAATTCGTGGTGTGGAATGCAAGGATTCTCATTCTTTTATGTTGGGTATTTAAATAGCAACACCAAACACACCAATTTAGTTTATTGTGAAGTGTTTTATATTAATTTTTCACGAGCAAATCATTCAATTCGCAATATTACAAAAAACATCGAATTGAAACTCTTATGCTTGATTTAAAACAAATTTATTATCGATGCAAAATATAATTTAGTAGCAATTTTGACGTTAGTTCGTACGTTGGGTATAAGTATTTTTACGTGTAAACGAAATGCAGACTCATACTTAGAAAGGTGTTTATTTTTGGGGTCTGTTGATCAAATCATACGGGTCACTAAATATTCACTAATTACTGGTACCAGTCTTCGTTAAACGGTTCACTGAAGCATAGTTCTAATACGAAGGAAAATGAAGTTTCTGCACGCTCCCTTGGCAATCGTTCTACCTCTTCATGCAAACTCTTAGCGTCTACTTATGCGACCCTTAAAACCATGCTAGGACAGACATGAATAAATCCGTATTTTTATGTTGACAGGCAATTTATGTGCTCCGCTAGATGCAAACGTAAATGCTTCGTTCAAACAACGCATTTGTTATTTTAGCTTGTAAAGAGTTTAGAGAATTGTATGTAATATCGAGATATTTAGGATAACTCGATCCTACCTTACGTTTAAATCTGCCTGCTTTCTTAAGGTGTTGATGACTATTTTAGAGTGCATATAATAATAATAATCAGAGAAAAAATGTATGATTTTCAAGTGTAGTATCTTTTAAATAAGTAGTGGAGTCGTCTTTATTTGGCGATCGTACCAGAGGTACTGTGTACCTTTTCTTGTGGTTCGGAAAAAAAAATTAAAATTCGAAACACGTCGAATGAGAACCCGTACATTCACGGGCAATTGAATCTAACTCCATTCAATTCCTCTGAAGTAGATAGCTTCACGTACATTTTTAAACAAGCCGAAGTATGGAGCGAATAGTTCCTGATTGGCTCCGATATAATAGGCATTGACTATGTGGGGTAATTCGGTTACAGATGTGGATCTTTTATTTGGTATATATCTAAAATGAACAAATTTTAAGATTCTCTTCAGCAACGGGTTTACGTCTGTGCTCATTAGATTCTACTTCTTGTAGGAGAAAGTGTGAAAGTTTATTTCTCCGATAAATATTAAATAATTTCTTGTAGGTAGATAGATAACTTTAAATACGTGCACAACAGCAGTATTACCATGGGACGTCATGTACTTATTAAAATTTCTGGTCTTCGTTCTTTACAATATATGCAGAGCTCACTGTTTTATAGCGAAGATAAGATCGAGCAGCACATACGAATTTTTATTTTGCATGGGAAAGTTCCCAACCGCAATATCCAAATTGAATTCAGTGAATTTATTACGCCTCTGGGGAGCTTGGAAATATGTTTACTGTTATTATATATAAATATATTTATAAAGAAATGTAAACGCAATTCAAAGATCTTAAAGCTATTGATTTTTAGAAGTGAAAGTAAAAGTAAATATAATGATTTAACTTTAATTGATATACTGATGCCTCCTTTTAATGTTTCAATCAGAATTTCCTAAATAACTATACTTAATCATGTTATAACAGTATGGTTGAGTTTCAGTTTCTGAACAAGGTTGAACTCTGAGGTCTCTTAATATCAGGTTTAATCCCATTCCTACTAAACCAGATAACATAAGCTATGCTTCTAAGATTAGTGAATACTTTACAGACTTCGTTCAGATTGCCAATGACAATTCTGACAATTTGAAATCGCATAGTTCCAATCGTTGAAGTTTTGTACTTCCCCTATTGATGTTGTTGATGGTAACTCACATCATCAACAGCTGTATTGAGCAAGTACTTTTTTTCAGAGATATAAAAGGAGGCTTTAGTATTGGCCTTACTCAAGGTCAACCTATGAATCACTCTGATTTAAGAATTATCAGTCTTTTTCCTGTTCTTTCTAAAGTTTTGGACTGGGTTTCGAGCGGAGTTATGGCACTGCTTTTGCTTTTGTTTATCTTTTAAATTTGGAAGACAGTAACGGAGTATTGGTAACTAAAATAGTATTAACGCTTGATACTCCAAATAATCTTAGGCAAGATGAAAAGACCCAGTTATTGATTAAGTTCTTTATTAAAGTGTCGAATTTATAAATTATACTATTTATGCTCTTAAAATTTGTTAAAAGTTAGACAGCTTTGTTTTAATAATTTTATAGTGAAAAAAATATCTAACTTGGAACAAAGACTTATTCAAAAAAACAATCAAAGTTACAACGTCGATTAATGTTAATTATTACAATAAGTATAAAAGTTCGAATTGATTGTCCTGAGTTAAAGTTTTTTTTTCCCGAACGAAAATTTGACACTTCAATTCAGACAATTAATCAAGAAAGTTTAGATTTCGAAAATCTTCCAGCGACAGATTTATTTGGAATCAAAGTTTTTGATGAAAATATTATTTTAGTTATCTTTTAAACGATTCAAGGCATAATGAAACAATATAATGGATGTATACGATGATGGTACGGCGAATTGATGCACCCATTCGCATTCTACGGGAAATTGAAACCGGATAATAGCTGTTTGTCCACGTTAAAAATTAATAGCACACGTAATCGAGGTGCTACTGTACTATGTATATAAATTTTTAAAAAAAAATAAGCTGTATTTAATAAATAAGATTATTCAATCAAATCAACGTTATTTTGTTAATTATTTAGTATAGTTCGAAATGATTTTTGAAAAACTCGAACTATTTTTAAAAGAACTTAATCAAAACTAAAATATTTTTGAAAAACCAGGGGATTTTTAACCCAAGGAAATATTCGCAGGGGATTTCCCTGTTTAAATTTCTTGCCGTTAAATCGGCCTATAGAAGTGCGGTTCAAAATCAAATAACCGAGGAGTAAGATGTGAGACTGAAAGCAATATTATGTCTATATTAATCTTTATTTTTTGGGGTTATATTTTTATTCTTTTTATTTTGTCTATTTAGTGTGTGGTAGGAGGAGGCGGGGAGGGGTGGGAGGATTTTGTAAAGGTAAAGTTATATAATAGAGTACCTGTATTAAAGTGGGTGTTTTTAACTCGAGTATATGCAAAAAGATACCTCAAAAAATGACTTAGAGTAGTGTGAATATATTTTAGACCAAACAAGACATCTTTTAGTTGTGATTATCAATTCTGATATAATTTATACCTTTAAATATTAATCTATTGAACGTTTTTTCTTTAAATTATCATTTCTGGTGCTATTTTATTAAATATGTGTCAATTTCGCAAAGCATTTCTGTTTGTGTAGTTTAATAGTTGAAAAGTAATGTTTCCCAAATTCAGAAAGAAGGCATCTTTATTGAACCACAAGGAATTATGAAAATTGTTGAAAAATCTGCAACCTTTGATGCCAAACTCACACATATCATATTAACTGCTTGGACATCTTTTAAAGTAATTATGATACGCTTGCTGGGACAACAAAAACGGATGATAACTATGTTTCCATTGTGAATAGTCTGTTGGACAGCTACAAGGACGTGGGATGTGAAATATCTCCTCTTAAGATCCAAATTTTTGCATTTAATAATAATAATAATAAACACATTTATTGGCAAAATACATACATACGTTTCGACACTACATACAACTTCTAGACATAAGATAACTAGAAGGAAACAGAGTGCAAACCCGATGAAATGCATGTGTGCAGCAAACTCAAAACTTAAAAAAGAAAGCTAAATAGTAATTTGTATTGCCAACAGGATCATCATCAGCTTACACAAATGTGAATTCAATTACAATATCACTCCCAAATTTATTTGTTCTCCTCAACAAGAATGAGTCCTGTAATAGTTTTCTTAAACAGCAGCAGCGAGAGCTCTTTTACGTAGCTTGGTAACCCGTTTTTTTTTTCAACTTTCAACTATAATGTTTTCCTGGAAAATTTGACAACTGTAATGATTAGCAGGGTGAATTCTTTCAGGCAAGGTATCTGTAGTCCGATGGTACACCGTTCCCAAGATTAGTGGAATCCCTGGATAATGGACGATTACTAATGGAGTCTTCTTAAGGAGAGTGATGAGACAGCAAACACAACAAGACTGTCAGATTTTTTTGCCTGTCAGATTTTTCGATTACCTAAAAGAACGTGAAAATATGTTAATTCAGACCTTCTTTTGACATCACGTCCAGATTTATGCATATAAACCTGATTTTACCAGTGAATTCAGCACCTCAAAATTACACAAAACCATCCATTCACACAACAGGTGCAGAAAAAAGTTTAAACTTATTGACCAATGTATTTAATGAAAAATTATAATGGATAATGTTATCGTGATATTCTGAGCAACCATGCTATATCTTTTGGACGATGACTAATTGGACGCAATTTTATCTTCCAACACGATAATGGTTCCAGACTTTCTTAACAAGTTGTTAAAACTATTTACAAGAACTTACTGAGGAAGGAGAAGAGTAACTTAATTAAATGTTAAATTTTCTAATTTTAAACTGTATTCCATTTTTGTGCTGCTGTATTTTAACACAAAGCCCAACGCATCCTGTTTTGTAATCGAGCGAATACCTATCAAAGTTCAAAAACGACTAAAACTACATCCTCCACATCAAATATTGTATTACAAATGGAAAATCAGTATTACATATCCACTGCAAACATGCATCCCATACAATAACAATTTTACCTCAAATGTAAAGTTCTAGTAACTTGACCTAATGGTCGTCCTCCATTAGGAGGTTGATGCAATACCCTTCCAAAGCCAGTATAGTCCGCCCGAATTGCTAATCAACTCTCTGGAGTCGTTTTGGATACAATTTACGCATCTTTATAGCGCAATTAAGTAAGGTGTTTTACGTGATGTTCGGTAGATATTGCAAAGGTAATCTAATTTTGTGCTATACCGTCTCGAAATAAACGTCGATATTGACGTGGAATTTTTTATAACTACAGTCCTGACACCGTCACGACACGATGGGTCCGTGCGAAACGCCCAGGATCGTTGATCCCTTCGCGAGAGAATACGACGCGACAATCTAGTTTGTATTTTTCTCATGTCAAAAAACGTAAACACCTTCCGATAAAAGGGGATGCGAAATGTCGTTAGAACAGCTTACTTTACGCCAGTTCGCTGTTCTTCTTGATGTCGACGAGGATGTAGCGTAAAATGCGTAAAAAATGTGAGACCTGTCGATACTTTTGGGAGTGATTTGACTACGTATTGCCAACTAAACAAAATAATAAAAAATTCGGAGCATATTAGTTCATCTAACTGCTAAATAGTTAGCCATACACTTCGCCATAAAATGTGTTATAGAAATTGGGTTTTATTTTCCACTGGTCATTTCTTATGACAGGGAATGTACTTGTGTGTACTTGTGGTCAAAAGCAATAGCTTGGGTATTAAGCAAAATAATACACAATTCAGACTAACCATTCATTTTTTGAATTAATGTTTTAAACACTAAAAAATTGTTGAGCTTCAAGAACTAGAGAAAATCTTGTAGTGTATACTTAATAATTCTGCTGAGTGTAACAAAGGGTGTCAGTCGGGTAAGTGTTAGAGGAATTAGACAACTAGAGCACCTCCGGGCATAAAGTGAATTACGGAAATTATGTTTTACTCATGCAGTTGTGGTAATTTTTCACTACGCTTAATGCAGCGTTCTGAATACTTTTTCTAGGACGAGCAGCACTTGTAGGTATGTTTTTTAGCTTTTTAGCAATTTAGTGTTTTGAGTGCATTTGTAGAGGCTAATAAATTAAAACCTATTACAAAACTTGCTCTCGATTCGTAATTTCAGCGTTGTACAAGCTGGAGTTAGAAATATTTTGAATTAGACAATTGAAAGTAAATGGTGTGTACAAGAATTAACTGACAAATATGTTTATCTTGATGTGTTGTAGCCTTTATATTACTGTATTCGTATTTAATGTAAAAAAGCCGTCAAAAATAATGGTTGACTTGAGATATTAATATTGTCTTTTAAAGTCTCGGAAAATAGGTATTGATGTTTTTGACTATGCACCATTTTAATCTGAAATAAAATATTAATTTCTAACATAGGAACCAGGATCAGAACATCCTTCTGGGAAAATCTCTCTGGTTTGAGACATTCTAAGATATTCCTTGGAAACTACAACCAGCACAGAGCAAAGACCTTGTTATAATTAAGTAAGAACAGGTTATGTATCCTCACAAGTTTTCTTATAGTGCGTTGTCACCTTGGGGAACACATAATAGAGATAGGTCTGAAACAGCAGCGATTGCAGGTTTTGCAGGAGAACGGATGAAAATCCGGAACAGCTGATATTTAACCACAATCACAATGCAATTTATTAAAGCTTTTAGAAGTAAGTAAGCATTAAGGGTGGCTTTATTGCAGCTATTTGGCTGATAAACTTTTTCAAAATAGTTGGGTTATGGGAAACTTTATAAGAACATTGCACCAAAATGAAGTCGTCAATTTTTAAATTCGAAGGAATGATCATAACTACCTCCTCTATAAAGTTTTCAGGGCTGTTCTACAGTGACTGCATGGAAAATGAACCATCGTTATTTGAAGAATCAAAATCCCTGTTTTTGCTCTTTTTTAGTGATCGCAGATTGTTTTGAAATTGATGGTTCCTTTTGGGAAAATAGAAATAAATGCCGGTATTTTTTCTTCAATTTGTTCTTGATTTTCATTGCCTCTACCCTCTTGTGTCTCAGTCTGCTCTTATAGAAGCCTTATGTCAAAATTAATGGAGTTCACCACAGTTCTTTCAGGCTCAGTTGATATGTTTCTTTATTATCTTGTTTTTGATTTTTATTGTTTCTATTTTCTTGTGTTTCAGTCTACATTGACAGAAGGTTTGTCTTTGAATTAGGTGTATTCTGAGTTGGAGTTTGCAATGCTTTTTCCAGGTTCAATTAGAATTTTTTCTTTTCAATTTGTTCTTGATTTTCATTGCCTCTACCCTCTTGTGTCTCAGTCTGCTCTTATAGAAGCCTTATGTCAAAATTAATGGAGTTCGCAACAGTTCTTTCAGGCTCAATTGATATATTTCTTTATTATCTAGTTCTTGATTTTTATTGATTTTATTCTCTTGTGTTTCAGTCTACAGTGACAGAAGGTTTGTCTTTGAATTACGTGTATTCTGAATTGGAGTTTGCAATGCTTTTTCCAGGTTCAATTAGAATTTTTTATTTTCAATTTGTTCTTGATTTTTATTGCCTCTACCCTCTTGTGTCTCAATCTGCTCTTATAGAAGTCGTGTCTTCGAATTTGAAAATTAATGGAGTTTACAACAGTTCTTTCAGGCTGAATTGAGATGTTTCGTTTATTATCTTGTTCTTGATTTTTATTGTTTTTATTCTTTGTGTTGGAGTCTATTGACAAAAGGTTTTCAATTACGTGCATTATTTATTGGAACATTCCCTTCTTTTTCAGGTTCAATTCCAAATTGTTTATTTTCAATTTGTTCTTGATTTTTTTGTTCCTATTGGTGTCTCAATCTGCTCTCATAGAAATCGTGTCTTCGAATTTGAAGTTTTCTTTTTCAACACTTTTTCAGGTTGAATTAGATGTTGTCGTCTTCTAACAGTTCTTGGAATTGTTTCCTTTGGTTGGAGGCTATTTAAAAATATTTCAAAGGCATTATTTTTAATTCCCTTCTTCCTTCAGTAACACTTCCAAATTGTGTGTTAATTTTTCAAGATCTTTTTGCCTATTGGTGCCCATGAAATCCAATCGACAGAGTTTTCTTTTCTACATAAAGGTTGTGTAAGCATTTCTTTAACAATCTAGGGAAGGTATCTTTCGGTACCACCACTCCACAATATTTCAAGTTTAATTTGACAGAACAGCCCTCCCATGTACTTTTCAAAGATCTAAAGTAAGCCAAATCGAACGATTGGTAGATAGGAGCTTTGTCTGTGTTGTATACATGTTTTCAGCAGTACATTCATGTCACTATATTTATGTCACAACTCCCATTCATTATTTGAAAGAAAAATAATTTTTTATTTTTCTGTCTGCTGTGTCCTATGGAAAGCTATAGTTGTTTTAAAGTTTCGGTAATTAAACTCCTTGCTTCCTTTCAATAAATCCAAATTCTAGTTTTGATTCATCATAATGTTTATGGTTTGAGTCGATTGTTCGAGGCACTTACCTGCAAAAGCTAACTTGAATGAAACATCTGTCTCAAGTCTTCAATAAATATGACATTTTCACTTCCTCTTGGGTTGACATCTTTGAGTCTTCTGGTGGATCTTCTTCACTGTTGGGTATCTGAAATCATAGAAACAGAATTAGGTATTTGTGATATATATATTTGCCTGTCACGTTAGCCGGAGTGTCCCTGTCGTGGTACGGAGTTTGGTGGGCCCCATTGATTTTTGCGCCATGGTGATACTCATCGTCGGGTTTTATATTGTGGCGTTTCTCCACGTTTCTCTATTAGGAGATTGAGACATCTAGTGAGAATGACAATCCTCGAATTGTCCGAGCGTGTTGTAGTGGCCTACGGTGTGGTACTTCCGATCGTGTTGCATTTGTAGTAGAGCTGACGAGACCTGGGAGGTCGAAACCATGTAGTCTGCTTCAAATGCTTGAACTATTTTTATTGCATTCTTTCGCATGGTGATTTCGATTTTTATTTCTTTTATAAACTAAGATCTTCGACTTATAAAAACCTGTATTAATCCATAAAATTGTGTAGGAGATGATATAAATAATCGTCATAATAATAACGGAAAGGGATTTAGGAGGTTATTTTTATTTGAATAATATAGCTTTATAGCAATATAGCTTTCTGTCACACAAGACAAACTTGTGTTTGTCGATATTATAATCGTATTCAATCTATACTATAAATAAAACTCGAATTGGTTCAATTATCTAAAAGCATAGATATTACATTAATGTGAAAACTAATAATCCTAATAAAATAAACCAACGCATGCTTTTGTTAAAATTTTAGATAACTATCAAAACATTACGTAAAATTTATTACAATTTATTTAATGGATTAAATAACTGAAAGCCCTTTTATAGGATTAGTGCGGTAAAATAAACATAAAGCTGACGACAATTACAAATTATGTTTTGATAAAACTAAAATCATAGCAACAGATTAATTACAATGTAAAACTAATACTGCAAACAACTGAATGAAATTGGTTAATTACCATATTTACTTAGTCTGGTTTATTAATAATTTATATCTATTTCAATTTTATTTTTCATGTAATATGAGATATCTATATTTAGATTGTATACATTTTTCATTGTTTCGGAATTTTGCTCGAGGCTAGTTAATAAAACTGTCTCAAACTGAATTCCTCCGCGCAAGTCAAAAAAGAAATGATTACAATATTGTATGTATACAATATTACAATACATACATATCCTACAACGAACTGCAAGATCGATATTAGATGAAAGTTTGTTCTAAACTCTATATAAAAAAAATCCTAATATGTTTCCATATTAATATAGATGTCTCAAATGTATATTGTTTAAATTTTCTCATACGCTTTGCTTGATTTATTTATGCGTGTCAAAGGAAAAGTCGAAGTTTTTTTCAACTTGTAGATATAAATATTGATGTGGGTCACGTTCGCGGATTAAGGGCACCCTTGAGAGTTTGCCAATACTTGAAAGTTCTAGGAAATCAATTTTGAAATCTCAATTGACTTCTTATATTGACATTTTATACTATCTTCAAACTTAATTTTTCAAGGGACTTCAAACACAAAGTTATAAGTGCTGGGAAATACCAACTTCAGATAGATTAATTTGCTAAAATTGTATATTTTAAACTTGAATTTTTGGGTCGTATAATGTTTATTAGATGAGGTATTTTCGGTTAAGAAGACAAGAATAAAAATCTTGAGAATTTATATCACCTTTTTAGTATTTAAGGTAGATTGCAGTATACTGGATAACTCAAACAGTTTCCTCTTCCTAAATGAAGTTAATTTAGAATCTTAGAGTTACATTCATTGGAAATTAATGTATAAGAAGTTATATCATCGGACTGGATTGTTATTGGACAAAAAAATCCGTTCATGTTCTCGTCCAATGCGCTCAGCCCCTACTGTTGGCTAGAATGTGCGTAAAAATCCATGAACATCAACTTGCCATCGTTTTCAGGAATTGAACATTCATCGCATTTCTCCAATGGAAATTTTACATGAAGACCTTGGTATGAAGGCTTATAAAGTTCAATTGTCCAAGAACTGAAGAGATCGATGCCTAAAATGAAAAGACCATTTTTATCGAAAAATCATCGTTTAAAAACCACGTTCGAGGCTATGTCATAATTGAGAAGTTGATGCACCCAAAACGAGTGACTGTAGTGACCACTACCGTGCTATAGTTAACAAATTTTTATTTCCATAAATTGAAGAATGTGATATGAACTACGTTTAGTTTCAACAGGACAGTGGTATTTGCCATACAGCCAGTGTAGCAATTGAACTTTTGGGCATCGTTTTCGAAAACCGAATCAGTCGAAATTTTGATGTCAATTAGCCGTTTCGGAGCTGTGATTTGAGCCCCTTGGACTATTTTTTGTGGACTGTTAAGGATAAATGATCCAGAAACGATTGTAACCCAAACGTTTTTTTCTTTGCCATCCGTATCCTTTTTTCCATAGTACTCCTCGTTCTTTAGACTCTCTGCTATTGAACTATCCCATGACTTAATACGTGGTCTTTCTCGCGATCTCTTCTGTGTTGTCTTCGCTAGCCATACCTTCTTTGTCTGCCGCTCTTCCTCCATGCGTATTACATGTCCAAACCATCTAAACATTGTATTCAAAATAGGTTCTACATTATCTCGTTCCTTATCTTGTCTTTTCGAGAGATTCCTTCCACCGTTCTCAGATATTTCATTTCTATAGTGCATAGTAGAGCTTCGTTCTATTTTCTATTCTACTGTTTATCTCCATGTCTTCTTTTCCATCTTTATGTATGTTTACTCCTGAATACCTAAATGTGTGTACTTGTTCTATTGCTCTTCCATCTATTTCTATTTTTACTTTTGTATTGTTTTTCCCTATTACCATCACTTTGGTCTTATCTATGCTTATTTTCAAATTTCTCTTTTTTAGCGTTGCGTTCCAATAGTTTAAGTTTATTTGCAAGTCTTTTTCGTTCTTTCCATATACTAGCAAGTTGTCAGCGAAGGCACTCTCTGCTGATTCCACTATCTGCATACGTGCAGTTTTTTAGTAACCATTTTAATTTCTTTTAGCATATCATCAAGTATTACATTGAAAAGTACCGGCTGCTCATTTCTTTGCAAAACGTCACAGTACTGCAAAACAACGGACGGCACTAGACCAAATGGTTTATATTTATTAGAAATACGTGTGCTTGCACCTTGATAAAGTTCCACCCAGACACAATATCCCTTGCATTTAAGACTTGATGTTGTCCCCATCCACATTTTAAATCCATATCTATAAATAATTATAAAACATCAAAACAAAAATTAAAACAAGGACTTAAAACACTAACCTAATAGGTTTTCCCTTTATAAATTGTTTACTTCCGTGTCTTCCAAAGTACGGAATCATAGATTCGTCCGATTACTGGTCCAAAATCTTGAAACTTTTGGTTCATCAATGTGAACAATGGTCGTAGAGTGTTATTGTCACAACAATGTAAATTTGACAGAATAAATTCAAAACGATCCTTGGACATAGCTTCAGACATTAAAGAATTGTGAGGTTCTGGGCTATTCTCCCAATACATTCTGCGACGAGGTACAGGATTATATCCGCTCAAAAGGAGTATTCCAAAAAAAGCACGGATTTCTTCTGTAGAAATATTCGGTGGTTTATGTTTCTGTGCAGCATATATGTTGTTATATGTTACGTAAAGGTCTATTACGTCATCGTTAAAAAAATTCGAAAACAGTTGGATTAGCGATCGAAGTCTCTTTCTTCCCATGTATAAGTTTTTTTCAACACCAAAGCAAGATTGTCTTCATTTTCTTTATCTTCTTCACATTCTGTATTTTCATTTTCAGCATTGCCTTGAGCATCTAAGCGACATCCTCATCGCCAAAATCTTCATCGGTTAATAAACCATATTTTGTCCTTTTTTAAGGACAGTAGGCATAAATGGGTTTTAATATTATCAAAGGACTCCTCTTCCTTTCCGAAATCCGCTCTGGTTATTCCTCGGCAAGGTTATTCCTCTATAATTGCTGCATTCTCTGTTGTCTCCTTTTTGTGTAGAGGTAATATTATTCCTATTTCCCAGTCTTCTGGTACTTTTTGTTCTTACCAAATCGTATTAAATAACTTTTTCACAATTTCTATCCCGTTCTTATCCAGCTTTTTTACCATTTCTGTTGTTATCCCATCGTGTCCTGGCTTGACCTCTTTTCAACATCTTAATGGCTTTCAGTATTTGTTCTTGCGTAATGTTGTTCTATTAGCTTATTGTTGATTATAGGCGTCTCGTTTTCGTCTTGTTCTTCTGGTGTAATTTGGATGTATGATTGCTGTTTCTCTCTTCTCATCATCTGCTTCACTTTTGCCCTTTGTTCTTTGTTCTGGTTATTCCTTTCACTAAGATACGTTTTTGTTTTTATTTCTTTTTTAATTTCGTCGTTCCACCACCTTGTTTATGTCCCCTTTTTTATACCTCATTCAAATTCCAAACGTTAGATGGCCTATCCGTTACAACGTGAGTTTAAAACCTCTTGCTTTATATGAGAGGTGTATTGTTTCCCCTGCTGATTAAGTATGTATATCGGTAGTAAAGAATTACATGTCGAGGAAAATATTGTGCAGGATAGCTATAACAAAATGCTACGACTTTCTTCGTTGTAATATTATATCAACTTTCAGCTATTAATGATGGAAATTCTAGACGTTAAACGACAGAATACACCAGCTAGTTCTCTTATAAATAATGGCATCACACTAGCATCCATTATACCGCTAAAATAATTAGATGTCACACTTTGACTTAAATATACATCGTATGCTATGTTTGGTATGGTAAGAGTTATTATGCTGAAATGAAAAGAAACTACAAAGAAAGTGGAGTGTACTGAAACGTGTTCTTGGCGAAGGAATATTTCTCAAGTGCAATTTTATTTGATATATCTCAGCATTTCAATTGCACTTGACAGCAAATTAATGTAAAGTAAGAAAATTGATATTTCGAGTATATTAAACGTAGTATTATTTTTACTACTAAATTGGAGTAACATCTACTGGATGTATTCGTTGATTAGAATATGTTTTTATATCATCACAATACATGTTGAGTGTTGTCGTAATCTCATGAGAAAAAAAAAAAACGTCAACGAGCGCGTTTAATGTAACAGTAACAATACGTATATATGTATGTGTAAAGTGAATGCTTGTGACACACGAGGAAATTGAAAAATCGTTGAATTGAAGAAATGTTTCCCATTTGGGGGCAGCCGTTGTCGTATAGCTGTACCGCCTTAACCGCGAAACACGTTTCCTTCCTCTTTTCTTATTTGATTTTCCCAAAATATAACCACTGTTGTGCGGGTAATTTTTCCAGCAAAACAGTCCTGAATGCAAATGCCAGCCCAGCCATCCAACCAACCAACCGGTATCTGTGTGTTTGTTGTTAAGAATGCAAAAATGGATAGGCAGATGCCGGAAGTTCTGACCTCTCCGCTCCTTTCTGTTTCCGCTGTTTCTTTGTTTATGTGTGTGAAGGTATCCCGGTGGGAAATACGCAAAAATAAAACGATAGAGGGGCACCGTTAACGCTGCGTCACGGCGCACTTAGTACAATTTTGATGGGCCGTGAATGGTATTTGACGTCGTTTTGAGGTTGTAAGATTACGTTCCGGAACCTTGACGACAGTAAGAATATAAAATTTACTTGTTGAGTTTTACGCCACCTAAACCAACGGAACGGTAATGATATAAATATTTAATTTTTCCAGTATTTATTTAGCGATAACCTGTGTGGGAGCACATAAGACCTGATTTATTCTTGTTTGTCATGGCTTTAAATCCTTGTTTTAGAACCGAATTGTTTCTTTTTTAACCAATTAACACCGAATCTATCTATAATATAATCAGAAACGAAGACTTTGGCTTGTTATGATCAAAATTTCAATTCTAGTTAAGCTGCAGGTCAATATGGTCGCTTCTGCACTATCTAATTATCACAATGAACTTTGTATGTAACGGTAATAGCGTAACAACTACGCAGAATTACATCGCTTAGAATTACTTTAAACTTAGCTTCGTAACATTAAACCAAAGTACAAACCTGAAAGTAAATGCAGAGAACAGGAGAGGTCTTAAATTATCTCCTCAAGGCAATTTATTACTTACTAGCAGTTTGCACTCTGGAACGATTAGTGCTATGAAACCGAGTCACTAGATCGTTAGTTATTCTGGATAAAATAAATTTTGTTGTCCAATTATTTTTTGTATTGTATATTAGATTGGGCTATTAAAACAGTTTTGCAATATAACGTTGCTGCTTGCACAGTAAGCGCTGCATCAAGAATGAAGGCTCAGTTGTTCCTTAGCAGTTATAGTGTGATGTGATTGCTATGACATTGTGATCCTCAACTGAGATTTGAGCAGTTTTGTGGTAGACCACTGCTTAGAAGAAATCATTGCTGCAATAGGTGATGTTTGCCCACATCCCATAACTATATTCAAGTGGCACAGAAAATTCCAAAGAGAAAACTTCGTTCTGGAGGAGCGAGGAGGCCACGAAAGACTCAACGCAGACAAGCGAGTGACCTACTAGCAGCTAGAGGACGTCTTAGGCTTAAATGCATCGACAATTCGTTCAATTCTACATGATCATTTGCATGCGAAAAAACTTTGTTGTCTTCGGGTACCGTACAGACTAACTGAAGACCAAATGACGCGACGTGTGATTTAGTGATGCAAGATGGTCAAGAATGCTTGCTAAGGAGCAATGTCGATATGTGAGCAACATCGTGACAGATTAGGAGATTTAGTTATACTATGATGATGTGCCGACCAAGGGTTTTTGGTGATGAGGTTCCTCCCGTGGCTGTTCATCTATAAAAAACAAAATGATGATGAACCATACTTTTCAAATCGATTGGAATTGTGGAGCGTGTCGTCGTAGACACACAAAACATAATCACAGTTAAGTGGTACACAGAATAATGCCTACTTGAAGTTGTTAAATCGATGAAGAACCTGCGGCAAAAGTCAAGAACTGACACTTGGTGTCACCATCATGACAACGCCCCAGCTCACCGCATCAAAGCTTGCAGCGAAAATTTGACCACTACAGGACTGCAACATCCGCCCCCCTCCGTCCCTTCACCCTATAGTGATCTTGCTCCCTGCGGCTTTTAACTATTCCCAAACGTGAAAATGAAGCTGAAAGGAAAGCGGTTTTCCAGTGATGAGGTTCTTCCTAGGGCTTGGGGTAACGAGTGTGTCCTATTCTTTAGTGAAACTTGATAAAGCTGATTTAAGAATTGGTGTCGGGGGATGTGGTGGAAATTATTTAGAAAAAATTGAATAAAATGAAATGTTGCGATGTTCGAACATCGTTCCTTATTCTCGCAAAGGACAAGTTAGGATATGTGGAGGTGCTTGAAACAGTCTTATTCATTTGGAAGAGTGTTAAAGAACTGCTTCATGAAAACGTCCGTTACGTTATTTAAAACCCTTTATTTGACAATGTTGCCTATAAGCAACATCAAATTTGTGCTCACTTTATGAAAGTTTTTCTGGGACTATTGCTTGTAGCTGGCAATGGTACTTACAAGCAACTCTATTCCTATTTACTAAGATGAATTATACACAATGCTTGTGCTTGGTTTCGGAAAAAATAGCGATGTAACTGTAGTGTTAGAGGTTATGGAAAGTAAGTTTACTTATTCCATAAAAAATTATTATAAAAGCGAATTATTGTTGTGTATTCAAATGCTATCTTGAAGGTAAATGTTTATTTTATTAGATTATGTAGAGTTTAGATGTTGTTCTTGTTTGAAGCTGCAGTTTTATTGACTTTGTGTTGAGGTTGCTTATAAGTAACACCGCCAATAAGAAGACCTGCGCAATGGATGTAGAACCAATTACTGTAAACGTTTTCTACGGTAATAAACCTAAAAATCAAATAATTTTACTACCTCCGGAAGATCCTAATTTGTCTGATGTGGATGAAGATTTAGATGAAGATGAAGATGTCAACAACCGCACTATGGGTGAAGTACCGTTTCCAAACCATGATTCTTTTGGTGTTGGTAGAAATAATCGTATTTTTGCTTTGGCCAGTGATTACATTGGAGATCGTTATGAAGATGCATGGGAAGACGAACCCCAGATATTCCACTGCACCATTTCGACTGGCAGAAAACAGACATACCATTCTTGGATATAGATACAAATTTGTCGTTTACAGATGAAAATGCTTCTACACCTCTTAGTTATTTTTACAAATTTTTTTCAGAAGACACTATTACCTACATTGCTAACCAAACTAACTTATATTCACAACAATGCAATGGAGTGCCAATCAACACTAATAAAAGAGAAATCGAACAGTTCATTGGATTGCTGATACTAACGGGCGTTATTGAATTTCCTTCATACGCAGACTATTGGAATCAGAATTATAGATATGAGAAGGTTGCTTCAGTCATGAGTCTGAAGCGATTTCAAAAGATTAGACAATATTTGCATTTTGCAGATAATCAGGAAAATGGAAATCAAACTGATCGGCTCTGGAAAATACGCCCATTATTAAATGTTGTTCGAGATCAATGCCGAAAGTTAGATCAAGATCATAATCATTCTATTGACGAAATGATGATACCTTCTAAAGGAACCAGAGCTGAGAATCTGAGGTAATACATCCAGAACAAACCCCATAAATGGGGATACAAAATACGAGGGAGCGTTTTTATATTCGCGGAATGAGCGGGTTGTAGGGGGGCGATTAGGCGCATTGGGAGCGTGGCCTGTGCAGCGACTCATAATTAGTATAAATACGAAGTTTCATTGTTATTAGACAGTTAGTCTTTGAGCTATTGTGAACCAAGTAATATAATCAGGAGTGAAAAGTGAAATATGGAAAAAATCGCGTGTTCGCGTGCATTTTTGGACCTCTGTAATGAAGACAAGGATGGTGTATTTAGTCGAATTGTTTCTGGAGACGAAACTTGGGTTCATCATTATGAACCTGAGTCGAAACAAGACTCCATGCAGTGGCATAAAAAGGGCACAGCACCTCCCGCCCACAAGAGCCGCGTTGCGTTAGCTGCCCTCCATAAGGCGGGCTTCGAAATTGTGAATCACCCACCCTACAGCCCAGACCTGGCCCCGAGTGATTATTACCTGTTTCCGAAAATGAAAAAAGGGCTGCGGGGTAAAAAATTTACTGCCGATGATGAAGTCAAGGAGGCAGTTTCGGCGTATTTTGCAGATAAAGAGAAATCATTTTTTTATGAGGATATAAATAAATTAATTGAAAGATGTGAGAAATGTATCCGTCTTGCAGGTGAATATATTGACAAAGAAAAATAATTTGGTTTTTTTATTTCCACCCCTTATCCCCCATTCCGCGAAGATAAAAACGCTCCCTCGTATTTGTGCGATACGGCGTTTTTGGAATTATATATGACTTTATACCTTATATTGGAAAAACTTAACGAATACGAAAGGAAATTTGAAATTAGAGGACAGGTAGTTATTTCCTTGTGTAAAACCATAGGGTATTTTTTGACAACTTCTTTTCCTCGTTTGAACTGTTTGCGTATTTGAAGGAAAAGATGAATATAGAGTCGTTAGGCACTTTACGAAAGAACAGATTAAAGAACTGTCCTTTGAAGAGTGACAAAGACTTAGAGAAAGAAGGAAGGGGAAAGTACGATTACTTTTTTGATACTATACGTAAATTAATGATAGTGTTGAATTTAACGTTCAAAAACTTATTTTATTGAACACGTAAATTGAGCTTCAGACATAGCAAGGAAAAAATGATAAGAAATAAATGATCATTAAAAGATTTTGCTTTTTAGAATTGAAGCAAATCTAAAGCCGTTTATGAAAGCTAAGAAGATGCCTTAAAAATATCAAAAAACCCTACTGAGTTGTTCCAATTTGCAATGGAGTCCTTTGATAACCCTATTCGGTGGCTTTACAGCGACGGTAAAAAGAAGTAAACCTTAGCTTAAAGTTCCATTTTATTGGAACTTTTACGTTCGCAATAAAATTTGCAATATCCTAAGCAAATCTGCGTTAATAATGTTGGGTAATAGTGTAGTAGATCTAGGTATTAAAAAATTGATACTGAAGGTTTTGGTTAGTAATTTCATTCTACATTTATAATTTTAAAACATCTCACGCGATAGATTGAACTATGTGACGTACACTACAAGTTTGCAATTTATTTATTTCATACTGCGTGTTTGGTTGTTCTTGTTATATATCTAATATACACTCGACACGGTGCGAGGTATCCACTCAATCTATTTCAGTCCTTAGAGACTGTATTTATGGGAAAAATTTACGACGCCTGAATTTTCAGTTATAGGTAGGTATACCTCCCTTACCTCTACCATACATATATATTGGTGAACGTTATGGATTTTCAATATCTTGTTAAACAACATTTATTTCTATTTGGGCGTGTCTTATAGTAACGTAATATTTTATCGTCTTGTTTTATTCCATATTTATATAGAAATAACGCATATATCATAAATATAAATTTGAACCAATTTTATAATAAAAAAAAATTAAAGAAGCTTTCCTTGTTATGGAAAAAATATTAATTAATTTGTTCATTGACTGACTGCAAAACCTGGCGCATTTTTAGCAACATGTGCGTATTTTCCGGATGCATCTAGCGAAATGCACAAATTAAAAAAAAATGCACTTCAAATCCATATACGGAACATATAAACGGCTCCCAGTACGTCCAGTATTTCATAAAAGTGCAACTAATGGAAAACACTATTAGTTGACTTTTGTTCGAAATAGACAGCGCTGAGGGTACTTCCAATGTTGTATTGATTTCAGTGTGCTCGTAATTTTTTTTATACAACTTTAGTTCTCGGAAGGGGGCTTAGAATTGTACCTTTAAATCTAATAATTATGGCAAATACATACGGTACATATACGTGGCTGAAAGATTACCTAAGTGGTAGAACGTTTAAGGTAAAATTTTGAAATAGTCTTAGTAGTAGTATATTGGGCCCATTATTGCACATTATTGCCATTTGCACAGCAGTGCACATATAGTTTTGCTGATTTCGGTTTTCCACAATTAAAACAAATGAAGTAGATTAATCAAGAACGATAGATTTGTTAATTTCGTTAATTATTTTTGTGACACTAAACTAAACACTCTATGCTGACAAGTACTTGTACTTAGCGATTATGTTTTTGCATGGTTGGATGTTTGTGGATGTGTGTTGGAGGTTAAACAATTTTTTTTATTGTAGTCTTCAGGTTTTCACGGCTGCTGTTGATGGCTGCTCTTCGGTTCTCGGGTTCTCTGCCGTGTAGAAAGTTTGTGGTACTTAACGTTTCGCGTTTTTCGTAACGCGTTAATGTGGCTTGCTGGGAGTTTGGCCTCTAGTTTAGATTAACAAGGTGAACCAACTTGTCGAGGAGGAAGCAGATCCATCAAACGGTTATCGAGTTAGGTAATATTTATATGATGAAAAAGTTGTCCAGAAAATTTATGAAAGTTTGAACGCTCACAGCGCTCAAACGCGTTAATGTGCCTTCCTGGGAGTTTGTCCTCTCGTTTATTTAGATTAACAAGATGAACCAACTTGCCCAGATCGAAGCAGATTCATCAAACTGTTCTCGAGAAAATTTATCTCTATAACGCGTTAATGTGCCTAGCTGGGAGTTTGGCCTCTCGTTTAGATTAACAAGGTAAACCTACTTGCCGAGGAGAAAGCAGATCCATCAAACGGTTATCGAGTTAGGTAATATTTATATGATGAAAAAGTTGTCCAGAAAATTTATGAAAGTTTGAACGGTCACAGCGCTCAAACGCGTTAATGTGCCTTCCTGGGAGTTTGTCTTCTCGTTTAGATTAACAAGATGAATCATCTGGCCGAGAGCGAAATAGATTCATCAAACGGTTCTCGAGAAAATTTATCTCTATAACCCGTTAATGTGCCTAGCTGGGTGTTTGGCCTCTCGTTTAGATTAACAAGGTGAACCTACTTGCCGAGGAGGAAGCATATCCATCAAACGGTTATCGAGTTAGGTAATATATATATGATGAAAAAGTTGTCGAAAAAATTTATGAAAGTTTGAACGGTCACAGCGCTCAAACGCGTTAATGTGCCTTCCTGGGAGTTTGTCTTCTCGTTTAGATTAACAAGATGAACCATCTGGCCGAGAGCGAAGTAGATTCATCAAACGGTTTCCGAGAAAATTTATCTCTATAACGCGTTAATGTGCCTAGCTGGGAGTTTGGCCTCTCGTTTAGATTAACAAGGTGAACCTACTTGCCGAGGAGGAAGCATATCCATCAAACGGTTATCGAGTTAGGTAATATTTATATGATGAAAAAGTTGTCGAAAAAATTTATGAAAGTTTGAACGGTCACAGCGCTCAAACGCGTTAATGTGCCTTCCTGGGAGTTTGTCTTCTCGTTTAGATTAACAAGATGAACCATCTGGCCGAGAGCGAAGTAGATTCATCAAACGGTTCTCGAAAAAACTTATCTCGATAAGGCGTTAATGTGCCTAGCTGGGAGTTTGGCCTCTCGTTTAGATTAACAAGGTGAACCTACTTGCCGAGGAGGAAGCATATCCATCAAACGGTTATCGAGTTAGGTAATATTTATATGATGAAAAAGTTGTCGAAAAAATTTATGAAAGTTTGAACGGTCACAGCGCTCAAACGCGTTAATGTGCCTTCCTGGGAGTTTGTCTTCTCGTAGTTTGTCTTCTCGTTTAGATTAACAAGATGAACCATCTGGCCGAGAGCGAAGTAGATTCATCAAACGGTTCTCGAAAAAATTTATCTCGATAACGCGTTAATGTGCCTAGCTAGGAGTTTGGCCTCTCGTTTAGATTAACAAGGTGAACCTACTTGCCGAGGAGGAAGCATATCCATCAAACGGTTATCGAGTTAGGTAATATTTATATGATGAAAAAGTTGTCGAAAAAATTTATGAAAGTTTGAACGGTCACAGCGCTCAAACGCGTTAATGTGCCTTCCTGGGAGTTTGTCTTCTCGTTTAGATTAACAAGATGAACCATCTGGCCGAGAGCGAAATAGATTCATCAAACGGTTCTCGAGAAAATTTATCTCTATAACCCGTTAATGTGCCTAGCTGGGAGTTTGGCCTCTCGTTTAGATTAACAAGGTGAACCTACTTGCCGAGGAGGAAGCATATCCATCAAACGGTTATCGAGTTAGGTAATATATATATGATGAAAAAGTTGTCGAAAAAATTTATGAAAGTTTGAACGGTCACAGCGCTCAAACGCGTTAATGTGCCTTCCTGGGAGTTTGTCTTCTCGTTTAGATTAACAAGATGAACCATCTGGCCGAGAGCGAAATAGATTCATCAAACGATTCTCGAGAAAATTTATCTCTATAACCCGTTAATGTGCCTAGCTGGGAGTTTGGCCTCTCGTTTAGATTAACAAGGTGAACCTACTTGCCGAGGAGGAAGCATATCCATCAAACGGTTATCGAGTTAGGTAATATATATATGATGAAAAAGTTGTCGAAAAAATTTATGAAAGTTTGAACGGTCACAGCGCTCAAACGCGTTAATGTGCCTTCCTAGGAGTTTGTCTTCTCGTTTAGATTAACAGGATGAATCATCCGGCCGAGAGCGAAGTAGATTCATCAAACGGTTTCTCGAGAAAATTTATCTCTATAACGCGTTAATGTGCCTAGCTGGGAGTTTGGCCTCTCGTTTAGATTAACAAGGTGAACCTACTTGCCGAGGAGGAAGCATATCCATCAAACGGTTATCGAGTTAGGTAATATATATATGATGAAAAAGTTGTCGAAAAAATTTATGAAAGTTTGAACGGTCACAGCGCTCAAACGCGTTAATGTGCCTTCCTGGGAGTTTGTCTTCTCGTTTAGATTAACAGGATGAACCATCTGGCCGAGAGCGAAGTAGATTCATCAAACGGTTCTCGAGAAAATTTATCTCTATAACGCGTTAATGTGCCTAGCTGGGAGTTTGGCCTCTCGTTTAGATTAACAAGGTGAACCTACTTGCCGAGGAGGAAGCATATCCATCAAACGGTTATCGAGTTAGGTAATATTTATATGATGAAAAAGTTGTCGAAAAAATTTATGAAAGTTTGAACGGTCACAGCGCTCAAACGCGTTAATGTGCCTTCCTGGGAGTTTGTCTTCTCGTTTAGATTAACAAGATGAACCATCTGGCCGAGAGCGAAGTAGATTCATCAAACGGTTTCCGAGAAAATTTATCTCTATAACGCGTTAATGTGCCTAGCTGGGAGTTTGGCCTCTCGTTTAGATTAACAAGGTGAACCTACTTGCCGAGGAGGAAGCATATCCATCAAACGGTTATCGAGTTAGGTAATATTTATATGATGAAAAAGTTGTCGAAAAAATTTATGAAAGTTTGAACGGTCACAGCGCTCAAACGCGTTAATGTGCCTTCCTGGGAGTTTGTCTTCTCGTTTAGATTAACAAGATGAACCATCTGGCCGAGAGCGAAGTAGATTCATCAAACGGTTCTCGAGAAAATTTATCTCTATAACGCGTTAATGTGCCTAGCTGGGAGTTTGGCCTCTCGTTTAGATTAACAAGGTGAACCTACTTGCCGAGGAGGAAGCATATCCATCAAACGGTTATCGAGTTAGGTAATATTTATATGATGAAAAAGTTGTCGAAAAAATTTATGAAAGTTTGAACGGTCACAGCGCTCAAACGCGTTAATGTGCCTTCCTGGGAGTTTGGAGTCCTCTCGTTTAGATTAACAAGATGAACCATCTGGCCGAGAGCGAAGTAGATTCATCAAACGGTTCTCGAAAAAAATTATCTCGATAAGGCGTTAATGTGCCTAGCTGGGAGTTTGGCCTCTCGTTTAGATTAACAAGGTGAACCTACTTGCCGAGGAGGAAGCATATCCATCAAACGGTTATCGAGTTAGGTAATATTTATATGATGAAAAAGTTGTCGAAAAAATTTATGAAAGTTTGAACGGTCACAGCGCTCAAACGCGTTAATGTGCCTTCCTGGGATTCATCAAAGTTTGTCTTCTCGTTTAGATGAAAAAACCAAAAAAGATGAACCATCCTGGGAGTTTGCCGATGAAGCCGAGAGCGAAGTAGATTCATCAAACGGTTCTCGAGAAAATTTATCTCTATAACGCGTTAATGTGCCTAGCTGGGAGTTTGGCCTCTCGTTTAGATAAAAGCAAGGAAATTAACAAGGTGAACCTACTTGCCGAGGAGGAAGCATATCCATCAAACGGTTATCGAGTTAGGTAATATTTATATGATGAAAAAGTTGTCGAAAAAATTTATGAAAGTTTGAACGGTCACAGCGCTCAAACGCGTTAATGTGCCTTCCTGGGGTTTGTCTTCTCGTTTAGATTAACAGGATGAACCATCTGGCCGAGAGCGAAGTAGATTCATCAAACGGTTCTCGAGAAAATTTATCTCTATAACGCGTTAATGTGCCTAGCTGGGAGTTTGGCCTCTCGTTTAGATTAACAAGGTGAACCTACTTGCCGAGGAGGAAGCATATCCATCAAACGGTTATCGAGTTAGGTAATATATATATGATGAAAAAGTTGTCGAAAAAATTTATGAAAGTTTGAACGGTCACAGCGCTCAAACGCGTTAATGTGCCTTCCTGGGGGTTTGTCTTCTCGTTTAGATTAACATGATGAACCATCTGGCCGAGAGCGAAATAGATTCATCAAACGGTTCTCGAGAAAATTTATCTCTATAACCCGTTAATGTGCCTAGCTGGGAGTTTGGCCTCTCGTTTAGATTAACAAGGTGAACCTACTTGCCGAGGAGGAAGCATATCCATCAAACGGTTATCGAGTTAGGTAATATATATATGATGAAAAAGTTGTCGAAAAAATTTATGAAAGTTTGAACGGTCACAGCGCTCAAACGCGTTAATGTGCCTTCCTAGGAGTTTGTCTTCTCGTTTAGATTAACAGGATGAATCATCCGGCCGAGAGCGAAGTAGATTCATCAAACGGTTTCCGAGAAAATTTATCTCTATAACGCGTTAATGTGCCTAGCTGGGAGTTTGTCCTCTCGTTTAGATTAACAAGGTGAACCTACTTGCCGAGGAGGAAGCATATCCATCAAACGGTTATCGAGTTAGGTAATATTTATATGATGAAAAAGTTGTCGAAAAAATTTATGAAAGTTTGAACGGTCACAGCGCTCAAACGCGTTAATGTGCCTTCCTGGGAGTTTGTCTTCTCGTTTAGATTAACATGATGAACCATCTGGCCGAGAGCGAAATAGATTCATCAAACGGTTCTCGAGAAAATTTATCTCTATAACCCGTTAATGTGCCTAGCTGGGAGTTTGGCCTCTCGTTTAGATTAACAAGGTGAACCTACTTGCCGAGGAGGAAGCATATCCATCAAACGGTTATCGAGTTAGGTAATATTTATATGATGAAAAAGTTGTCGAAAAAATTTATGAAAGTTTGAACGGTCACAGCGCTCAAACGCGTTAATGTGCCTTCCTGGGAGTTTGTCTTCTCGTTTAGATTAACAAGATGAACAATACTTGCCGAGGGGGAAGCAGATTCATCAAACGGTTATCGAGCTAAGCGTTAATATTAGGTTTAGATTAACAAGGTGAATACTTGCCGAGGAGGAAGCAATCCAAAATTATCGAGTTAGGTAATATTTAATGATGAAAAAGTTGTCGAAAAAATTTGGAGCGGTCACAGCGCTCAATCGCGTTAATGTGCCTTCCTGGGAGTTTGTCTTCTCGTTTAGATTAACAGGATGAATCATCCGGCCGAGAGCGAAGTAGATTCATCAAACGGTTCCCGAGAAAATTTATCTCTATAACGCGTTAATGTGCCTAGCTGGGAGTTTGGCCTCTCGTTTAGATTAACAAGGTGAACCTACTTGCCGAGGAGGAAGCATATCCATCAAACGCTTATCGAGTTAGGTAATATTTATATGATGAAAAAGTTGTCGAAAAAATTTATGAAAGTTTGAACGGTCACAGCGCTCAATCGCGTTAATGTGCCTTCCTGGGAGTTTGTCTTCTCGTTTAGATTAACAGGATGAATCATCCGGCCGAGAGCGAAGTAGATTCATCAAACGGTTCCCGAGAAAATTTATCTCTATAACGCGTTAATGTGCCTTGCTGGGAGTTGGGCTTCTCGTTTAGATTAACAGGATGAATCATCCGGCCGAGAGCGAAGTAGATTCATCAAACGGTTCTCGAGACTAAAAATTATCTCTATAAGGCGTTAATGTGCCTAGCTGGGAGTTTGGCCTCTCGTTTAGATTAACAAGGTGAACCTACTTGCCGAGGAGGAAGCATATCCATCAAACGGTTATCGAGTTAGGTAATATTTATATGATGAAAAAGTTGTCGAAAAAATTTATGAAAGTTTGAACGGTCACAGCGCTCAATCGCGTTAATGTGCCTTCCTGGGAGTTTGTCTTCTCGTTTAGATTAACAGGATGAATCATCCGGCCGAGAGCGAAGTAGATTCATCAAACGGTTCCCGAGAAAATTTATCTCTATAACGCGTTAATGTGCCTAGCTGGGAGTTTGGCCTCTCGTTTAGATTAACAAGGTGAACCTACTTGCCGAGGAGGAAGCATATCCATCAAACGGTTATCGAGTTAGGTAATATTTATATGATGAAAAAGTTGTCGAAAAAATTTATGAAAGTTTGAACGGTCACAGCGCTCAATCGCATTAATGTGCCTTCCTGGGAGTTTGTTAACAGGATGAATCATCCGGCCGAGAGCGAAGTAGATTCATCAAACGGTTCCCGAGAAAATTTATCTCTATAACGCGGGCCTTGCTGGGAGTTTGTCTTCTCGTTTAGATTAACAAGATACCATCTGGCCGAGAGCGAAGTAGATTCATCAAACGGTTCTCGAAAAAATTATCTCGATAAGGCGTTAATGTGCCTAGCTGGGAGTTTGGCCTCTCGTTTAGATTAACAAGGTGAACCTACTTGCCGAGGAGGAAGCAGATATCCATCAAACGGTTATCGAGTTAGGTATATATTTATATGATGAAAAAATTGTCCAAAAAATTTATCAATTTGGAACGGTCACAGCGCTCAAACGCGTTAATGTGCCTTCCTGGGAGTTTGTCTTCTCGTTTAGATTAACAAGATGAACCATCTGGCCGAGAGCGAAGTAGATTCATCAAACGGTTCTCGAAAAAAATTATCTCGATAAGGCGTTAATGTGCCTAGCTGGGAGTTTGGCCTCTCGTTTAGATTAACAAGGTGAACCTACTTGCCGAGGAGGAAGCATATCCATCAAACGCTTATCGAGTTAGGTAATATTTATATGATGAAAAAGTTGTCGAAAAAATTTATGAAAGTTTGAACGGTCACAGCGCTCAATCGCGTTAATGTGCCTTCCTGGGAGTTTGTCTTCTCGTTTAGATTAACAGGATGAATCATCTGGCCGAGAGCGAAGTAGATTCATCAAACGGTTCTCGAGAAAATTTATCTCTATAACGCGTTAATGTGCCTAGCTGGGAGTTTGGCCTCTCGTTTAGATTAACAAGGTGAACCTACTTGCCGAGGAGGAAGCATATCCATCAAACGGTTATCGAGTTAGGTAATATTTATATGATGAAAAAGTTGTCGAAAAAATTTATGAAAGTTTGAACGGTCACAGCGCTCAATCGCGTTAATGTGCCTTCCTGGGAGTTTGTCTTCTCGTTTAGATTAACAGGATGAATCATCCGGCCGAGAGCGAAGTAGATTCATCAAACGGTTCCCGAGAAAATTTATCTCTATAACGCGTTAATGTGCCTAGCTGGGAGTTTGGCCTCTCGTTTAGATTAACAAGGTGAACCTACTTGCCGAGGAGGAAGCATATCCATCAAACAGTTATCGAGTTAGGTAATATTTATATGATGAAAAAGTTGTCGAAAAAATTTATGAAAGTTTGAACGGTCACAGCGCTCAAACGCGTTAATGTGCCTTCCTGGGAGTTTGTCTTCTCGTTTAGACTAACAAGATGAACCATCTGGCCGAGAGCGAAGTAGATTCATCAAACGGTTCTCGAAAAAAATTATCTCGATAATGCGTTAATGTGCCTAGCTGGGAGTTTGGCCTCTCGTTTAGATTAACAAGGTGAACGTACTTGCCGAGGGGGAAGCAGATTCATCAAACGGTTATCGAGCTAGGTAATATTAGGTAATGTATATGATGAAAAAATTGTCCAGAAAATGTATCAATTTGGAGCGGTCACAGCGCTCAAGCGCGTTAATGTGCGTAGTAATACTTGGATCTTATCTTTGTAGTCTCGTGTGTTCATGATGACTGTGGCGTTCCCTTTGTCAGCAGACATTACGGTGACCAGTTTATGAGTCCATTTCCGAAAATGTCGATGCAATTCATGATATGATTTTGTCAGATCGTGAAAACAATTTCTGCAAAATGGGTTCGCAAATGTCTGAATGTTGACCAGAAACGTGCAAGGGTGAAAGCATCACCTTCGATCTGTGCTCATTTTGAAAATGATACAGACCTCTTAAGCCGTATTGTTATTATGGATCAAACTTGGGTACATTTTTACGACTCAGAACGAAGCAACAATCGATGGAATGCAGACACTCCGGTTGTCCAAGGCCTAAGAGGTTTCGTGTTCAAAAATCTGCTGTAAAAGTTCTTGCTTAATTTTCTGGATAAGGGTGGAACAGTAACTGGGAATTATTATTCGACGTTAGTAGGGAAAACGCTCTCTCTTATACTCTTCGGTTGTCTTTCCTCAAATGAAAAAAAAGTTTAAAAGGTGGCAAATTTTTTCGAACGAAGAGGTGATACAAGCCATGAAGGCCTGGTTTGCAGGGCAAGATAAGAATTTCTAGCTCAGAGGTCCGTGCTGCAGATTCGTCAAATCGTTAAACTTTTGAAGTCTTCCAGCCTACTTGAATACTTCAAAAACTTAACGAGAGTTTTCTAAAAAAATTGCGTAGGTTACGTAGAACCAATGATGTCCGAATTTATTTATTAACTTTGCAGAAAATCGATACCTAACTCTACAAATAAATTATACACATATTTGTTCCACTTAAGCTCATATATGATCCATTCTACTTATGAATTGTAAAGCAATTTCTAGTCTACGCAATCTACCTGTACAAATATATGTATACCTATGTACATATATATATATATAGATACACTTAACTACTCATACAGCGCCTTTTCCTTCCATAGAGTATAATTTATGAGTTTGGGTGTAGCTTCGCGAGCCTCTACACTTTGAAGTAGTACGTATATTTTATGCAAAACCGGGGGTTTGACCTTACGCAGCAGTGTTTCACGTATATATGTACACGGTTTTAACCGTTGTCCTTTCTTCTTATTGTTGCTTTTATCCGGTAGTGGCGAAACCGGAAAACTGGAATTTGGACGATGTTTGCTCGTTCTACAAACGGAGGATATGTATTCTACGCCGCAAAATGGGCGCGTCTTATGTAATTTGAATTAATTTCTCCATTAAAACAATATTATTCTGTATCTGTGCTTGGGGTTTTGAATAAATTGGAATTATTTAATCCGGATCGTAGGTTACTTCCTTAATCTAATCAAACGGAATGCTTGATTGTAGCCATGCAAGCTTGTTAATTTTTTTTTTATATGATTGGTGCTGTTACTTAGTTGTAATAATATTTTGCTATTGGATTTAGAATGTTAACTCAATGAATGAAATGAATTTAACTCTTTTTGACTTCAAATCTTGATGCTCCCTCGCGACCACCTTTATAAAGAACCTATATTCTGATGCTGATAACGATGATAGTAAGGTTTATTTAGCGTAAGAATAATTGCAAATTGCACTTTTCTGACCAAAGGCAATATTTAGCACTGTGTTCAGTGCTTCATCAGGTCACAACTACAAGGATGGTCAACAATGTCAAATATCCCCAGAACAAGATGTAAATTACAGGAGATCTTGTAATTGGCAACAGAGCAAAACCAACCACAAAAACAAAATTGCAGGTTGACACATTAATTATATTTAAAACGGTGACGAAGTACGAAGGGGTGGTTAAGTAAAAGGGAGAATTCATAATGAAAGGCAGGACTGAAGATTGAAAATATTTGAAAAATAATTAGTTGCTGGATTGCTCGACTGTTCATGTTAAGAGTTAATAGATATTTTAATATTTTTTAATTATTAATACTTTTTTTTAATAGACTCAGTTGTCAATATTTCAGTATTTTTGAAATCAGGTTCATGTTGTAGTCCGATCATATGTTCAGCTAAAGCACACTTTTATGATTAGTTAGTCGAGTCTTTAACCAAGTGGAAGTATTACCTATATAAACCTGATTGCAATTGCTGCAGGGTATTGAGTAAACTAGATTAGATCTGAACATATTGGGAACTGCATCCTTCATATTAGAGAAGAAGGTGTTAAGGGTAATTGAGTTGTAGTAACCAAAGCTAATATTGTTATGTTGTAACAATTGTAATTGTAATAATTTAATAAAAGAGTCTTTAGTTAGTGAAGGAGACATCTCGATATTTTCCCATTCACTTTCAATTACACAACGTCAAAAGACGCAAGGACAACACTATCGTAAAGTTGAATATTTTTAACCATCTCAACGAAGGAAAAGGCGTTGCTTTTAAGCACATCCCTTAGAATTGAAGCAATATAAGATGGGCCTGTAGGCAGTTTGGATTTTTATGTATTTCAGGAAGAGTATAAAGTTTAGGTGACACACTATTATAAATGCTTAAACGTTTGCATTCATATTATCATATCATCATATATCTAATAATAAATGAGAACAAGTTGAGATTTGACCAGATCAAATGTGAGAACGCGATAGAATTGAAAAGTAGAGCAAGCGCTTTAAATTAATAATCAATATTCCTAAATAACTAAAATTAATATCATCAAACTTTATCGAGCTAAAAAAAATATAAAACTGTCAATTAAAAAAATGAAAGGGAATAAACTAGTTTTGTATGAAACAAAAACTAACTTGAACGTTAGTTCACAAATACTACCGACCGTTAACACAAAATGAAGCGTTTATTAATGATTAATTTACCTTGTCTAATGCTAAAGTGCAGCAATACAAAATTAACGTAATCACCGTTAAAACTGATGTAGGCAACAAGCGAATTGCTTAGGTTTCCCCAGTTGTTTCCATTTAATGGCTGCCTGAATTATTAATACATAGATTGACTTGAATTTCCTAATTAATGTCTACAAGAATCTAATTTTGAAATACATTTTCGATTGTTTGGGTTTGAATTTCACGAATGGAAACTTCGATTTCGTATTTCAAGTCTTCAATCGTCTTTGGATGGTTAGCGTAACATTGATCGCTAACACCGCCCTTCTCTCTGCCCCACAAAAAATTAAACCAACCGCTTCAAATTACAGCTCCGAGCGCCGTCCTGTTGAAACCAATCATCCATGTCATCCTCTTCAATTCGTGGAAACAAAAGTTCCTTAAGCATGACACGGTAACGGTCGTCATTGACCGCAACGACGGTTGCTTGCTTATTTTCGAAAGGAAATGGTTCAATGTTGCTACTTTCCAAAAATCCACATCAAACAATCACTTCTCGATGGAGGCGTTTGGATTTTTTCAGCCCAAAATGCGACAATTTTGTTTATTGGCATAGACCTCGATAGAAGAAGATAATGCTCATTTTCGGCCAAACGATCTCCAGCTCATTGAAAGAACCGAAAACGCATCGGATGGTCGTGAGGCTTCAGTTTGTGGACTGATTGAACTTTGTAAGCCTTTATCTTTATGCAAAATTTTGCTCAGAGAAGTGCGAGAAATGTTCAGGTACTGAGAACAATGAGGAGTTGATGTTGATAAGTAACAGCAGCAATGTTTTCGTCTGAGCGCACTAAACGAGAACATGAAACTGTATTTTAGGTGAAATATTAAATAAATCTGTTGCATCTTCTATTCTATGAAGTCTCACTCAAACGATTATACGTTTTCATTAAAACTTAAATAGGAAACAATATACCAACATTACATCAAGTAGCTTGTTACCTTTTACAATATTAAAATCTGCATTAAACTCACTATTCTATTACTCGAATTTGCAACACAGATATTCGCATCCTTCCTTTCTGTAAGCAAGTTAAACATTCTTAGCCACAGAATATGCTAAATATAGGAGATTTAAATTATTTACGCTATCCTTAAAAGTACCAGCGGAACTAGCACAGTAATTACTCCAGAAGTTCTGCAATTGCCCCGGCATTGATCAAAATTCCGGAAATAGCTTACACATGACTGGCATGTCGGAATATGCGATGTGAACATTCACGTTTTATATACATGCACACGGTTTTGAAACGCGGTCGAAACGTGGTGGAACTGGATTCTAACCGGTAACTCTCAAATTACATGATATATACGGGGTGAATATATAAGTAATCGTCATTTCCGACGTCGAAAGAATACCAAAACGTGACAAAAGAATTCGGAATATATATAACCACTACTACATATTTTGAAATGTCATCGGTGATTGCCATGCTCAATAATAAGCTTATATACATAGATTCGATTTCCTGTTTAGCTTGTTTATGAATGCAAGTTTGATATTGCAAATATTTTCGATCACATACGAAGCCATAATTTCATATTGGAGGATTATATAGGTTATGTATGTATGTAATTTGAATCCACAAAATCTGTACAACTTATTTCCAATTTTAGGAATATATTTTCAACCTTAACGCTGAGGTTTCTTTGAAAGACGTATTCATTTACATTTTACACCAAGAATTTAATATGCATGTTAAGTGGTATTTATTTTTTTTTGTTGGTGGAAAATCTTTTATAGGCACTGCGTGGGACTTCGGGACCCTCTAGATCCCTCATATCCACTAAAAAGCACCCCTTTTATCTCCGCCAGCCTGGAACCTCTTTTCGAAAAACATCGCTCAATTATATCTGTCGGATAATACTTCAAGTGTCCCTATTTCTTGTTATAAGTCTCACCATATTGTGTACCGAAAGAATTTGGTCAATACACGTATTGGTGTGCTTGCGCACGTTCGTCCATTTTACGCAGCCAAAAAGCGTGTGTTCTAATTTGTTCACTGTCTTGTAGTAAGTGCTGATATCGCCGTTTGTCCTTCCAATTATTTTAGTGTGTTGTACGCTTTAAAAGGGCCCCGTTAGCGGTTGTGTAAGGTAGTACTCTGTCGTTCTGTGTTTACAGTTGAGTCAACTGTCGATCTGGGGGATCAGCAGTTTTGTCCACTGTGCATTGCCCTCGTTGTTGCTTCATGCTTTCTGCCATTTTTTTACTGTCTTCTTGCGTTCTTCCGCTCTCACGTTACTGCTATTTGAATCCACATTTTTTATCGTATTTTCGTCCTTTCTTCGACTAGTAATTCAAAGTGTGGGATCTCCGCAACAACTTGCTCTGCCTGTGTTGATACCGATTGTTCGTCAGAGAAAAATTCTTTGATCTTTTAATAATTTTCGAATGCTGGTCTTTTTAAGTAAGCAGTAACTTCTTTTTGAAGTCTGGGCTTCTAACATTGGCTGCCACCCTAATTAATTGTGCGGCCCTTTCCTCGGCTATTAGAGTTGTCTTATATGTTATATGTTCGCCGAAAAGACCCTCCTGCGCCATTGTGATGCTCGAGCAATTTCCTCGAGTGTATTATATATTCCTTTAGATGAGAATCGGATTTCGTTTCTGCTCTTACTTCTCCTGAGTAGGATGCATTCCAATTTATGAGAATCTGATTGTTGGTCATCTAGCGCTCTACTTGTTCGAGAGTTTCATTTCCATTCCACATCAAGTTTTGTAGGTCTCTAGAGGCTACTACTAAAGCCATAATCGCATTTACTCCTTCGTGTAAGGCAATCAACAATATGCCGTCGTAAAAAACGTTCGATAGAGTCGGTCCCAAGATCGAACCCTGCGGCACCCTCGATGAGACGCCAAGGTTCGAGTCTCAGAGAGTTGCAAGAATCAAAACCCATGCTATGGTGTTAAACTTGTTTTTTACATCAAGCCTGATTAGAGCTACACATTTACTATTTGCACTTTTCTGAACCAGTTCCATTACTCTTTCCACCGCCTGGATTGTTGATTTCCCTTTTCGGATACCAAACTGGTCGCAGGAGAGACCTCTCGTAGAACAAGGACCTAGGAGAAAAAGGAATTGTACAGTTAACACAGTGTTGTCTTGATTTTTGGCTGAAATAGCGTTGAACAAGTAAAAGGTACGGTTGTCAGTCACTGAAAACAATATCAAATCATAGCAACCTGCCGAAGGAATGCGAATTCCTCACATAACATCGAGTTTCTCGGTTGCAATTTGCCTCCCAACACTTATTGACCTGACAAGGATTGGGCCAATATACTACTCATTGACCAATCAAATTGTGCCTCTATAGCGACAACAGGAGGAGGAGAGCGTGTACGTGGTAGAACCTGGCTTGGGTAATATAATAATAATAATAATTTAATTACAGATCCTCTGGAAGTAGCCAGAGAGTTTGGTAATTATTTTTCGTCAGTCGGAGGAGAACTGATTGCCAACCAGTTTGGTGCCTCGACCTAATTTTCTGCTATACTTGGTCGCACACCTTCCCATAATTGCTAAAATAGCCAATAAAAGTCATACGGTGACAATGAAATTAGTAATCATGTTCTTAAACTAATGATTGATTTTCGGCGCTGTTGTGCCCGTTCACAAAAAGAGTAGTGAGTCTGACACAACGAATTATCGAACAATTTCAATTATTAATACATTTCCTAAGCTTTTTGAAGGTGTGGCATACAATCAACTTGTCTTTTTTTTTTAGCTAAAGCTATAATAACTAACGGTTTCAGACAACAGAAGTCTATTGAAACAGCGTTGACAGAATTGTGGGAGTATTCTTTATTTCGCACTTGACTGGATAAATTCGTATTTAGCCAAAAGGAAAATGAGGGTGGGTGAATATGGGCAATTTCGGACGAGTTAAAGTTGATCGGTTCTGGGTCCACTTCGCTTTCCTGTTGGCGTCAATGATCTTTCAAACTTTCTCGTTGACGGCTTCTTGAAATTGTTTGCGGAGGATGAGCTCGCATCAGATAGTACTGAAGATTTAATAAGTACAGTTAAACAGACAATAAATAAGATGTCATCCCAGATTAAATGTTTGATTTATCGAGTAGGTTAGAAGCTTGGCAATACAGCTGGCACTCTTTTTTCAAATATTAGGAAGGAAACAAAGCACCATATGACGTTTTATTTAATCAAAGATATTGGAAAAGCGAAGAGGAGAGAAAAAAAACGTAATCTTTGAACAAGTATTAAAACAAAGCGAACAAGAAACGGGTCATGTCAGACCTGCTTCACTAGTTTTTGTTTTATTTTATGGATAGTATAGTTCCACTAAATGTCAACCCTCGACTATAATACATACTCAACTGTAGGCATATTTTACGTCTATGGTAGCTCACTCACTAATGAATAGAGTTTTACTCCGGTAAATGTTTCATTGTTACAACAGCTGTATCATGTGCGAATTAATTGTTTTAACGTCCGTGAAACTTCGTAAATCCATGTATGTACGTTTATATATATTCAATCCCGAAAATTTTATGGTATGGAACGCATAACTAAATTCTATGTCGAAACGTGGACATCCTTTATTAATTTGAAACGGTCTGAACGAGCGAACACAAACAATTAAATTTAAATAAGCGTAGTCGTGAGCTCACAGTAATTGTAGAGGATTTAAATTCGGAAACAGGAAGGGCAGTATTTAAAAGGGTACCGATGCAAATGAGTGCTATGTGTATTCTTTAACATCACGAAATGTTTAATTAATTTGAAATTATCTAGAAAGTAACGGATTAATTCAGGAAATGAACCGTGGGTCGGAAAGTTTTTACGGGATAACTAACGGTATAAAGAACGTGCTGGTCCGCGCATATAAGCTCGAATATCCTGTATGCTGGATATAAATGTGGAAGTACTAAATCAAATTTGAAGTTAATTAGAAATGTTACAAAACATTACGTGCCCGGAGAAGGTCAAAATTCGAATCGAGTTGAGTATAAAGTTTGAGATTTAGGGAATTGGAAGTTGCTTGTTATTGTAAACGTCAGAAAAATCGAATTAAATTTTCAAAAAGATAAATAAGTTATATATTTAATAATAAGTTTTGTAATGGCGTGACGAATGCAAGATCTGAACTTTAAAAAAATATTCTATAATCACGCTAGTTAAAATGTTACGTTGTTTCTTGCAATGTCAAAGTTTAATTAGTTTTTCCTTAATTAGTTATCAGCGATTCGAACTTTATGTCTAATTATCATGTTTTATTATCGTGTCTCCCGATTGTTGGTATAACATTTATACTAACCTAAAAGATCACCACTTATTAACAGTTTAGTAAGTGGTGAGACAGTAATAGTTAATATACCAACATGTACCACATTCCATGTGTAATCGCACCCTAGGTATACCAGAATCCCCTGCTGGCGGTTGATATGGTGTGGTTGGATGCATTGCTCGAGTTGACGCTCGCGGATCACGGATGCTCGGTTTAAATCTGGATTCGTTGGAAAATAGACTGTGACTCCACTTGACAACCCACTGATGTTAGGGAACGGGGAGATCAGGGTATGGAGTCTCCACAGCCGATCTAGCGATCTTCATTACTTCATAAGTCATGTACCACAATTAGAAAATGTATTGGGGAACTGTCATGCGGTACCACATCCCAACCCCAATATTTAGAGAGACATTTCCGGTAATTCTGATAGAGTGTTATTTGTTCATTTAAGCGACCTATATAATTCCGAAACGATAATAATAATAATAATAATAATATTTATTCGTGTTTGCTTTGTAAATACAAAAATTGCACCCGTCAACAATATCAGAAAACAAAAAATATATATATAAGACATACATGGATGGTGGTATAGAACAAACATAAACATAAGTTTTACAAACAAACAAAAATATCACAATACTTATTTGTATAAGATGTACATAGAAAAATTATTATTAAAAATACAAAATAATAAGAGCAGAATGAAAGAGAATGTCCAATCTCACACTAGATTGCTTGAGTGCAATTTCCTAACACAATCAAAATATTCATTCTCGTTGTAGATAGCGTGACTGATCAAAAGTTTCTTTAAGGTAGCTTTAAATAAATTAGAACTTAAAGTTTTAAATTTATCAGGGAGAGCATTGTAAAATTTAACACCTTTCACGCTGTAAGTATTTTGTGTACTAGTTAGTCGAGTATATTGTGCACTCAACTTACCTCTAGTTCTTGTATTGTAAGTGTGAGGAGCTGTGTTTCTATTAAAAACATGCATGTTATACCTCACATATAATAGGCAGTCCAGAATATACTGACCCGGAAAGGTCAAAATGCCCAACTCTATAAAAGCGAGGCGACAATCCGCGCGGAACGGCAACCTGTATAAAGTTCTTACCGCCCTCCGTTGTAAGCCAAAGATCCTGTGCCGCGACGAGCTGTGACCCCACAGTATTATTCCATAAGACATCACAGAGTGAAATAAGGCAAAGTACGCCGTTTTCGAAGTGCTCAGGGATACCGAGAAAACAAGGTTTCTCAGAAGATAATATAGTGCGCAACAGTTTCGACGCCACGTCGTCGCAGTGAGGTCCCCACTTGAGCCTTGAGTCCAAAGTAAAACCTAAGTATTTAACCTGAGTTGCTTCATCAAAGAATGCATTATTTCTCAAAGAGAAAATCGTTGAAACTGTTTTGTCAGTGTTTAGCACTAATCTATTTGATGTGCACCAATCTGCAGCACAATCACGTACCAATGATGCCGTCTCCAAGGCTTCCAAGCCATCCATGGATTTGACCTGAACTGTTGTGTCATCCGCAAAGAGTATACATTTACCAATCGTCATATGTTTAGGAAAATCATTGATATATATTAAAAACAGAATCGGTCCCAGTATGGAACCCTGCGGCACTCCCAAATGCATTGTCACCTCATTCGAAATGTTGTGATTTATTTTGACTATCTGACGTCTATTAGTCAGATAAGACTCAAAATATTGTAAGGACTGTTGATCAAAATTATATAGTTTAAGCTTATGTAATAGAATATTGTGATCAACACAATCGAACGCTTTACTAATATCACAAAATGTAGCCGCACAATACTCGCCACTTTCAAAACAAGCCAAGGTGAAATCAACAAAATCCAGAACGGCTGCAGTAGTGGACATTCCTTGTCTAAAGCCGAATTGATTCGGGCAGAATAGTGAATTTCTCGAAAACCTTTGAAATCGCCGGTAAAATAGAGATTGGCCTATATTTCGAAGCGTCGTTAACGTCCCCCTTCTTGTGCAAGGGAATAACAGATGCAAATTTTAGTTCGTCCGGAAAGATGGTATACTTTGTTTTTTATTAAGAGGGACTGTTAACTGTTAATGTACATAAGAAATGTTTTTATAAATATTTATGTATGATATGCTGAAATAAGAATACATTCACAATTCAAATGTTTCGATGCAACTTTCTTCGTATTTGTGGTCATAGGAGGAATGCCCCACTACTCGTGTTATGACTCTTGTTATAGGAATATTAAATGAATCAACAATAATTTGTATACATTTTGCGTAATAATATATCTCAAATATACAATTCTATATCTCTTCAACAGAATCACTATCAGTATCGAGATTAAAATCACTGTCGCTAATATCACCATTTCCAACTGAAATAATAAATGGCTCCATTACATCATCTATTAGGCCATCTGAATTGCACATTTTGTTTTCCTCTTTGATTACATGTTCTTCACATTTCGTTCAGTTCTCCGAAGTAACATTCGCAAAAGTTCCTTTACTTCGGTTAATTTGAAAGTTTTATTTTTTGAAGCAACTTTATTTTTTATTTGTGCCCAAACCAATTCGATAGGGTTCAGTTCGCAGTGATAGGGTGGGAATCTAAGTACAATTTTGTTACTGCATTTACATTGTAATGATCCTTGTGACGGTTTATTATTTCTAATAATTCTAATCGCACCATCAAAGGATTAAATGGTATTTTTTTTTGAAGTAGCCATTCCTGCATATCCGCTTTTCGTGTTGAATTTTTCGGTATTTTTCCCTTCTTCCCTATGATAGGATGCATTATCCATTACAATGACATTATTCTCAGGTAATTTTTGTAAAATATTAGTGAACCATCTCTCAAAAACATCTGCATTTCATCGTGGTAATCAGCTGTTTGTCTTCCCTCAAATACCAACAAACCATCGTCAACAAAACCAGTTTTCGAACCAATATGTAAAATAATTAAGCGTCTACCTTTACCAACAGGATTTTTTAGACCTGTTGTTACACTATCTATAACACTTTATACACTTTTGCTTTTGTGTGTCCTTCATTAAGCCAAGTTTCATCTAAATAATATATTGGACGTTGTTCAGTTCTATATTTTTTAATCGAAGATAAATATCTTCGTCTCCATAAAACGATGTCTTCACGTTTAAGTAGCATACTTTTGCGATTACATCTTAGAAACCTATAAACAAATAGTATATAAAACGTTTTGGTGGTGGTGAAATTAGCCCTTTGGTTTTATATTCATGAATTATTCGGTAAACACTTGTTCTTGAAACACCTATTCGTATTATGGAATGTATACTACCTAAAGTGTTTGATATTTGAAGTGCTATCTGTGTCCTTCCTTTTCTAGGACAACCACCAATAATTTTCTTATAAATGTTTAATATAGCTTGCTTTTCCTGTACCTACAAATGTCCATTAATCAATTTGATAATCCCCTTGTACTAGGCTGTGAATGCATTATCACAAGCAAATGAATAGTTAAAAAAAAAACTAATTTTATTGCTTGAATACCAGAGGAACACAAAAAAAATTGGAAAATACTTTACAAAACTATTTCTGCAATCAGCTGTGTTTCCAATATGGCCGCACTAAAATTGGCAAATTTGAGCAGTGTAAACATGACTGGCGATTAACCAATCGTAAGCCTATATTTTAGCGGGCGATTTTAAATTTTGTCTCTCTTAATAAAAAACAAGGTATAACAAAATTGACCGAAAATTAAAGTTATTGATGATGTCCACCCCACACATTCAACAAGAATCGCCGTTGATGGTGTGCTGGTAGAATCAGCTGGGGCTTTTCTATTTGCCATACCGAGTGAAACTTGCTCCATCGCTGAAGAAAATTTTATATACAAAATTGGCATTTTGAACATGTTGACAACATCTGCTGTACCTGGTAATTCAGTAAGGGTGGCGATCGGCTGTATCTCGAAAACTGCTAGGCGTAGAGCTTCGGAGAAAAAAAATCCATAATTAATGTGGCTACCATAACTATCCGGATTATTTAAAAGTTCGAAATGTTACCGCTAGGGGGCGTGTCTGATATTTTCAATTATAAAATGAGTGTTATCTCAAAAAATTGCGTGTTAAGGTATAACTTAGAAAGCATCATTTGAAAGCTGAGCTAAGGTCGTATTAGTTTGTTCCATGACTTTTTTTCGTATCTGCCATAATAAGAAAGGAGGGAGCCAAAGAATGTTTCAATGTTTAAATTTTAATATCTCCCGAACCGTTTAACCGATCTGAATATTTTAAAGGTTATTTGATGGAGCATTTTATAGATTTTTATTAAAAAAATTGCTGAAATTTCAGTAAAAACAGCATCTCGATATTTCTATCCGTTCTTGCTTTATTCACGTAAGAAGATAATGAAATTTATCGGAAAAAATTAACTGCTGATTTCGCAGGTAGCCTTGCAAGTAGGCGACTCATGGTTTCCATGGAAACTACGAAATTCTTTCAAATTGTTTATTGCGAATCAATTAAAATTAACGATAAATATAATAATTTAATAACGAGAATGGTAACAGAAAAAACAACTACAATTTTCATTGTTCGAAATACACAAATTGAGCCTGTTACTAGTAGATAATAGACTCGCTCCTACCTCGGCAC
The DNA here is from genome assembly GCA_023690525.1 of Holotrichia oblita. Classification (NCBI taxonomy): domain Eukaryota; kingdom Metazoa; phylum Arthropoda; class Insecta; order Coleoptera; family Scarabaeidae; genus Holotrichia; species Holotrichia oblita. The sequence goes on from CM043022.1 coordinate 43,133,764, forward strand.
AGGAAATATTTGTGATGGCTGCTCGAATTCTTTCTTTCACGTTCTCAGGTGTTGTTGGGTCTTTATACACTACTAGCGCCAAAATAATCTTATAACCTTGGGAAATACTACTGTAAATTACGTGTTGGCTAAACAAACTTTCCAACATTTTCATTGATAAATACTAGCCAATCAAAATTTGGTGTGCAACTTTTGTTGTTCCCAATCAGATCGCTCTATCGAGGCCATAAGAATTATTTTACGCATTCATTCATAATAGCTTTAGTGGACCCTCTTTGTAACTCTACTCTTTGGTACCTCTTCGCACTACAGTAAGAACGCCCGATTTCTCCTACCCGTTTCGGTTTCCATGCCGAAATTCGAAACTCATAGCATCTACACGGATAGGGTGTGGTCGGCACTTTTTTCCAACAGTGTATAAGAACTTGTTTGTCTGGCATTCGTAAGCTTTATAGAGAAAGTATAATTTGTCCTGTTTAAAACATAGACAATCGTTTTCATGCAGTATAATTTTAAGTTGGGATTATGGATCCAATGAAAGAAACATCCCCTTTTTCCATCCCAAATTCAAAAGCTACTAACACAATATACACCCACATATCTTGTTTTTAATGCGTGATTTATGATAGTATCTATATCGTACAACAGCTACGAGAGCTTACTTAATATAATGCAACGTCAATCACCGCCGACCAATCTAATTTCACGCGCCTATGCGTTATTTTTCGAGAACAAAAGGAATACTTATTAAATATCCTCCATTTCCGATTTAGAATTTCGGATATCGAAGACGAATGGGTATTTAATGTGGAGGATTCACGACGTTTCCCTTCAGTTTCAATTTGACGAACAAATTGGAATTCGTATTTTTTTTTACGAGACGGTAGGAAAAGCGACGAATATTTAATATTTTAGGAGATAAGAATAATTTATATTTTTCGCTTTCTCTTATTTATCGTATTTTTTTCAATTAAGAAATGAAAAATGACACGGCGAATAACAAGAAAATATTACAAATTTTATTAAGTTTGCAACGCTCTTAGAATAATTATTTCTTATGGTATCTACAGTAGCAAATAAGATGCTGTTAGATTACGATACAAACCTTCTTTTCATGGAGAGCACAATTAGGAATGTGCCTCAAATAAGGAAAAATAATTTGGACAGCAGTGAACGATCATATATGTTATTGATATTGTTTTAATATTTATTTATTTTTTTCGTTTCTTACAAGATATTTGAACATAATTCTACAACACAACAAGCAAATACGAAAAAATCCCAAGGTAAAGTTTAGCGAGGAAAAAATTCAACGCTAATCTTCCACTTAACCTTGAATACTTAGAGATCTAATAAATAAACAACTATGCCTAAAACTAACCTTAAATCTAAATTCCGTGGCAAATTGTGATTTGTCAAATAATGCACAAGTATATATCGCAAAGTAAAGTGGAGCGAGGATTGAACCTTGCAGTACACCCGATCGCAGATGAAGTTTAGCAGATACATCATCTCCTAATTTTACTGATTGTGTTCTATTGCAGAGGAAACTAGTTAATAATTTAACAGCACTATTTCCCAACCCTACATAATGAAAAATAGCACCTAATACTTTGTGATCAATTGTGTCGAAAGCTTTTGTAAAATCTAGCAACACTAATACTGTAGCAAGTCCGCTATCACTTGCACACAAGACGTCATCACTAATCTTTAAAAGAGCTGATTCACAGATGTGACCAACGCGAAAACCGGATTGAAACTAGATGTTTAAGTTTTTAACTAATTGAGAACTGAGAATTCTTTCAAAAATCTTTGACAATACCGGGTGTAAACTGATTGGCCTTAGATCTGAAAGTGATTGGGGAGATGATTTTTAATTAACTTTAACATTGATATCGTGGACATATAGAATGTCATCAAGATATGGTTCCACCAAATGTTCCTTAAGTTGCCGATAAGTCATTGACTTATGTATTGTTGTTTTAACTGTATTGACAATGTTGCAATACACCACGTCATGGTCAGAGAAATCGATGTTGCGAACAACAGCAGTCTGAACAAATGATATGTCTGACACTATAATAAGATCTATGAGAGAAGCAGAAGACCCCGTGACACGTGTAGGTTCTGAGATAATCTGATGGGATCCCAGAGTTTCCAAAGTTTCCGCAAAATTAAGACTAGATAATGAATCAATCTTGAGAAAGTCGATATTTAAATCATCTGTGCAGATTAATTTGCTGCACATTGGTAAAAGATTGAAAAAGAAGTTTCCAATCCATCTAAGAAAGCACGAATTGGCATGAAGGGTGGTCTATAATCATATATATCAAGCCCAGTAGAAGCTGATTTCATTTCCAAAGTCCTCGTTTCTCCTCAAGGGAAGTTGGGACATCCTTCAGCTTTCTAATCTCTACTGAAAGTGATTCACACTTGACACTGTTCCACCTCCCCAAGATGCTGGATTAGTGAGTTCTCAAACCTAGGCTGGATCTGGTCAGCATCCTCGTTTGATTGTTCAGAGTTGGAATATCCAAATTTTTATGGATTTGTTAATTGGACACAAACCATGGAGTCGCTAGGATGAGACATAGGGCACGGTTCTGAAGCACGTCGAGTCTCTGAATCCGAGAGCAGTGCTGTTTGCAGGTCAGACGCGTATTAAGAGTAACAGACACCACCAATCAACCAAATCATGCAGACGCCGGCAGATAAGGAGATAAACGAAGAGGTGTCGCTGTGATAGACCTCGGATTACTTGCTGAGAGAGCGCAGGATTACCGGCGAATAATAAAAAGAATTCTGGGTCGAATAGGGAGCCCTGCGGGAATATATGCCATTAAAAGATCATTTAACATCTTAATACTTGATAATTATCCTTTTTGAAATAGCTTGTAACATCTGCTGATGTTTTCCTGAATAGCAGGGACTTCAAGAGATTTTACGCAACGATTATATACATATACGTGTGTACGTATAGTTGAAATCGTTAATTTTAAAGTAATTTAAAAATAGAACTCATAACATCATGGTCCCTGCACAACCCGTATCTACAACGAACGTTTTTCGCCGCTAATATCCTGGAAATGACAACATTTGTGAAAGCAGATGACGTCTTCGAGTCACAGTAATAACGCCAACTGAAAAAGCAACACGAGAACACCGTAATATTTCCTGACAATCTTATTCACGACGCCATAGCGCACTAGGCAGCCCCACGTCATAATAGCGGATCTCAAATCCGGTTTCTGATATGCAGATGTTTACTCCGAAAACACATTTATGTAAGAGCCTTATCTCAAATATTGCTGCTACAAAAATATATACGGAAGGGAAGGTTATTACCTCTCGTATTTAAGTCTTATTTTAATTATTATTTTGTTTAAAATGTAATTATTTAAATTTGTAATTAACAAGAAATAACTATTGTGTCTGCAGATAACCTGTATAGAATTAGTTATTTGCTAAGTAATAGATTTCAGGAAAAAAACACTGAAAGTTTGAAACAAAAAATACATTAAGGAAAACAAATATTGAAATAATGGAAAAAGGTTCGCCGAAATGTCTGTTTCAACTCTACTAATTAAAAAGCCATTCTACCGTCAGTCCCTACGAGCTCGCGATTGCTGTAAAAACTTGAGAAACTTTTTATCTTCTAGCCTAATAAACGTTATTAAACATTTTTTTCCCCGCAGTAATGTCGTTTATTAATCTCTCTAATAACATCAAGCTTGGTAAAAAAAAACACTATGTAGGAAAGTTACATTTAATCAATTATTTGCGACGTTATAAATAGAAGTAAACAAAACTTTATATCCAAGTTAAAGAGAATCACAATTGTGTATTGTAGATTCCCTTACCTGTATAAAAGTTATCTAATATGACTTTTTACACATGTAACAAGTCGTGCTGTTATTTATAACGTCAAAATAATCTGTCACAATTTCGAGAGGTATGTGAAACGTGAAAAAGAACGGAAAAAACTTTTCAATCAGAGTTCGTATGATATTTTAAGTGAGTACTACTTGCTATAACAACTTTTCTTGGCGAACGATCGTCGCCTTCATTTCACGGCGAAAGCAAGAAAAAGGTTATAACTTTTCACGATGTCGTTTAAGTTTCTCCATTTTGATAATGTCGGTACGAAGAAAAGATAAAGTGGCATAATGACATGGAGGGTACGAGAGAGTGGTAATCTTCGTTAGGTCGTTATGGCGAATGGCAGTAACTCTTATGTATACGTTAATGATAAGTGCCAATTAACAATTAAATTTAATTACAGTCAATATAGGAAAAGTACCGTTACCTATATGATGGTTGTAATCCGTCACGCTTTGCACGAAGGTAATTTTTAATTACACATATGGAATGACGTGCATTTCTTAGAAGAGCGTTGAATTGTGATTGTTGGTTGCCATAACGTTATAGCTTCCATTAGCTTTGCGTGTAATATGGTCATCAGTGTTTCACTATTATATGTGTATTAAAAGAGCATATAGCGAATAAAACAAATATTTAGTTATAAACGTAGATTCCTTCAATAGTAATTTTGAAAAATTATGAAAATGTTTGTGCAAAGGTACTAATTATTATTGTAATTATTTTCTACAAAAGATAATTGATTCAATCTTCAACAATACAGCTTATAAAGATTACAAAAAAACTCTAAAAATTCGGTGGGTATGCCATCTCATCGACACATGTGTGTCTAAGACGGCATCTTACATTTTATAATGTACCATCACATCTACATTTTATGCGAAAAGGCACAGAGAGATGGACTATTATTTGTAATGTAATGCAATCTACAAACTTCGTCTTCTTTTTTGCTGTTTTGTTCTGAAGATTCAATACAATGACAACTACGGTTTGCAGTTTCAGTAGTTGTGTTAATCGTTCTGCACTACTCTCTCACTCTTTTTTACAACTATAGCATGCTTTTTCATCTGTCTCTGCTTCGTCAGAATTTGAAACATATGAGACATAAAAATAAATCATTAGTTTCATCATCTGGCACATGAACTTGACGTTGTTTTGGTAGGCAACGCTTGTGGTAGTATTGTTTGCACCCATCGCATATTGAAAACATTTTTGGACGTATGTTTATTTTAAAAGTAAAACATATTTTATTTGACTTTATTAGTTTTGCTTTTTTATTTTCCTCGCGTTTTCTTTTTCTTCCTACTTTTTCATTTTGCATTTTTTCTTTCAGCTCTCGTTTTTCTGTTAATAAGTCTCTGTATTTTTGGGAAGTGATAGCGAAAGGTAGTTTGTCGGACAATTTTTTAACTTTTCGTTGTGGAGTGACTGGATAAAGAAGATAATCATTGATATTATTTGTTTGGTAACATTGGACACCACTTAATCCTGGTTCTACGATTAATTCATTTTGAATAACAATGACTTTAGGGCTTTGTTGGTCCTTTTTGTTGATTGTTGATTTCTCCAAGAGTTTCTTCTAAAATGCTGACATATTTGATAAAAATCCCAAAAATCATTAGTTGCTTCAGCCATTTCACAAATGTTCTCAAATTTTTGAATTTTTTCATTTCCAACAATTTTAATAAAATTATCATAGGTTAAAATATTATTGTCTTGATCGATATTAACCTCTTTCATCTTAGTTTCCTTTCCTAAACATTTACTGTAGTCAACAGCATTAGCAAATTATCAGGTTTTATTGCTGTAGTTATGGCAGCCTTTAAGAGCGAAGCAAAAGTTATTTTGCTGATAATTTCTCTTGGATGCGTGGTAAGCCAATCACGAACGATATTTCTCCAAGATGTCTTAAGTGGTGAAAATACAGAAACGTTAGCCGGTTGCAAAATTCCAGTTGCATTCGGATAAAGGGTAATTGTTTCTATTTTAAGTCTTACACACAAATCACTGAGTTCATAAGTCATATGTGACTTGTGACCATCAATAAATAAAATAATTGGACACCTATGTTATAAATTAAATAATAATAATAATAATGGAAATTTATAAATTAAAAAAAGATGGAATAGCAAAACAAACTTTTGAAATCAGTTTTGATTTAACAGAAAAAAAACTATTTATCATAGTTAAACTTTATAACAATTAAATAAATTTCTAAAAACTTTAGACTTTAGATGGTGCTTAATCAATAGGAGGTATAAGTTTATTATTAGTCACAATTTCTTTCCAATCAAACACTAACGTCTTAGCACTTTCTTAAGTAAACTATTGTTTCTAAAAGTGGCTGTAGATTTCTTTTTTTTACATCTATGTTTCGGTTGGGAACATTGATATAAAGTAATCTTTTGAGTTCAAAATGTAGGTGGAGCCACACACACAAGGTAGGATAGAACTCTTAACAATTATGCAAACGTGATCCTTGTCCCATAACTGTCACTGTCTAATAACTGTGTGGTTTATCCTACTAGAAAATCCTGAACGGAAGATTACGAACTATTATCTATACGTTGGGATGGGAAGGGTGCAGCCGGGAGAGGGGGGAAGGAAGGGTATTCCAGTTACACTAGCAGATGTGAACATTCAGTCTTCATTCTTGCTGCACCAAAACCTACACTCTTACAAAAAAAATTGTGCAACCTGGATTGTGGTATAGCTAGTTTCTCACCTCTTGATAATAAATATGTGTTTAGTGGGCTAAAAATCTCACATCTAAAGTTTGCAGTGAGTCGCCAAACAAAATAATATAATTTCATTTTCCTTGGACTACCATGGCCGTCTGCTAATAGAAGAACTTTTTTATCTTGTTTATTTGGAACTTAATGAAGAAACAACTTGATTTAATTTAGACATATTTCTCCTGTCATCCATCCATCACAATACTACTGAAGAAGGAGAAGCATCTTCCATTAATTCTGCTTTCATATTTTCTTTGGGAAACTGCACCTGCAGTCATGCAGTACACTATTGTCAGAAGTCGGCCTCGTTCGACACTCGCTAATGTTCTCACTTGTTTTCTTCCGTTAAGTGCAAATATGTTTTGAGGACGTCTTTCAGTGGAGAGGCCTGTGAGGTTTGCATATTTGGTGTTTAGTAAACAGAACATTATGGCATTAAATTGATGTTTTGAGGTCGTCTTTGCACAGTGTGAGGTCTGACTCATGCATATTCCATATTTGGTGTTTAGTAAACTTGTGTTTTTTACGAACATTATCCAGGGCATTAAACAATCTCTGGTTTTAATAACTAAATTTCATTACCTGAGGTTTATTAAACGGTTGAGCACGTGCAGCACTGATTGCTTCTGTTTACTTGAGAGTACGATAACGACATCAACGCTTTCGTGTGTGAAATCTTAAAAAGTTATGTTATCTGGTTTACCCTCAGTTACAGTTGTTTCGTCAGTATCATATAAATGATGTAATATCGATAATAATAAAGTATTTTTTTTTTCAGGTAGAGACATGGGGTACCAGAGTTACATCCTTTTGAACAGGGTGCTCTTTTCCTGTCAATTTTTTGTTTGCGAACAATCCTTTTTATTTTTTCACACAGTACCTACCTGTAGATCTTTCTTTATATTCACGCAGAAGTCTTGTTACCGATGGATGACTTATAAACCAGTTATTAAAGTTGTTATATTTCAGGACGATTGTAGTTCTGTAATCTTTCTCAGAGAGTTGCTTGTAAATAATCCTAGACACTGTTTGGTTGTAGGCTTTGTCTCGTTTTTTCTTGTTTCAAGACCATTTTGTTTCTTTTCCTGCAAATGCTATCTAATTATCTGACCAATATTTTAATGAAATCTGAACTGGTTTAAGAGCAATTTAAAGTTTGCGTTTAATTGTTAACATCATTAACTTTTATTTTAATATTTTTATAAACTGACAAATAGCCATATTCTAGGCAAGAACAGCCTTTGATTTATGTGAATAACTTGTACACTTTTTAGTTGACACTAAGTCAGAAGTTAGGATCTGTAAAAGCTGTAATATGTTAAATTGCTATAATAAGAAGCTCATAGGCTATACCAAAGAAAACAATACGGATTTTAGTTGCTAAATTTAAGCTTTTCCGCCCTTTTAATTTTAAATTAAAAAAAGAAACTTACTTTATATGAATAAATCTTATCTATCATTATATTCCCCTCAGTATCTATACAGAAAATTTGTTTTTAAATTACTTTTATTCTAATGTAAGTTCCACTAGCAGACGTAGAATTCCACTGGATTTATGTGATCGTAGCGAAATGAATCTTGTGCGCTCTAAAAGAAGCTCCATTTGAATATCCGCTGATATGAATTTTAACACCACCATTCATCATTGTAACATACGTACACATATGAGTTCGCCTTCTATCTTTTCCCACCATTACTCTCCTAAAAAATTAACGTACGAGAGCCAAATTACATATAAATTATTACTAGTATTTGCTTGTGCGCTAATTTTTCTCATTTACATGGATTTCGCATTAGCGCGTTGCTAGCAGGGAATAACGGCAAACATTCGCCTAATGTCCTCTATTTTGTCGCGTATTTTGTTTTTCGTTTTTACGGTCTGCTCTATAAATCTATAACATATTTATTTAAAACAGAATACTTTAATTTAGTTAATAGTTTAATCCAGTTAAATGGGGAACGGATACACCTTTTGCTTTTTAAATAAGACTATCTCTTTCTAGCTTTACAGTAAAAGTCATGAAATTATTTGTATGGTCTCATTCGTAAAGGAAAAAAGCTGTACCCTTTAGTAAACGGAAACAATAGCTTTATTAATGAATTTTATTTCCCAATTTGGCGTCTACAGCAAAGAATTGTCTTGTTTTTGTCAAATTTTGGTGAATGCCAAACTATAATCGCAAGTTTGTAATCTATCAAAATTGATAGCCTTTCAGTTGATTCTCAATAGATTACAGGAAGCTTTAAATAAACACGAATATTGCACTAAACACTTCAACCCACAAAACACCAAAAAACTTTTTACTAAAAACCGACACGTTTCGACAGCAAAGCTATCATTATCAAAGCGATAATAAAATTTGATAATCCGTCGGTTTTTAGTATAAAGTTTATTGGTGTTTTGTGGGTTGAAATGTTTAGTGTTCTACTTCTGCACCAAGAGATCCAGATCATTGACACTAATTCAAAAGATTTTTTTTGTCTATTTTGACCATAGTTGTTGGATAATATGTAGACAAATATTATTAATTGTAATCTTGAATGGCTCTTCAGTAGATTTGTAACAAAATTCAGTCGGACGGAGCACCAGCTCATAGAGGTGACATTGTTTGTGACGACCTGAATATGACATTTCATGAGTGGTTAATTTCCATTTATGGACTAATGTAATGACCACCAAGACAACCGGATTTCCCACCGTGAGACTTTTTAGAGAATCATTTCAAATCAATGGTTTATGTGGAGAAAATCAGATTTGCTTCAGTCTAATTAACACAGCGAAGAAGATTGGAGGCGTTTGTTGCACAAAACAGTGAACATGTAGAGCAATTGGTTCATCTATTTATCTATTTACGTATTAAAATCTCGCCTTTTATTACCTTTTTTGTCTTAACTTGGAGCAGCGGTTCATATTTGAATAAGAAAACTTTTTATTGTTATGACTATCTTGCTTCGTTTATACAGGGTGTTTCATAAAATATGCGCAGGACTTCAGAATGTGATAGCTTGTCGAAAAATGTGAAAAAAAGATCAAATAAAATGCATTATTTTCGAGATACAGGGTGTTGAAATTTAATAAAAAAATTTGTTTTTTGGAAATATCTTCGGAACAATTTATCGTAAAGAAAACAGCTTTTGTAACCATTTTCTACTTATAATAAGCTAAGTTGTGTGCGAAAAAAAGAAAAATTTAAGTCATAATTGGTGAAGATTTTAAAAGGGTAGTGGTTGTTTTTCTCCCCAACTTCTACGCCACTGGAAAAAATACGGTTTTGAGATGCCTATTTGAACCACCAATATTTTCTACACAAAAAAGGTACTGTTGGTCATGAGCTCTAAAGTTGACCGTTTTGAAAAATCAACTATTATGTTTTAACGTTTGCTTTTCTTACTTGTTCTAATGTTTTAGTAAAATAAAACTTTTTTAGTATGCATGCATCATAAAAATCAACTTTTTTTATGGTGTAACAGCCAATAACGTTTTGTCCAGTGAAATTTTCTTATGTCATGTATTGAAATTATTGATTTGATTTTCTATAATTAAAATTATTGTTGCATTTTTTAGTAAAATAAAACTTTTATTTCAAAACATTTACCATTATTTTTTCAACATAAAAGTTGATTTTTTCGAAAACGGTCAACTTTAGAGCTCATGACCAGCAGTACATTTCTTGTGTAGAAAACATTGGCGGTTCAAAACAACGACTACCCCTTCAAAATCTTCACCAATTATGACTTAAACAAAATTTTCTCGCACACAACTTAGCTTATTATAAGTCGAAAATGGTTACAAAAGCTGTTTTCTTTACGATAAAGGGTTCCGGAGGTATTTCCAAACAACGAATTTTTTTAATTAAATTTCAACACCCTGTATCTCGAAAATGAAAATGATGCATTTTAGAGAGTACGTTGATAAAAACTTTTTTTCAAATTTTTGGACAAGGTATCACATCTTGAAGTCCTGCGCATATATTATGAAACACCCTATATATCAGTCTTGAAATCCTAGAAATCATTGTGCGGGATTTCCCAAGAAAGAGTATTCCTTTTTTTAACAAATACTAGTGCTAAATTCGGGTTATGATGTTGCCCAGCTTTACTTTTTAACAATAGAGTTGCAAAACTTCAGTCTTGTTTTTCGCATTGTCGTTTGTTTACTACAAGCAACTGGTAATTTTCTAAATTTTACCCTAAACAACACAATTTTCTCTCACACAACTTAGCTTATTATAAGTCGAAAATGGTTACAAAAGCTGATTTCTTTACAATAAAGGGTTCCGGAGATATTTCCAAACAACGAATTTTTTTAATTAAATTTCAACACCCTGTATCTTGAAAATGAAAATGATGCATTTTAGAGGGTACGTTGATAAAAACTTTTTTTCAAATTTTTGGACAAGGTATCACATCTTGAAGTCCTGCGCATATATTATGAAACACCCTATATATCAGTCTTGAAATCCTAGAAATCATTGCGTGGGATTTCCCAAGAAAGAGTATTCCTTTTTTTAACAAGTACTAGTGCTAAATTCGGGTTATGATGTTGCGCAGCTTTCCTTTTTAACAATAGAGTTGCAAAACTTCAGTCTTGTTTTTCACATTGTCGTTTGTTTACTACAAGCAACTGGTAATTTTCTAAATTTTACATCTTTCTAATTCTCTTCTATATATATGTATAGTATGCCCCATAATCAAATTTAGATTCGAATATAATAGAAGACTAGTTATGGAATGACTAACTATTTCTACTAAAAGAAGTGGAGGAAACATGACCAGAAGAATGTCCATAGTAAGTATTTGGGGTTGTATTCATTGCTTCTGTTACCCCCAAGAAGCAATTCATAAATTAATTCAATATAACTTTTTTCTAAACTTCTAAAAATAGTTTGAATTGCAATGCACATATTTAAGACTTTTCTGTAGGTGACAATGCGCCAGTCTATTTATAAGTTACAACTTTTAATTGCGTCTTCATTACTAGTTCCTGACTTATTGTTAATATTATTGTTGCAATGCAAAATTACGACACTGTTGTGAAGGCAAAACTGGCGTCCCTACATATTAAATAAAATTCAGAAAAAATTATATCACACAATGCACCACCGTGTACAATAATCATCTAATTTATTTTTTCCCCGTTTTTGTTTTACTAAGCCGGTATTAGCGTTCACGAGGAACGGGGATAATTGTGTCTACTTTATTTCACTCGCCCAGGGTATGCATATAACGAAAACAGTCTCACATTAAATCAAATTTAATTACATTTATGTGCGTTTATCAACGTGAAGTAGGTATTAAAACATAAATTGCCATTTAATATGCGCTATAGTATAGGAAAATGTAGTATTTTGTAGTTTTATTAATGCGTCTTAATAAATTCGAAGGGTTAATAGCAACTTTACGTGTCGTTGGGAACTAAATATTTCGCTTAAGATTGAAATATGTTAGGTATGCGCGTTGAAAGGCATTAATTTCAAACTATCTGGTGTTATGTAATATATGATATGATGGGGAAATACGGATAATTGCGCAATTTTTCATCGCTCAAAATAATATTTAATTTAAACTAGAGAGAAAACTAGAGCGGGACTTCTTAAGCTGTATTGTTACTTTGGATGAAGCTTGGGTACATTTCTACGATCTAGGAACAAAGCAACAATCGATGGAATAACATGATTGATTTTCTGGATAGGAGTGGAGCTATAACTAAGAATTGTTCTTCGAGATTATGGTGGTTTTATTGCATGAATAAAATGATTTGGTAGAATGCCAGCTTTTAAATGTGAATTGTCCTCACCTATAAATTCAACGAGTAAGCTTCGTTAGGATGTAGTAGCTTTATTGTAACACTTATCTCTGACCGAGCTAGAAATTTATTCTCTATTCGGCTAGCTCCTAGTAAACAGGTAATTAGTTTTTAAGAGGTGTGAAGCACAAATTCAGGAGTTTCTCTAATTTACTATTGTATACGTTAGTCTGAACCGTTTCGCTAAATTAAACAGGAAAGCCTGTCCTTAGCTATGCATTCACGTGACACAAACTCTTATATAAGATAGGACACATCGGGATTTACCAGGGTCATGTAACAAAAATAAATCTTTCGTTAAAGTTCGGTAACAATCTAATTTCGCGCCCTTTCCCGCGTTAAATCACACAGCAAAAGCGTATAGGGCGTGTACGTCGCTAGTATGAACGCTAGCTTACATTTGTGTGAAGTCAGCTTTACATAATTCGCATTTACTGCTAACGCCTTCCAACAGTTCCCATATATCTAGTAGTATGGCTGAAAGAGATAGAATCCGCCGTGTGGCATGTTTGTGTCCCCTCAATGTCTCTCCTGTTCTCTGTCCGTTCGCCAGCCGATACACGGACATCTCTCTCTAACATATCATCGAACAAGCCGTACGCGAACTGCTTAAACGTTTCCAAATTGGATTGCCTCTGCGGAGTAAATCACACGTGAATGAGGAATGTTACGCTGGCTTGGGCGGTGTGGATGTGAAGGGATTTAATTGATTGAATTGCGGCTGGGCAAAACTGTTAAAAATACTTAACGGAATTAGCTTACATGGAAGTCGATCATAAGCCGAAATAATTGTAAAACTCGTTTTTCATAACTCATTATCTCCATGCATGAGATTGGTGCTTAACCAGGTTCTTCTACTCTGAAATTTTATAGTCGACTATCGCTCTTTAGGCTCAAACAATTCACATTCGTACAAGATTTCATTTAAAGTAATTTAACAAATTAAATTATCAAAATGTTTATAAATGAACTAATTAAACTTTGTGCAGCAATTTTGGAGAATTCAATTCCTTGAATTTTCTTCTCCTTATTAAGGACCGAACCATGGAAACCAAAGAGAAACAAGATTTAAATTAGCTTACTCTTATATCAAATTACATGATGCTTCGAGCAATATAGAATACATTCCATGCTTTTACCTTATTTTTCCATTTACGTTCTCTCTGAAATATTCCTGTACATATATACAAAAATGTAACCTTAATAATATAGAGCCTAATTTAAAGAAAATGCGTTTAAATTTGAATACAAAGAACAATCATATAATGGTAATGATGTCAACTCCTTTGATTTGAATCTTTTGTGATTCAATTTCATATTTATGTTAATAAAAAAACCTACCTACATTTTCGTTTTGTTCTAAAACTCTAGGTAGGAAGCTTATGAATAAGTATCGTTATGTATTATCGGTACCGACATTGGGAAAAAATGATGCAGAAAGAAGGAAACGTCTCTCTCGCTGTAGTCTAAATCTATATCCAGCCAAAGACAATCACAAAAAGATATCAAATATACCAGGATTATTGCAACTGTATGTAATTAAAGGATTTAATTCATTTGATGTAAACAAATCATATAAAGGACACACCACCAAGGGAAACTCAACATCAACCAATCAAAATGTGTGGCTCTAAGATTTACAAAAATACGAAGACCTCCACCTGAAATGAGTGACAACTTCAAGGCTTAATTTTCAACATGTATGTCGATAGGACTATTTCAAATTTAATGCAAAAACAGCGTGATGACAATTCTACTCAACCTAGAATCTTTATAGAAATTATTCAGAATCCTCCACACCCTCTCTTCAAGCTGAAGAGTTGAATATCAGAGATGAAAGGGCTAGGTTAGATTAGGTTAGGAGTAGGGTGGCATGCGGGCCTGTTTCACCGCCACCTTTACAGGTCTATTGCGATCCCCTTTACCTTAGAGAACGCTCTCTAGTTTCGCCTTCTTAATCAGACTTATCATTTTTGAGAGCGGCTCTTTTGTGTAGCCGTTGGCTGTGGGGTTCTCTACCTCCATTACTAGAAACCTTGTCCTCGCTAGCCCGTCACAGTGGCACAAAACATGAACTGGGGTTTCTTCTTCCTCTTGACAGAATCTGCAGAGAGCATTTTCTGCCAGGCCTATGTTAAACATATGCCTATTCAGTCTGCAATGACCGGTCATCAGACTTACTATCATTTTAGCAGTCTTCCTGTCTTTACTCAGTAGGTCTTCAGTAAACTTAGGCCTCTGTTCCCTTAGGAACTCCTTAGTCTGTCTTTGTCCTGGCGATCTTTCCCACCATTCCTTGGACTTATTTTGTGACCATTCGTAGATGGACCTCTTAATTTTTGATTTGGTAATGCCGAAGGAAGGGGCCGCTCCTATGAAAGGCCTTGACGAGCCTCGTCTGGCCAGCTCATCGGCCGCCTCGTTTCCCTTCACTCCCGTGTGGCTGGGGACCCAGGCCAAAGTAATTTTCCTTAGGGTGCCCACCTCATTTAGGGCTCTTACGCAGTCCCAAACCAGCTTTGTGTCAGCACTTGCGGGACTAATCGCTTTAAGTGCTGCTTGGCTGTCAGAGTAAATAGCGACGCTTTTTCCTGGTTCGGCCCAACTGTCTACTTCTCTGACGCAGTGGTGAATCGCAGCAACCTCAGCCTGGAAAATTGTCGAGTCCTTGCTGAAGCTCAATGAAAGGGCCTTGCACGGCTTCTTTCTATAAATGCCAGCTTCTACGCCGTGGTCCGTTTTAGAGCCGTCGGTATACCAGCTTGAGTCCGCTCTTACTGGGGAGCCGTATTCCCAGTCCTTCTTATCTGGTATTATATCCTGATATTTTCTATCTAGGTTAAATTTCTGAACCGTGGCGTCGCTTGGCGTCCCGGTTAGGGGCCCCGCCTTGAGTTCATCTAGTAGTAGAAAGGACTAAGGGATTTTTGTTCATTACTAGAAGAGGGATAGAAGATACACAGAGAGAAGATTTCTTATATTAAAGAAATATATTTCTTTAAAGTTTTTTTTAAGAGAAAGTAATGCTTCTTTAGAATAAGAAAAGGAGTTTTTACAAAATAACATGAAAATTTTTTGATTCAAAATAATATTTTTTTCGATAATAATAATGGATGAATAATGGAAAATCTAAAATACTAAAATATTATTACAACTATGTAGATTGTTAGTTGAAATAAAAAATACAATAAATTATTCTATTCAAATTATACTCTCTGTAATAGCACGAGTTATTTTCTTTACAAAAAAGGTTAATATTCGAAAATGTTTTAAAATAATAATTTGGAACAAAGTTACATTTATTACACTGAAAAAAGAACTTAAACACAATTGATTTTTCCAGATAAAAATTACGAGATATTGTATTGTATTACATATTCCAAAGGGCATTAATCTGACAAGTGAATTTTATCTAGAAAAATTACTACAGTCTGTACATGCAATTTTGATTTTCCCTGTATTCAAGCCAATGTTTTAAAAATGTTGTTCTTGATTATGGATCTACAAGTCATGCAGAGCTTTTTATCAAGATTTTTTTTTTGTGAAATATAATACAGTGCTGTATATATAAATCTTATGAAAAAAAAATTGATTACAAGTCTCATAATAACACCAGGAACCGTGAAATTAGAAATATATTTTAATGATTTCAGTATCAACAAACGTTTGTTTTTTTCTTTTGAAAAAATATGTAATCTTAAAATATTTATGAAATCAGGAATATTTGAACAGCTCTGTATATTTTTGTTTTATAGAACAAGACATTAATTTGCAAGCCTTCAATAATAACAAGAGAATTAATTCCAAAAATTGGGCGAAGAATTAAATTTATACAGAAGTACGAAGATTATAAATTTTCTCTAATTAATGAAATACTTTTCTACTGTTAAAGAAAATATATACTCTACATGAAACATGATACTTTTAAATTAAGAAAATGTTTTCTTAATTATAAATATAAAATCATTTGCTCAAAATATTCATATTTTTAGTTTAACCAAAGCATTTTCAATTTCAAACAACGACGATTTTGATTCGAATAAAACAGTATCTTGAGTTTGGTAAACTATTTACTTCATTCGAACAAACTCAAACTTTAACTTATAAAAGCGATCTCTTGACACATAGATACGACTTTTTTGATTCAAGAAATTAGTTTAAGAAAATAAAATCTTTAAATGTAGAGAATATTTCCTTGCTCGTAGTGAATTAAGAAATCCTTTCTCTGTGTGTAGATAAGCTCCACACGAAGACATCAGTTCAGTTAGGGGGGTTTTAAGAATGAAAACGTAGATGGTAGTGTGGCCGGCAACTTTTGAACATCGCTGTATATTGCGAATTTTAACCGAATCTGTAGAAGTTAATAAAAACGGTTATTAACAAAAGAATGTTGGTGGATTAGCGGACAAGCAAACAATGTCTAACATCGTATTAAGTAAATGAATTGTATCCTAGCAGATATTTTCGTCTCCAGAAAATATGACCAAAATAATTCCACATACCAACAAGACCAAAAATATAAAATTTTACACCATCTTAAGTTACTGTAATTCTAGCTCAGCGGATTCGCATTTGATGTTCGTGAAAAATAAACCAAATCCGCCGCCGTTGAAACATATGTGTACGTTGCAACCCTATTGAAGTTATTCCGGCAAGAATCAGATAGAAAGATGCGACCGGATAAGAAAGGAGCGCAGCTCTCTGTCTGCTGGGTAATTTCGAGTGAGTCTCTGGGGAGGTCGATTTGTTTTGTTTATGGAAATGCTACCGTCGTCGTGGTTGTTGTCGTGGAACTCCTTCGGAGACTTTAGATTTGGCGCAATAAATTTCGTCTACTTTGAGTTCGTAGCCAGCCGCAGAGAGTTTGAAAATCCAAACGACAGATCTATAAATTTACGTATCTATATTGTGGTCTACCGACAAACTTTGAGTTCTAAAGATATTAATTAATGGTGATTAAGAAATTATTATATTTACATTGCATACAACTTTTTTATATCTAGATTATTAACTAGATTTTTTTTTCTGGAAGGAAAGTTTAAATCAGCATGTGCTTGCATGAGTTTAAAATTTGTCCTTTTCTCCAACATAATAAACTGGGAGGGAGTGCCGCTGTCGTTACAAACTTTTTTAATCTGCCTTGTTCATTAAACTGCGTTGACAGAACAACATATGTGAGTTATATATATGTAGGTACTTTTAAAATTAGATGTAAATTGAAAAAGCTTTTTCAGTATCCAGTACTGCATTCCTTTGCTTTTGCTACCGCCTAGTTGTGCTTTAAATAGCGTATTAAAGTCAATCTTTTGCAATTTAAGGGATTTTGACGACATTTATAATACTATATTATTACAGAATATATCGAAGCAAGTTTCAGTCGGTTAAACAAGTAAAAACAATGCGTACCATGCACAAATATTTTTATATAAACGGCTAATCCATCCTGTCACAAGCATTCCTATAGGGATCTCTTTGAAGTCGACTAAAAGCCAACGCCAAAAGGCGTGTGTAAAGCGCAGGTTGTCTGATATGGAAACAATGAGTGCTTCCGCTTTGTCGCATAGTTTATGTCAACGTAGGCTTCATTGCACGAGCTCAAACTCTCGCCAAATGTAAAATGATTTTTTTAATGTTCTAGATTCCTTGAATTACCCAGTAAATTAATTCATTAGTACGTGAACTTTGATTTCTGTTACATTTTTTTTAGTATTCTGTTGAATTAACTTGCTTAAATATGTTACGAGAATTTTTTTCCTTTGTTGCGTTGTTTTTTCAGTTGTGATTAAAACCAGAGCACTTTGAAATCATTCTTTGAGGATTAGGATAGTATCTAATGATACTTATAAATTCATTTGTTATACTCGTGCAACATCAAAAGCGAATGAATTTTGCGTTTAAATGAAGGAAATAAGATGTTGAATCTACACCTATGAAAGCTGTACTTATGTGTATCAATTTATGCAATTTCTTCGTCAGTTACTACGTTTCCGCATGATTTAAATTTAGAGAATCCTATCACTTCCTGTCCTCACTTTGTGGTGATCAATTTTCTGGTATATCCTATTTAATTAGACTGGCAGCACAAATAAATATTTCAAATGATTTAATTGACTCATTTGTATCCGAAATGCAAACGTAGGTCCCTATTATACAATATTTTTCTATTCGTTTTGTCAATGTATCAATTGTGTTTCTCTATTTGTCAATTGAAATTCCAACTTGTCAAATATATGCCATCATTTGTAAAAATATTCTCCTTTGGGAATCAGCTTGGTATTGGTAATTTCCTAAACAGTTTTGCTTCTCAAAATTATCGATACAGCTTTTATTATATGATTTTTGATGAGTTTAAAGAGTTTCTTGCCTTTTATACTGCATTATTGAACGTAATTTATAAAGTCAAAAATTGTAAAAATTGTAAAAGCAAAAATTTGTTGCAGCATATTAATCGTTTTGCCTGCTGTGTGTGAACTAGCTCCATCTTGTTGAAAATAACCACAAGTAATTTCTTCTTCATTTAGTTAGTTCATAAAAGGAATACATCTTCCCTGTTAAGGTACCATAAAAAAACGGACCAATGATTCTCCCACAACTTCTAGCATCTCAAAACACTAATTTTCTGTGCATGGAGGGATGTTCCAACATAAAAATTGCTTTATCGGAAAAGAATGCATTGTCATGTAGGTTATTATCGAAATTGTTTAAGTATTACTGGATTGGCAAAATGTTATTGGTCAAGGATGATCAACACAAGTCATGTGATAAGGAAATAATGCAAATTGTTCTTTAAAACCGTATGATTGTCCATATTAAACTCCTGGTGCATTATTAAGAAGCTCGGGAGTACGTTTATTAGGTCTACTACTTTCTTCTTTCCAGCAACATTTCTTCCAATACAAAGATATGATTCAATAATGAATGATTTATGTTCAGTGGTAAAAACCATTTCAATATTGAAAAAATTTAAATTTAAATATACCTATTTTGACAATTAAATGATATACAAGTACAAATTAATAAATACGTTTTTGTAGTTAAAAACTACTCGAAACAAAATTTATTTGATGTTTTCGTAGTAGCACAAGTGAGGGCAACTTTAGAACGCATTTTGGCTAAAATATAGCGATGTGTCTGCTTTATTGAAAGCTAGGATAAATGACAAAGAAGAAGATAGTTGATCTATAAGAAAAAATAGCAGAAAATCGCAATACGGTATTTAAAGTCCTTAACGATTGAAGAAACGAGCATGGAATAGATATCTAGAGCTGTCACTAAAAATTAAAAAAAAAACATTAGTAATCATGACAGAACTGGTCGATTTTCGGTGAATATATGGGTGTGGATACCTACACAAGCACCAAGTGTTCTATGACACATTGAAGAAAGATCTAACCCCAATTCTTACATAGACATACATTAAAATGTTGTCACCCTCTATAAGACAAAAAGGGACACCATTATTTGTTGCTGTCAGAATTACATATGGTTATAAAAGTTGTCCTGTTTTTTATTTCTTTCAATTTGATCGCCGTATTAGTGACAACACTATTGCAAAGTATGCTCTTTCTTATTGCGCTCTAATACATGGACACTCATACATCCCACCTACATTGAAACTAACTGTTTGTGCAAAACTGGTCCACAAAATTTGATGGACTTTTGTTTTAGAAAATAGCTGCAAAATTAGTCATCAAAGTTGGCAATATAATGCAAAAAAAGTAGTCCTTATACACGATTGTGCAAAGAGTCTCTTACAGCTGGAAGCTGCGAGACTATCATGCAGTGTTGCAACATGCTCCACAACTCATTTAAATTCTTTGATATCCTTTCAATCTTTTTACGGTCAAGATAATCCCAAACATGTTCAATAATATCTAAGTTCGGAATTTGTAGCGGATGGACCATTTCCTCCTCTTGTAACCAATTTAAATAGTTCTTAACCAATCGAGAAGTGTGCTTGGGGTGATTATCTTGTTGTAATTAGATAGATATAACATGTTGCTCTAATATTGTGCGATATTTCCGTCAATTTTAATAATGTCACCAACTCCTTGGGATGAAATGTAGACACAAACCTAGATATTGTTTCTTCCACCTTCCCCCCTCTCCCATGTTTGACAGTTGCTTGTAAACAGGGTTCTGCGAAAGCTTTTCCAATACGTCGTCGAAAATATTGACCCCTATTCGATTCAAATCATTGAAATTTAAACTGGTTTTTAATGTATTTGAGCCTTGTCGCAGAAGAGGTTTCCTGGTGGCTACACACCCACATCCTGTTCTAACTCTCGCGCCAATTCAGCGCTGAATTTTTTCTGTTTCTTAGACCAGTTAGTTTCAAAAAGTGTGCATCCGCTCTGGTAACTTTTTTCGGTCATTCAGGTTTCGGTTTATTTACCACGCCTTTTTTGCGATATTTTTATAATTTTTTTAGAGACTGCAACATTTGAGAAGTTATGCGATTTCTGAGTGGCTCTATGTTGCTTTCAAACTTTTAAAAGTATACCGGTGTGCGTCTTTATTTTGGATAATAGTGTATGTATGTTGGCCTCTCTGACTACTTCTGCTACTATAGTTTGGCAAAATAAAGTAATGGATAATAAAGTAATAGAAAAAATGGACTGAACCCTCCACTTAAGATGTTACCTTTCCGCATTTGACGAAGAGTTTGGAAAACTACAGAAGCAGCCAAACTCAGAAAGGAGGTCCAGTACTAGCCCAGAAATAGTGTTTATGGAATCTTCTCCTCTTGTTTGTCTCACTGGTTGAAATTCAACAAGATGTTATCTTAGTTACTGAAAGGACTTTGTCGATCTAAAACAGATACTAAACCAGTTGTTTTAAACGTTCATTTGTACAATTGGACAAAATAGTGTAATCTAAGTCTAAATCTAATTTTTGAAGACCGATACTTTCCGATTAAAAGCAACAAGCTAGAAATGGTAGAATAAACTCGTAAGGGCTTGTTTCAATACCTCTGTGATTTCTGTGGATTAAGGATTGTGAATCAGTAAATTTAGGGACAAATTGTATTAGATAGATGAGAATTAGAATATTATATAATTGGTGGAGGTGCCGGTATGCATAATATTCAAGTTGAGTTGTCTTAAAAATATGAATGTCTGTAGTACCTAACCCATAGAAATAAACAAACATACATATTTCATTTTCGCATGGTGATGTATTCATTTATAAATCTTCTTCGTACACTTCATATCTGCCATGGAATATTTTCCGGAGCATTTCAATATTATTAGTTTAACACGGCATTATAAGATGCAAGGAAGACCTACCTAGAAAATTTCATCTCAATTCAATTACTTATACGACGTGTTTGTGTAGTGACATCGGCATCTAATCCGCGTCAAGCATTCTATCATATTACCTATTCATACTTTCAGTCATTTTATGTATGTATCTACGAAACAAGAATGGTCTGAAGTCGATAAGCAGGTACATAAAAATATTTCGTTGTATTGATGATATCCGCCCTATATTTTTATTGTTTGATATTGGATAACGCTAATCGATATTTATTGGTGTATTGGTAGAAATGTACTTTGTAGTTTACCATACAGAAAAGAAACAAAACATACCGGTTTAAACAAGAACGTTGTACTAATAAATGAGGTCAAATTAAGCTTTTATGTTATTTGGATAACATGATAAATATGTTTGTTTGAAGGTAATACTTTAACATGTGCAAAAATTTTGCAAGCAAACACTGAAACATCATTTAGGTAGAGTTAAAAGGAACTAAGTTCACACAGGGAATTTTAATTTAAATAAAATAATTAACGAAAACAAATGAAAGACAGCAACAGTTGACGACGATCAAACAAGTCTCAATAAAAAGTAGATCACGTTCGTAGCAGGCCTGGAAACGGTTGGCCTACTGGTCGAACATATAGGATGGATGCACTGGTAGTGGGGATACCCAGTGGCAGCAGGAGGGAGAGGGCAAGGTTCGCGTTGGGGCGTTCTGTCACGCTACCTGTTGGTCTACTCTCCAGGTCTGTACCGTATTGATCTAGCAGCCCGTGACGCTTGAAGGTTACAAAAGTTACTTGATTTTTCTATCTTTTCCCTATGCGTTGATAACACCACTTTGTCACATTTTTTTTTTGTCTGGTGTATCAGGAAGAAAAATGTTTTCGTGCAACTCGTCCGTTATTCTTTAATGTTTTTAGCGTAGTGTTTACAACTAATCTAGAGATTCGTAAAGATTTGTTTCTTTTTTGCAAGATGAGGTATCATACACCTTAACCATGCTCTCGTTTCTTATCCTCTATTTTATTATCTGAGCTATATTTTTGAATTATCGAGATTAAACAGGTTGGATTCACAGCTACAGTAATAAAATATCTAGGTAAAGAGACAACGATATTAAATCATTCAAATGTATTAATATCATTACTAGTTAAATGTTTTATTATTCAATAAATATTATTTTGAATGTGGATATATATTTAGCATATTGATATTCATTTCAGTTGAATTATAAACAACCAACATGAGCGAAATAAAACAGTTTTAAGCTTAATACATATATAGTAAACAGGCATAATTGTTTAAACCGTTCAGTATTGTCTATTATATTAAATGTAATAAATCTGGGTCGCTGCTATAAATTGCAATGTAATGTGAGTGCTAAATGATATATTCTTGGTTTCATTAATCATATATCTATTAATTTATAATTTAATATAAAACCATATTATTTTACTATACAAAGCAATGCAATACCAGAGTTACATAAAAGTTGTGACACTTTTTGGTACAAATAGGGGTGAGATTTTTTAATGTAATTATTCGGTGCATATTTTAGAAATGTCGCCCCTACAAAAACTATACATCTAAATGTTGTTTCAGAACTCTTTCCTATCAGCTGGTTTGCTATTTTGTTGCCTGGTATGTCCTTGTATCAGGCAATCTTGTTGAACTTAATTGTAATATATTCATAAGATTAACTTCAATTAAGTGCTCAAGCAACATTAAAGGAAACGTTAAACAGGATCCAATATAAACTAAAGTGTTAAGTAATATAATAAGAGATGAAGGATTAAAACCTGATCTTGAGAAAATCAAAACTCAAATTTTTGGGAATGCTACACCATCTGTTACAATTTATAGTTACAGTAGATCCATTTTGAAAACCAGTTCATACAAATGCTCAAGATACTGCTGTAAACCGATCTATTTATAAAATATTTTAACCCAAAAAAAAAATTGGATGTTCTTTGATGGAGGGCAATCAACCAGTAGCGTATGCGTCTCCAATCACTCATTGAAACGGAAACACACTATGCCCAGATAGAAAAGGAAGTCCTCCCCGTTGTCTAAAATTTGAATGTCAGGATACACATGAATCATAAAGTATTGAATGCGATAACATGGAAAGATTTAACCAAAACAAGGTCTTTACTTCAATACATGTTACTCAAATTGCTTAGATATGAGATTCTGTTGAAGATGACACCAGAATTGAAGCTAGCAGTACATACCATATCAAAATATTTAGTCATTACACTATCGAAAGGGCTTATCAACTATAAAGTACGGATTATTAGGAAGGTCGTCCGAATTAGAAAAATGAGATAGAGGAACGATTATTGCCTCTTCTAGACGAGCCGTAAGTGTCTTTAACTCTAGCTTTCTAAAACCAAGCAGCTTCTTGTTCCTATTTGATGAGAAGCGAAGACATTTTTTGAATGTGTTCGAATGCTGCTTTCCAGAGATACAGAGAGCTGTACTTTTTCTTGAGTTAGCTCTTGGCAATTTAAAAGAAAGGTTCTGATCCAATGCAATATATATTAATTCCTTAAATGCCTTAACATTTCCTTCAGTATTAACTCGATATTCTCCCATCTACCCGGTTTGGTTCTGTATGTATACCAGATCAGTCACTCATTTCCATATTTTGGTCCACGGCTTGAAAATGGTACGCTAATGATGTGATTTGCACTGTTTGAAGGTCTCCTAAAACTTGTAGATGTCCTATGAGACCACCTGCTTTAAAACAGTACGATAAGCCTAATCACCTTAAGGTACTAATAGAGGTGAGATTTTTTAATGTAATTCTTTGGTACATATTTTAGAACTGCCACAGAAGTATAAGGGGCTACCGGGGAGTCGCCCCTACATTTTTCTAGTGCATTCGACATTGTAAATCACAGTATTCTTTTACAAAAACTTGCGTCACTTGGTTTTTCTCCTTCAGCTTTAAACCTACTTAAATCCTATCTACAAAATAGGATATCCTATGTTTCCTATAATGGATACTGCTCTGCTCAAACGAATATGTCGCTTCTACAGGTGTGCCACAAGGTTCTAATTTGGTGTATCCATTATTATTTACAATTTTTATCAATGATCTGCTTCTTGGTTTAAGTTGTCCTGTCCTGGCATAAGCTGACGACATAAACATTTTTTTTGGAAATTTCTTCACTTAATGACCACACATTTACAAAGCAACCTCAATAAAATAATTCTCTGGTGTCAAGCGTGAAAGCTCGCTAGTTGAAACCACGTATTCATCATTAATTGAATACGTGGTTCACTCTCTCTTCATACTCTTCATACGTTTTAAGTAAGATGGAATATGCATGTCTCTTGATAGAATACACAGAAGATTCTTAAAATATTTATCGTTCAAACTCGATGGAGTCTATCCTGAGGTTGGTATCTGTCAAGATGAATTACTACGACGTCAAGAAATGCAATCGCTATTTGGCAGAAGATATTTTTAAATAATTATTGGGTTTACTTTCAAATTAATTTGGTTATTTTTTTTAGTTAATTTAATACAATATGCACCTTTATTATTTTGTGCATCTTCTTCACTAATTGGACATTTTTTTTGGGAAATAAAGAACTATTATTATTATTATTATTAAAAGTGGTGGAACGACGCCAAAAAACCACTCGCAATGAAGAAAACATCGAAAAAGTCAAAGAAATTCTTCGAAGCGACAGCTGTGTTTCTTTGAGACTCATCGAAGAAGAAACTGGGATACCAAAGACCACGGGTAATCGAATTTGGGCCGAAGATTTGGACAAATAGAAGATCTATGCGTGCCTCGTGCCACCCTCTCTGATAGATGACCAAAAAGATTGGAGAATTTGGCATCTCAGCGATTGTAACTGGTGATGAAGCGTGGTGCTTTCAATATGAGAGAAAAACAAAACGTTAGAGTGCAGCATGGAAGTCACCAGAAAAGCCAAAACCGATAAAATGACGCTATCAGAAGATCGAAATCAAGACAATGCTGACTATTTTCTTCGGTTCAAATTGAATTGCTCACAAGTGAATTCGTCCTAGAAGGTGAGACAGTGAACGCTTGATATTATCTGGGAGTTCTACAACGATTCTGGACCAGAATTTAACGAGTTTGACGGCCAAGAGAGCCAATTAGTTGATTTTTGTTGCACGATAGTCCACCATCGCACAAAGCCATCATAGTACATACATTTTTTACCGAAAAAGGCATCATTGTTATCGATCATCAACCGTATTGCTCTGATTTGGCTCCGTGCGACTTCTGGCTATTTCCTAGAAGATCGTTTTGACACCATTCCGGTCATCCAAAAGATTGCGACCGTCACACTAAAGGCCATACCAGCCGATGAGTATAAAAAAATGTTTCAAAAAATTTATTGAGTTTAAGTTTCCTGCGCTGTATTTTGTTTTTAGACCAGTCTCATTGGATCTGGGACAGATAGATTAAATAAGTAACTCTTCTACATCTCTCCTTTTACATATAAACGGCTGCTGTATCTCTAGATTTCAAACAACTTACGCGAGATTGGTTGGCGTTTCTGTTTATTCAACTGACGAAAATGTTGTATTTTGACTCGAGAGACAAATTGCATCTATTTAATTCTCCCGAATTAATTAAATCGAAGGGAACGCCAGACGCGCAAATTTTCCGAGACAATGCCCGAGCAAAAATTTTATTTAAGATCAGCAGGTGCGAATCTCGGCGTAGAAGACGCCTCGCAAAACAAATGGAATTTAATTGGGAAATTCAATTCGGGATATTAATAATTCGGGAACGCTTTCCACTTCTGGAATCGATAGATTAAAGAAGTTTTACGATCCTGGCGAGCAAGTAAGGAAGCAAGCAAGCAAGATTTCACTTTAATAATGCAACGGTGCGTTAGGTTTGGCGTTCATCCAAGGCAGACGGGAATAGCAACCGCGCTAAGGTGTGCACGTAATAGACAAGGTTCGCGAAATGGAAGTCCTTATTAAAGCTGGGTCTCTTTTTCAAAGCTCGCTGGTGCATTCATATCGCTGGTCGCACAAATCCGTTGAAATGTAGGTAGGTAATATCTGTGAAGGTATGTTCGCATTTATGATGTTGCCGGAAAGATGGTATCTCTTTATGAATTATTCTTTTGTTGATACTGAAGCGCATTAATACTTTTCTTCTGCAGTTTTCCCATTAAAGTTGCAACGAACCGTTTATAGTAGGTGAACGGGAGTTCTGAAATATGTTTGCTGTGCTTTAGAGTTGATGAGTTTGCCAATTGTCATGCTGATTTCGTAATCTCTTCATTGTTCGGTGTACTTACTCCAAGCAACTTGGGTATGTAAGTAGATACGCAATCAAGATGTTTTGCACGCTAACTAGTTCTAAGTAGAGATAATGAAAAATGTAAAAGTGGGACAGTTCGTTGAATAAATTTTATTAAATCACTAATCAAAAATATATAAAAAGATTCGTCCGCGTGTAAATCTCAAAGCGCCCCAACGTCATTCATTTTCATTTGGAATGGTCGCATAGAGGGACATTAGTTATCACACATTCCGACACACTTTACTCTTATCGATTAACGTTCGCTACCGAAATCGTTTCACTTGGTTGCGTATGTGGACAATTTATTCAAGTGGGGATACAAGGGGGACATTAAATTAACTCAATCACCCTATTCATTGTATTAGGAATAAATCACTCTAGTACTCGTGTGCACTATAGATGTTCTTTACGTAGTGCAAACAATCTCCCCATTCCCAACAACCAGTTGGGAAATTGCCGGAATATTTACCGAATTCCTGTGATGTTCGTACGAGAATTAAACCGCTCTATATTACTATATAAGTTCCTTTGAAAGCCTTTGAGGACATCAAACAGAACATAATATTATTGAAGTTTGCGAATGAATTCGCAAACATTGTATTGATGGATTGCTGCGTATAATAAGAGCTATGTATTTTCATGTAATATACTCGTATGTGCAAAATATTTTGTGTAGTCGAGTAGTCTCTCTAGTAGATCTAGCAATTATTTCTATATCTCCTTGCTTTTGCCTCTACGTTTTCTCTTTGTTAAGTCGATATATTAACAAGCAATAAATGAAATATTGTAAGAAATGTAAGCTTCAGAAGGAAAGGTGATCTGGTGTCCTTCTAGTACCTACACGAAGAAATAACTTTGCAAATCACTAAACACTTCAACCCGCAAAATGACAGTAAATCATCATCGCCTTGATAATGACAGCTTTGCAGTCGAAACGCATCGGTTTTTAGTAAAAAGTTTTTTGGTATTTTGTAGGTTGAAGTGTTTAGTGTTCTAGTTCTGCACCAAGAGATCCAGTGAAGAACTTAACTTAGTAGAAAAAATAATGTGTAATGGCTGCAGCTTCTTGTCAATATAATTATTATAATAATTTTGTAGATACAGGCCTTGCTTTCGATGTATGTATTTCATTCGTCAATTATTGTAATTCAAAACTGCTTTGGCAATAGCATACTTTCGACATCTACAAATGTATCTCTAAACAAACGTTGGCGTTTGTTAAATCTTGAAGTTGTCACAGTCCATTATCTACCAAAAGCCTCCATAGTTACTAAGCTCGCATACTTAATGCTCCTTTCGGAAATGTAAACCGTATTTGCGCGAATTACCGAGAAATTGTACGCGACGCTATCGCAACATGAACCACAATTTTCAAATTTCGTAACCATGCTGGAGAATCGCGGCCAAGAACGTGCGAACTTTCGCCCATTGACATTACACCCTCTCCATGCCTCCAGTTTTGTGAAAGTACACTAACATTTAAGGATCCTGATAGCATGCCTAGATCTTTTAATATTCTGTTAACGATAGAAAAATTTACAAGACTTGGTAAGTACCTTGATAAAACATGTATGGATGTGGTATCTGATTGTTGTAGAGCTGTGGTAATTCATAGCATTTATTTCAATTAACTCATAAATACATAAACTTTGGCTCAAAGATCTATGTATATATATTTATTAATTGATAATGGGTGATTTCAATATTGATTACGCTAAAGATACATATTACAGTTCAAAAATTAAAGATTTTTTCTATAAAAACGGATTGTATCAAGTCGTATCAGAACCAACAAGAACTACAAGCACTAGCGATACAATTATTGACTATATCCTTATAAACAATAAACTAGAGTTCACTTAACGCCAAAAATTGGCGACCATAACATCTTGACGGTCACATCAAGACTATGATGTTGACAAATTACACAATAATAGAAATTGGTTGGTCAAACAGGTCAAGTGGTGTCCATATATCTGAAGAATGGAGAAGCTCAATAGAGGATATAATTCAAGAAATGTGTCCCATCATAGGATGTACGATAAAGGTTAGAATACACCAAAATGAATGGATAAATGCTGATATTATAACGGAAATGAATATAAGAGACAATAAATATAAGTTGGCGGTGTTAACAACTTACAGAAACAAAGTAGTAACGCAAATAAGATCTGAAAAAGAAAAATATTTCTTAAAGGTGTTGGTTGAGAATAAACATAATTCACAACAACTGTGGAAAAATATAAATAAAATGTTACCCGAACGTAATAAAATTGATACAGAAGAAATTATATTCGATGGTGAAGTGGTTAGTAATAGCAAACAAATCGCAAATAAATAATAGATAGTGTGTCCCATTTAAGAAAATGTATGTTTGGTTCACCCTGGCAATATGAAACATCCTGTATATACGAAAATAATTTTAAAATATGTAGCTTAAGACTATATATAATTTTTGTATATAACATTTTGTAATATCGTTAATATTAATGGATATATTGAGCTTTGACGCACTAAAGCTTCACCCTGTATGTATTTAGGAAGTAGATACAAATTAAATTCTTTTGGGCATAACACTATTAGGATAAGTATTAATAATATTGAATTGGAAAAAGTAAAGGATATGAACTACTTAGGAGTTATTGTAGATGACACCTTTATAGAATTAATCTTTTCACATCAATGGCTTGTAGACATATTAAATTATATTTCTAAATAGTTGTAGAAATAATTGTTATATGCATGTAAATAGCAATTCTAAATAAATACTACTTACTTACTTACTTAATGAGACATGACGTGAATGACAGTAAGAACGCTGCCATGATGGTTTATTGAGCCACTCATTAGTGCGCCACTAATAAAAAGAAAATTGGATGGCAGATTAGACACTGTCAAAGAAAACGATCACCTGTAATATAATAGGTGCTGAATTAATAAAATCTGGATTGTTCAAATATTGCTTTAAACAGTGGTTCTCTGTTTCTACAGCCAGCAAATGAAGAAGTAAAAAAGATCAGTTCAAAACTAAAAAAAAAACTTGTAGTGAGGTATTTATACAGACCTACATAGAAGCAAGTTATCACAAGGATCTAAAAATATCAGACACCGTTTAAAGACATGGTCTCCTGTATAAACTTCATTAATTTAGATAATCTCATGTAGGAAAACTCTTCTACTCGTTAACAGCATGATCGCCGGTGAGACCATTCATGGCATATTTGGCAGCAGGAAAAGCCCGACAAAAACATTAAATAATGGTCTGCTTCAACGATTCTTGTTTGTCCCATTATTCTTTAATTCTATCTCTGAGAAGCCTAAAACCAGATCCCGAAAGTTTGGATATGCAGAAGACTGGGTTCTGGCAATGGGCGATCGTAGAACCTTCGAAGAAGGCAATAGGACAGAGACAACTTGCTTTCATTTATGTAATAGAGAAACGAATAGACAACTCTAGGTCTACCTTCATGGTAGATTGCTTGAACGCTATCCTACAACCGACATCTGCATACGCACTAGAAACAACATCCTACTCAAATTAAGCTGGATGATGTGTGGTAATTCTGTAGAAACTTTGCGCATTCCAACAGCTATCGAATGGCTGCCCTTATTAAACCATATTCCGCTTCCCACCCTTTGATAGAAAGCTGTGCTTTGTCGAGAATTTAAACGTATACAAGATAATTCCGATTCCCCTATTCATCAAGATACAATTATCCTTGAAAAAAAATCGGCTTTGATCTAGGGAACCAACCATGAAAACTGCATACATCGCAGTTCAACTTGATTAACTCTTGGGAACATGAATGGATAGAAGCCCGACCTACACATTGCCAGAATATGTCCTGTATAAGAATTAAACCCACTGCCTTCGATCAACCATGAAACACATGGACAACTATTCATCTAGAATTTTCTCTACACATCACATATCACTTGTACAGATGATACTTTGCCACATTCACAATTTACTAACTTCCAAACATTGTCCCCAGAGTGTCTAGACGTCTTATACATATATTATATCCGTTGTTGAATACCTTGTACCCACAACTTGTATTTTCTTTATGCATTGTGTTTACCGCATTTTGCGCCAGGTATTTCTCCATGAATTATGGATGGTCGAACACATCAATAACGTTTGCACGTGAAAGTACCGACAACGTGTCCGGAGAAATTTAAATTGCGGTCATAAACAACATCCAGTGTCAGGGGATTAATAGACACGTCTAGCTCCTAGACATAATTTTGTCTCTAGAGAGGTGGATAATACACTGTATATAATGATTAAAATTTATGCAAGTATTTAAAGTTATATACTGCCTGCAAACTTCAAATAAGAACAGGATTTGTTTCAGTTAAATTAGTGACGTTTTATGAAAATATTATTTATCGACACGTCTACGACCTAAAAATTATAATCGCGTGCTCTGCTTTCATCGCCATTGGTCGTCCAATTAAATTAATGCTGAAAGTGTGACGTCTATTATAAATTACACGTACCCACTAATGATCCATTCAAAAAATCCACTCTGCTGAAATTTACAATGACTCTTTCATAACGCAACGTTTATTTTCGGTTTTACGGCAGCGAGAGGTAATGGTAAAATCCATAGTCGGAGGAATTGATAAAAGCCTATTCGAGTGCTTTGCACTTCTCTCACCCGCCTGTCGAAATATGTATATATGTATGAATGTATACGTATATATGTGTATATGTTGAAAGTAAAATACACGGAGTGGTATTTAACGCAGGTACTGGTATTTTCATAACAAAAAAAAAGAAAATAAAATTTGAAAGGGAAAGTTGAAAAATGGAAATTTAAGATGAAAAGTTAGTGTAATTTTGATTTATTTCATACATATATGCTAGCATAACATGATTTATTTTGGTTTGGAAGAGTGGAAACCAAACAAAATGAGTGAAAAATTATTATTTGGGCGTTCGTCACTTGTGCTTGTGCGGCCACGTTTGAACTCGCTCACCCAGATGCTGATCGTTGAAAATGATACAGTAGATCTGCCATCAACCCCTAGCAAAATATTTCGAATTTCCGTGGCCTTTTTCCTAGCCATCCAGAAGTGTTTTATCGCTGCACGAAATTTGATTTGATCCATTTGCTTGCTACACAAAACAACAACTATTGACGTTTGAAATTTTGACACTTGCTATAGAAAAGGTTGCCCTTGCCGACTAATGAATACAGTTCAATCTTCGTACGCCATCTCTTGCCGATTCCGGAAACATTTCAGGTCAAATGTGTCCCAGTCAGTCGCAGTTGTCTCTTTCAATTGGTCGATATTTGCAAATCACAAAAGTTAATTGGTGGAGTACGAAGTCCAAACTGTTACTAACCCAAAACCTCATCAATAAACGGTATCAATGGATACAGGAAATTTTAAATAAAGTTTTGGACAACATGATGTTTACTGATGAAACTGCGTTTTGTGCATTCGTATTTGCAGGAGGAAACGACCAAATTCACGTTTAGGGTTGTTTAAATATGTTAAATAGCAAATTGAATGCTTCAAGATTAGCAGCAGACTATGTACTAGTGTAACTGGTCGATGGCCGCAGTGGTTAGGCGGCTGACTATTGTTGTGAGAGAACGATAGGTGCCGGGGTTCAATTCTCTGGAGGGACGGTGACATTTTTTCAGAGAGTTTAATCCCGGATCGACTTGCCATTCGCTGTTGGGAGCAAAGTGATTAACAGCGCGGCATCATAAAAGGCGATATGATGGTGTCACAAAGCCATTTAAACACAACTTACACACACAAAAACTACACCGCAAGAGTTGCAGTGATAGCCAGACAAGTAATACAGCTTACGGAGTCACTGCAACTAAGCACCCACCACACATTAAAAAAAACACTGAGGCAGCTTTAACTTCGGTATCAACTCTGCATCATATATTTTTTCACATGCACTTGTTTTTCATAAAAACAACATGCTTCAAATGTTTTTTTTGTTGTCTACCAAACCGCCAAGCATTAATACCATCAATAGTAATAGTAGGAAGCTTTACTTCCAGATCCAACCACACTATGTTTCTTGTTATAAACGCTTTAAGGAAGAACTTGTTTTCTAGTCTAATTCTATGTTCTATGTTCATTGGTTAATGACTGGTTAACTTCTTCTTCATTTGCCAACTGACTAAGCTTACGGATTGTGGTAGCTCTCTTTAATTTTTTGTGTTTATATCACTCCCCAAACAAGTTGCTATGTTTATTGTTCGTTTTTTGGGCGATTTTGTCATCTAATTGAACTGGAAAAAAAAGTTAAAAGAAATAGTGATGGGACACGTTCGGTTATTTCGTGGGGTTACTACCATAGCTTTTAAAAGGATTTTAACCCTCCATTAGGTGCGTTGCTTGTAGTGACACAATTGGGCGCATGGGCTACGAATTAGGAGTTAGGAAAAAATGCTTCGATGCATTTTTGTAATATCAACAATACTCTCCCGTTCTCAACAGTATAATGTGGGTTCTCTTTTTTAAAATTTTATGATCACCAGTGATGTTTCGATTTGCATTTGCTACTGGTTCTACCATATCGAGCAGGTTTACTGGGAATATATATTGCTTGAACGAGCAATGTCCGCGAAAAGCTAAAAGTTGTTCGTCGATAGTCGCATACTCACTTATTACGAAATATTTTTTTTGAAAATTAGCCAAAAACAGTTCAAACACCTCCCTGATTACTGCCATTTTATCTAACCCTCTTTTGTGGATTCTGTCCCAGATGTCGTCGAAACGTATACATCTCACAAGAAATCTAAAACGTTTGTCACTCATATCCAGATAACAACATTCTACGCCACTGCCTTTCGAATTGTCCCATATTTTATGGAGATGTTTACGAGACGATCTCAATGCACCAATTGTATACAGCAATCCTATAAAAGCCCTAATCTCTCTTTCATTTGTTTCACGTGCATCTAGCTGCCGTGTAAATTGCTGTTGATTATTTCGAATGCAAATATTCGTACAAGTAGTGATACTTTTTTTATTATAGTATCATCCAAAAACAGATTCATACATCCGATTTCCGATTTGGCATTTCTAGCAATTCGTTTTGGCCCAGGTAAGTGCATTACGAGATTATGAGCACGTGTTCTGACATGTACATTTGGGGTGGCTTTTCTCCATTTTGTTTTTTTGTCTTTCCTTATATAATAATTATTGTTTGTTTGTTCTGAATCAGCCACACATTTGGGTCTGTTGATGTTTCAATGTGTCTCCTCGTTTCCTGTGACATTTTGCTGTTATTCTTTCCAAAAATTGAATCAAACTATTGTACAAAACCTTACAGTCACTGGTAAACATAAGCCTCGTGCTTAGGCGCACCGGCTACTTTGCGGAGTCATATTAGGATGACTAGTCATCGTGATCGACGCGCGAAATTTACGCATCATTGGAACAACTGCCATATATGTATGCATATAGCAAATTAACCAACTTACAGTTAAGTTTTAGACCCTGAGAAGGCTGCTAATAATCAGCAAACTATTAATATACCGGTCAAAGTGAAATGTCAAATATGGAATTAGCTGAAAGTACATTTCATTTTCTTTAAATCTTATTTATACAGAGTCATTAGCAAACATCTGTAATAAAAATGTTGAAAAAGCAGATAAAACTCTTACCGAGTCCTATAACCGTAACTCAACTTTCCTAACACGTATGTACATACATACGTCTGATTTTTTGTCTTTTCGCTTAATGAAGGCTAACCTTGAAAAAAAAAATCCGAAGACGTTGTACGTATACCACACGAGTATTGATTTTATAAAGTAGATGGTCAAACCTACTTCGTTAAGCTCGATTCCATACTTCTCAGTGAAACCTATTATTCATATATTACGGTAGGTACCCTAACAGCACATAGTCTGTGAGTAATTATTGATAAACGTTGGAAGCCAAAATCATTCTGCGGTTACCCCGGTGAATCTTAAGTCCATCCAACTTAATTGAAAGGATACGAGGAAACTATTATTGTGTAGTGATGAAATTAATACTGACTAAGCGTGGAAACTCTCCCCTCTAATAAATCATGAGGTACTGATACTAACAATGCAAAATATGGTGTGTGGGATGTTAGTCCTTATTGTACTACTAATAAATGATTCAAGATAATTTATTCTTTAATTAGTCGTAAATATGAAGACATTCTATGAAAGTTTTGAAGGACATTTGGGAGGATTTCGAAATATATGAATTTTATTTGCTTTTAACGGATTTATCTCTAGCTTAATAATGGTGGAGAACTACAATATTTATTGTAGAGGTACCGAAATTAGTTACCTCGAAAAATACCCGTTAAAAGTCTTAGCTTACTAATATTTTCATGATATAGGCATACTAAAGGGCATATATATCTTGCTATATCTTCTGTTCTCTTTTATATTCTGGTAAAATTGGACAACTTCTATTGAACTCACCTTTTCGCTGAAATATACGTGGGCATTATCTAATCTTACTCTTATTGAAATACCACAAATCTTTTGTTTTGCTGAGTACAAAATTATCTACCTTTCCAATTTTGAGTAGGGTTTCCTCACATGTTATGTTTATTGACATTTCGAATGATATGAAGCAAATGTACGCTTCGCTGGTCGATATTATGCTTGTTTATGAATAACATATGCTTACGCAAACATTGTACTATTCTTGACGTTTCCAAAGCATTTTAATATCTGCTAATATAAAGAAATTTTAGGTTGACGTACTAATTTCTTATTCAATTTACCAATGCAAACATTTACTTACCTATAATAGCAGACTAACCTGCGCCATAATAATGCACCTGCAACGTTATTTATTGCATGAATAGACTAGCAGTTCCTGGGAAGCTTTAACTGTATTTGTGCTTAGTTAGTTTAAAACGAGTCAAGATGTGACTGTAATCAATAATGTTCGCGTAATATTATTGTAACCTCTTCGGTCGCACAATCACATAGTTGTGCGATAACATGTTTGCCTGTGCGTCATATTATTCCATATCGCTATTACATTAAATCCGCCAATTAGACGGCAGCCTCGCACTTTTATTATAGTATTTTACCATCAATCAGTTTTTTGCGAGAATAACAGTTTTCTTCAAACAACCCAGAAGCATTGATAACCATTTAATCATATCCTTCTTGATTCTGCGCCATAAAATGCTTTACTGAATAGATTTGAGAGTGAGATTGTAGAAGGAAGTGATGAAAATATATAAATAATTTGTAGTTGAGATGGTTGAACCTGACCTAGTGGAAGCTTTTGCAAGAACTTCTTCGGAAGTCTACCAACCACATTCTGTGTCTGCATCTTCAACGATGACCACCACACCCATCGGCTTGTACATTGTCGAGTTCACCTTGGATGAAGTGGCATTAGTCAATACACATCTGAAGACAAATTTTACATCAGAACCTGATTGACTTCTTGACTTTTTTATTATTCATTTATTAAGTATTCAGCTTCAAGTATTGAAAAAAGGGAGTAAGCTTATCAGCATTTTATTTAGCTGCGCCAAAATATTTGAATACCTCTTCTACAATAAGATGTATAATTGTGTTGGATCCTATATTGCTTCGAAACAGCAGAATAACAGCTTCTTGACAGAGAAGTATGTCTTAACAGATAGTCTGGTTGAAATCACACAATACATTACTTTCTGCATCAACGCACAAGAACAAGTTGACGTTCTGTACAAGGACTTTGCGAAAGTCTTTGATACTATTGATCATAATATGCTAGTATCCAAATTAAATTCTCTGGGATTTTCCTCAAAATTTACGGATTTTATGGCCTCTCATTTAGATAATCGTACCAGCTACAACGGCTTTTATTCAAGAACGTTCACCGCTTTTTCAAGCACTCCTCAAGGATCGAATCTGTGACCATCTATTTTGTTGATCAACTCTCTATACTAGAACATCCGAAAATACGAGATCTGGGTATTATATTTGACCAACTACTACAGTTTTCACATTTCTTCAATATATACAGTGACCTTCAAAGGTATCCGAACTCGACTAGATAGAGAAAGCTTACTACCTACTGACTGTAACCTGTAGCATAAATTAAAATATTAGAATTTAGGAATTTAACGCTTAAACGTATGTTATGAGTATTTATGTTATGAGTATTTATCGATTTTGAGGGTGTTTATGATTGGATAATCTTATTTCCTTAATTCGCTTCCATTATGAATATCCATTCCAATATTGTTATTCTTTCAATAAATGAGTGGCGTCATCAAGTGTCAAAATGTAGTGACATTTGTCATTTTTTATTATCTATACAGGTTATTATTTATACTGGTCACTATTCATACTGGTCATTATCCATACTGTTCATCACTCATACTGGTCATTATCCGTACTGGTCATTACCCATACTCGTCATTATTTATACAGGTTATTATTTATACAGAATATTATTATTATTACATACATTTATTGTCTTTGTAAAAAGTGCATCCAATGCGTTTATATAATGCAATTTTATTGTAAGAGCGACAAACTACGGTTGCACTCAGCAGTTATGTAGTAAGCTGGCCCTGCTGCTCGTTGGAATAAAGTATTTAGTGCAAGGTGTTTCTCTATGTAGTCGTGCCCAGATACCTTTGAAGGTCATTGTACTTGGTGCGTCCGAAGCTTGAATGTACATCTATAATTTAGTATTCTTGTTACCCTTATCAGAATCTACAACTGGAAAGAGTGCAGAAAAGGTGTTTAAAGTATCTAACGTTTAGGAACGACTAACACAAACTAATTTTACGACATACGATCGTCCGACAATTGCTCTACAGCCACACCAAGAACTAATGTATTCGCCAGAGTGCTTCTTACTAATATGGTAAAAATATTTGCGTGCGAATTTAAAAATTTGTTACTATTATGGTATATATATGAAGATTGTTTTCCACCATCCCCGCACTGGCCTCACAGCTACGAGTAGAGTCTTGATTTGGATTGTTGGTTTGTCTGTTTAACGAAGTGGTAATGCCAATTCAAACAAAGTTCTTTTTTGTGTGGTCTTATCGGAATCTCATTCCTAATTAAATCTACATAATCTATAAGGACGAATTCTATAACTAATAAAGTAACTAAGTAGTTAAAGGTATTGAATTTATTTCAATTATAAAATTGACCCCATTATCTCACAATTTAGTACTTGGTGGTTTATGAGAGGTATCTTGATAATTTTATTGATTTGCTTAGATTTATAAATCAGCTTCCACTTCAACGACAATTAGTTGAAGTGAAAGGTGTTCTCTGACTTGCTGATTTATAAATTATATAAGATACAAGTGTTTGAATTGACTGAAAAGGCAAAGTTTAAACTTCCGTCACGGTAACTTTCACTTCGAATAAATTCCTCCTAAAGTCTAAAGTTATAACGCTCGAATCTCGATTTAATTAATGATGAACGAATGCTAAACTGTACTTGGTTGCGAATCGCAGGTGTCTATCGATTCGGATGTTTAAAAGACTCCCACGGGATTTCTCTGTGTATTTTAACGAAAACGAATGGTTCCAATATTCGAAAATTAAAAAAAAAAGTTTGGAATGTACAGCTCGTTAACCGCATCATAGATTTATTCACTTAATTTGAAATATCTACGATGTTAGATTTAGATTGGTAAGGTTAATCGTTTGCTCTTCGCCAACCACTTGCTGCATCAAGTTGCATAATAGATACGGATATTGCGTGATCTAAATTGGCAGTATAAAATTGTAGGTTGGTTCACGTAACCGCTGCTTGTCAACGTAATCGCGTATCATATTGGAACAA
The DNA here is from genome assembly GCA_023690525.1 of Holotrichia oblita. Lineage (NCBI taxonomy): Eukaryota > Metazoa > Arthropoda > Insecta > Coleoptera > Scarabaeidae > Holotrichia > Holotrichia oblita. The sequence continues at coordinate 43,172,553 of CM043022.1, forward strand.
ATATTTATTAAGAACGTACCCTTCTATTAAACCAAATTGTACCACTCCGTAAGTAAACAATAATTTATTTAGACGTATTGATTTTGAACATTGAAGGGTGTGTTATCCCCATTCGATTATTCTGCAGCAGGTGGTTTCAAGAATCAGTACCTTACCTCCCATTGCATTAATATCTTATACAGATGTGCTGTGTATCCGCTTCCCTTTGTTATTGATTGGACCAGAATAGAGGAGATACTAACGTTAGTGGAATAATAAGGAAGCAGAGAATATACCAGAAAAAGTGGGGTCATCATTTATTGAGTGATATATCTTGCATCAGAATTAGAAATTAAATAGAATAGATATAGAAGTCATTAGATTTTTGTGTTAATAATTAAAATTTTGGAAAGTACTCATTCAACGCAATTATAACGGATGCTATCGCTTATATCATAGTATCTATATGCATTTGTATTCTGTGCAGTTTCATTTTTACATTACCAATAACAGAGAGCTTTTCAACACTATATTTCGCTCTAATTTAAAATTCTCATTTCGCCAGTTTAAAATATAAAATTCATGCAACACATTTTGAATATTCAAAGCATTCAGATTGCATTAAATGCAATATGCTATTAACCTAGTAGAGTATAAGGCCATTCTGTGTATAAACGTGGTCCGAAGCTGATAAATTTTATTGAATGCGTCCATAAATTAATTTCGGTATTCACGAATGTAGAGCGAAACTATCAGAGATTGCCGATGTTTGTGTAAGAATGTGTATGCATCTCTGACTGTGAGTACAATGATTGCTCTCTGAAGAGACAGACCAGGGATCGATTCTGTGGTTTCGATATTCGCTCTGAACAGACGTTGCGATGACAGGTTTATAGCGTTATGTTGGGAGCATGTTAGTGCTTTTGATATGTCGCGCATTGTTTAACGGTAAGTTCTTGTTAGTAATAGCTATTGTCACTATAATATCAGACGTTAATGGAAGCTTTTGCATGTATGTATACATATATATATGTATATGAAAGAAGAATGTGAGAGATTTATTTAAAACTTTACTATTTTAACCAATATTTTATTTTAATTCGTTCTCTATAGTTGGAACAAACAACTAACATGAAACATTACAGCTTTCCAAAGAGACGAATTAAATCCACTTCAGGTAATCGTCCACCGTTTCGATAGTAGCGTGTGTTTTCCCACCACAAAAGCACACAAATGTGAAACTCACTGGTTGCAGTTGTAGTACAAAGATAACTCTGGTGTGGAGGAAAATCCGAGGAAGCATTAGCAAGTGTGAACATTTCTAACAGTTTGTTACAAAAAAGTTATAAAGATAATAGAATCTTGTCCAATAAGCATACAAAAACTCTGGCTTGAACATTCATAGAACAATTTTGATTGATACCATGCTCAAAGTATAAAACTGGTTTATTAAAAAGGTTGAAAAGTGTATAGAAGTAAGAAGACGAAGATATAGGTATATATATAAAAAAAACATTCCTGATTTTCATAAAGGCAAACTTACCATCATCTCAATAATCGAACTTACTAACGACCCTGAGATCAACAAATTTGTTAATATTAGAATCGTTAACGAAGGATTTTTATATCATATTACAATATATAATTTCATATTCGGTAAAAGTTCCTAGTTCGACTCAAAAGTGCTTCTACTCATCCATAGAACTCTCATAACTTTATAGACTGTGTTAATCAATTGCATTCCTTTTTTTTGTGTGGTGGGTGCTTAGTTGCAGTGACTCCGTAGGCTCTATTACTTGTCTGGCTATTATAAAATTCTCGAGGTGTAGTTTTGTGTGTGTAAATTGTGTTGAAATGGCTTTGTAACAGCATCATATCGCCTTTTATAATACCGCGCTGTTAATCACTTTGCCACCAAACAGCGAATGGTAAGTCGAACATGTAACTTGTGTCTTGTGATATTGAATTTGCCAATATGAAGTTGGAAGTCGTAATGGTAATAATGAACTACCCGTGTAATGATAATGACGAACTCACTCAACTGAACTGAACGAACCCCTTTTATAAATTGTCTTATTTGCGCTTTTTGGGTGGTGGAAAGTCTTCGTAATTCCTAATCTTAATTACACCTTCAAAGTTTATCTAGAACTGAAATAATGAAACATGAAGCAAAAATAGCAATTAGAGAAGCAAAAAAAGAATCCTGGAAAAAATTTGGAGAAAAAATGAACAAGAATTTCAGGGAAAATCAGAAACTATTTTATAGAACGCTAAAACAACTCCGAAATAAAAAAGACTACTCAATGCAGAATATAAAAAACAAAAAGGGAATAGTAATAACCGAAGAAGACAAAATAATGGAGAGATGGAAACAATACTTTGAAGAATTACATAAAATAGAGGGAGTAAAAATGGAAGTAACAAAAATAGATGAAGAATTACAAGAAGCGATAGCGAAATTAAAAATGGGGAAAGCCCCCAGAAAAGATGAGATAACAACAGAAATGATTGAATTCCTAGGAAAGGAAGGATCGGAGAAATTACTTGAAATAGAAAATATAGCAATAAGAACAAAGAAAATACCGAATGATTGGAAAACAGGTATAATACTACCGATATATAAAAATGGAGATAAAAGAGATTGCAAAAATTATAGAGGAGAGTCACCTTCTTAAGTACAGCAGGAAAAATATTAACAAGAATTTTGAAGAAAAGGATAAGAGCAACCATAGAAAATACTACAATAGAGGAAACACAATGCGGCTTCAGAATAGGCAGAAGCACCCAAGACCCCATATTCACAAAACGACAAGCAAGTGAAAAAGCATTGAGAATCTCGAAAAAGCGTTCGACAGAATATAAAGAGAAGATATTTGGAAAACACTAGAAAAAAGGGGGATAGACAGACAATTGATATACTAAAGGAAATGTACAAAGATAACACGAACTACGTAAGAACAAATAATGAAATATCGGGAAAATCTAAAACGGAACTAGGGGTTAAACAGGGGTGTTTGCTGAGCCCATTGCTGTTTGCAGCAGTTATTCATGACGCAATAAAAGAAGCAAAGAAGGAAATGAAAGAACTAAGGCTGGAAGAAATAAAAATAGCAAAACTCATGTTTGCTGATGATACGGTAGTCCTAGCGGAATCAGAAGAACAACTACAACACAACCTAAATACACTACAAAACGAACTAAATAAGATAAACATGAAAATAAACATAAATAAGACGAAAAAGTACGATTATATGAAAAGGAAATAAAACAGACGACATTAAAATAAACGGACAAAGCATAGAACAAGTAGAAAACCATAAATATTTGGGAACGATCATAGAGAAAAATGGAAAAATAGACAGTGAAATAAACGAAAGAATGAAAAAAGGAGGAAAAATATTCAACTCAATGAAAAGGATATTCCTAAGTAAAAGAGAGTTTGACGAGGAAATAAAAGCCGAGATAGTAAAGAAAGTAATCAGACCCACAATAACATACAGTAGCGAAACGTGAACGTTGACAGAAAAACAGAAATCAAGAATAAACGCAATGGAGATGAGATTCCTCAGGAAGATTAAAAACAAAACAAGAAGAGACAAAATAAGAAATGAAACATTTAGACAACAACTACGAATAGAGCCCGTGAACGACCAAATAGGAGAAAAGCAGCTAAGATGGTTCGGATATGTTTCCCGAATGCTAGAGGGAAGACTTCCAAGAAGAGTATATGTAATAAAAACAACAGGTAAAATGCCAAAAGGAAGACCTAGAAAAACGTGGAAAGAGGGAGTGAGAGAAGAAGCCAAAAAAAGAGGTATTCAATGGGAAGGAGTAAAGGAAGATTTTTACAGCAAATCAAATCAGCTTTCTATGTCCCATTTGGGATGATGTATTGTTGTCCACGACTTCGTTTATGTCCCAGTTCTGTGAGCATATGCAAACTGTCAATACGATTTTTTGCAGTGAATATCATGAATTCACATTTTTTAAATCTAATAGCTTTGATTGTTTTTACTGCGTTCCTCACCTATTATCTCTTAACTGGAATTTTTTTTTTACATTATATGACATCAACGCTGTGCTATATTATCTTTTCAACAATTAAACTAAAGTACTACAGCAGTTTTTTTACATTCGAGTTGAAATTTCACAGCAACAATCTCACGTCTTATACGACCTTGAAGAACGGCAAATTCTCCTTTTAATTAAATTATAGCTAACCACTTTATGAAGTGAGAGAGAGAGAGAGAGAAGAGAAACGAATGGAATATGTTTTCTCAAGCGGCATTTTGTAAATATAAACGTACCCTAGTTCACGTCGCAATGTCTTTCAAACATAAAATCTTTTTGTAGCTTTTAAATTTAAACCTAAAAACTAGTACAATTACTTTAAGTTACAACAACGTCTTTTATTATGATTACGTATGAGAGTTACCTTACTAGATTTTATACTTTACAACATAAGAGTAAACATCCCAAGGAATCCATAATAATTCTGAACGTATAGCCCGTATGCACGGTACTTGTTTAAGAACTTGTTGTTCGCAACTAACTATTTAAATGCGACGTCTCTGGATGGGGTAGGTACCTACCTAGAATACTGATTTCATTGTTCTACTCTTGAAACCTCGCTCCGAAAGTTAGCGGTGGAAACGAAACATTTTCGAACGTAAAAAACTTGTACGTGAATACAAAGCGAAGGTATTCACGCATATACTTTTTCAAGGAGTGGCACATCGCCATGCACACCTTCATATGTATGTAATGTTTAAAAAATTTGGGTAAGGAATTTTCGTGTAGCCGTATTTAGAGCTTTAAATAGGATCGAAATCTGCGATGCTCGTATTTTATATTTTAATGAATGTACAAATCTTTATTAGAAATAAAATATTTTCAGAAAGCTAAACCGGAACGCAAATTTTATTACGAAGCGTTGAATACGCCTCGAAAAGTATAAAGGGAAGAATAAAATTTACTCATCTCCATCTAGTTTCTATTTATTTTTATATTCATATTTTCTCGAACCTCATTTTCCTTCCTAAAAATTTTCTTTTCATTGCCACCCTCACAAATGAGATCTTTTTTATTTTGTTTGTTTTTATCGTTCTACGTCGTTGGATTTAGTAAGGAACGCCGAGGTAAACAAAGGAAAAGACACAGTTTTACAAGCTACGTCATAAAGACAAAAAAAAAATTTACCGGCGCTGCCACCATAATTAAACTATATTTTTGATATAACTCGAGCTATGTATGTATGTTTGTACGCTTGTGGCAATATAGAGTAATTTGTACATTTCTCATTGGTAGTTACATGTATTTCTTCAGCCTGTGTGTTTTTATGTAAACAAAAAAACATATCAAAATTTATAAGAAGTAATTGGTTTGTTGTGTCTCCCTCCAAAAATCATTGGCGTCTTTTAAAAATTGGAATGTATTAATCGAAATACCTCTATAATAATAAAGAATTCTTTCATTCTTAGTTCTTCAGTTGAACGATAGACCTTGCAAAGAGAAGTTTACAATCGGAATTTTTGAACTCGAAAATAATAAAGTTGATATCACTTAGAAAGAAACTTTAGGAATGAAATCTAAAATTCTTCTTACTTCTTAGAGATACCAACACTTTTGAAATTAGAAATGAATTGAATTGTTATTAATTTTGACAATAAATTTTTGAACAATATTTAATTTAGTTAATTATTAGAAATTATTGCTACTGTACCATGCAGTTTTGAGAACTCTCTCAAACCAGACCAGCCCCTTGATCAGCAAGCAAGAACGGTTGCCTAAAGCTGGTACTACACCCCATCGATAACGGTTTCATCCTTCAATTTTTTAATGTTGAGCTCGACTTGAATCTGTCGAGAACTGAAAAGCAATCGCTTCGCTATTGATGATGGCAAATAAATTAATTGTGACACTTTGAAACGGTACAAATTCAAAATAAATTTAATTCTAATTCTTGTATCGTTGTGTACGAGACGAAAGAGGCAGAAACCAACTACTAGATTAAGTACTATTAAGTAGATATAACCGACAATGTATATGTTCATAATTAATAACATTTAAAAACGCTAATAATCATACGAGGGTCGCCATTAGAAAAGTATCTAACATTAATTGAAGAAGAATGCATGTCCTTAATCGAATGGTCTGCAGTTGAAGGTGTCGAAGTAGTTGACGGTATATAAGAGTATATACTGCAAAGCAACAAGATTAGCCAGGAGATCAAATCCACGATAAATAGAGAAAGGCAACTGTGACCAAGTGAGACGAGGGGATCACATTGATAGATTCTAGAAAGAAACAATTAAAGTTTAGACATCTATAAAAGATGCATTAGCAATATTTATTATTATGAAACAAACTGATAACAGCCATTTGTAAAGTATTAGCTCGTCATTACCCACTTCTGCGCGATCTTTATATTTTTAATTCGTCTCCTCGGACATCTTCAAAGCGTGCGATGTTTTTCGATCGAATTCTAATGATTGCATGTGATAGCGATGTTGCCACCGCTTCGACAAACTCCCTGTCGACAATGTTGTCGAGGCGATTTTCATATCGATGTGGCATAGTACGGCCCCAAGGTCTTCATGCAACAAGACCATAAGTGATTAAAAATTCTTTGTCAATACGTCATGACAAGGAATCCTCAATGGCTATCCATGGGAATAGACTGATAGTGGTAATTACGTATCAGGATTTTAGCGCCCTAGAATAAATACTAACATCAAATCAAAAAAAACGTAAAGCAAAAGAAACCAAACAAGGAAATTTTTTTGCAAACTTCGGCGTACTCTAACTGAAATTAAATCGTAATTGTTCAAAACTGTTTCTGTCCAATAATATTCAAATATATTTTAAACACCAGTAGTATAGGTTAGAATCTTCAAGTTCAAGGAAACAAGATTATAAATAAATAATAAATAAATTTCAATATTTGTTATAATCCATTGCCATTTATTAAGGTACAATCGAATATTACCGTAAATTAACGTTGAAAAAGGTCGTTTCATATGGTTAATGAAGCTATTGATGGTCCTTTTTTCTTATTTTCCCCTACATTTCATAGTTTCAAGATTATGCTTCCTGAATTCATACATTTTTTTTGATTCCATTCTTATTAACTAACATACTACAGTCATGACCATTAACAACGATGTGTCGAGCTGCTAAGGTAAAATCTTCAGATGGGTGTATCATACAACGTAACTTAATACAAGCAATATCAGTGTGAAAGTTCAATCTCTTATACCTGTTTATAATTACACCTATCCACTTAATCCAATTAATTAGTTTTATACTTGTTGGCAGATCCAATGAACACGGCTTTATGTTAACCAATCTTCTATTTTGTAAAAAAATCAAAGTTTCAGTCTCTTATTACACGTCATTACTTCAAAAACGTCATTTATGACGAATATAAACAATGTTGGGCTAAGTGCTAAACCTTGAGGAATACCACACCTCATATATTTGAAATTCTTTACATAATTCGAGCAATTTTATATAGTTAACTGAATCAAACGCTTTTTGTAAATGCTCAGCGATGCATAGGGAAAGGGTGCTGCTATCCAAGGTTTGATATCTCTTTTGAATTAAGCAAACTAATGCCTTTTGGATTGAGCGTTGTTAAATAAATCTAAATTGGCAGTTTGACCGGAATTGAAATTTTTGAATTTTTAATTGAATACATTATTGAAAAGCGTAGGTCACACGGTTTCGACCTCCCAGATCTCGTCACCGCAATTTTGGGAACCTGCACTCGCTTGCAGGGTGATTCCAACAACATACCATGAACATCTATTACAGGCATTGTTTTTTTTGTTTTTATATTGTGGCATTTCTCGACATTTTTATATTAATTATATGATTGACATCTCCACTCTCGTAAATATCTAGCTAATTTGTAGCAATATAGAGTGAAGATCAATTATGTTAGTTTCGAAAGTAATTGATTAAAAATATTTACCGTTTCTAGCCCAGCATTGGGGCAAAAATCGAGTTTTGGTGATGGAGATAACCAAAAAAGTTGTGAGCTCATTGTAAGCTAATTAAGAATTGGTTTCGAAAACGGCTTGGTAAGGACTGGATGTAATTTGGTTTGGGAAGCAGCTTAGCTGATTGGGAGCTGATTTTGAACTGGTTTCAACCAACTCAAAACCAAATAAGCTGTTTTCAAAACCAACCTACAACCCTGATTAGTTCTCCTGCTCTTCAACGTTACTATTTTGTCCATTGTTTTGGTTTAGTTTAGTATCAATATAAATCAATCATCATCATAACCCTGAATTCTATCAAGATCAACAAAATTTAGCTTTAACGTTTCTGACGATTTCACTGACTTAACTTTTAAAACTACAGCCTCGTATATCAGGAAGAGAACTAAACAATATATCATGTAATACTCGTCTCAATTTCAGTGCCACGTGAAGGTTTACATCAGTGCTGTTAATGAGTTATCAAGTCATTGTAGTTTTGGAATTGTGTGGAACGGAATTGTCATGGGAAATATAGGCACTAACTATTATGGATGTTTGGTATATTTCGTATTCACCATGTAAGCGGATATAAAACGTGACAGGGCCCACGCTATATTCTGAGCGAACGAAAGTTTGTGAATTTGGAAAGATATTTTCACTTATTTATGTATATAAACGTGTAGAAATTTTGCACTTTCTATCTGCTTTGATGCATATAGATGAAACATTTTCCGACACATTGTAAAATATCAATACGCAAGACGAACGATGTGCATGAATAAGTTTCTTCCTTCTTGGAAACAGCCTGACTAAAAAATTCTGCCTAGAAAATTTATTTCCTAGAATATCTTATAAAATACGTTGGGTTATTATTATTCTCTACACAAAATCTGTATTGTGTAATTGATGGAAATGTAATCGATTGATGTCTAATGTAGACGTATCCGCAGAGTATAAACTAAAATTATAATTGAAATAGATGAATTAAATCAATAACCTGCGTAAATATGTAAATTGAATATAAAATACATCGTGATCATGTTTATTCCTAACCGGTAACGTTTCACATTAAAAATTGATTCATCTCTCTCAAGTCAACCTTAGACAGCAAATAGCTGCCGGTTACATTACACCCGAATAAAGCTTCGCGCGTAGTGTATTCATTTTAAAATACAACTCCATTGATTTCCTAACAATATTCACGATATAATACCAGTTTCATTTGCGGCTGCAATTTTTGTAAGTACATCGCTGTCGGACTCAAAAGCTTCGCTGTTCATTTCGAATGCATTAGTTCCCATCTGTTCATGGCGAAATTTGTGCTGATGCGTGAATATACAATTTATATGCAAATAACTGAAGTTAATAACTTTTTATAATTGGATACTTTGAAGTTCGCCGAATAGTATTTCTGGTAAAATTTACTTCCATGAATTATCATCCTAGAAGCTCTTTAAATAATTTCGGATAGATTTTCGAACGGTTAAATGTGATTTTTCACCTCGAGGATTTTACAATTAACGATAAATAATTACGACTTGACATTAATTTGATAACTTAATTGATCCTATAGGGCGTATCTGTTAGAGCTGTTAATTTTATAACTGTGAGTACGAGTCGGCTTCATACAAATAATCTCGTTTAAAGTTGTTAAATATTTCAACAGGAAGAGGAGTAAGTTAGAAATGTTACACCATTTCGAATAATAATAAGATTCTATTTTTATGATGTCTTAACATAAGAAATATTATGAGAATAAAAATAAATATTTAACAACGATAAGCATGAATAATAAATATGACCTTACTATCATTTCCAATAGACCGCAATGTGTTGAATCTTCACAAAAGAAAGTAAGTTTTCAAAGCAGCACACCATTGACAAGTACCACAGGAACCTTCGCATTCATGTTAAAGTGTCCGGTATAATACGAAGGTTTCAGACACATACACACACACCACTGTATGTTACAATCTATGGTATACCCTGCTCGGTACAAGTACTAAACGAAGCGGAAAATCAGTTCGAAGCTGTGCATATTCTCACAACGTAAATATTGAATTTTAAGTTTACATTTCATTTTATTGAAATTTGAGGTGAAAAAATTTTGTTTTCAATTTCTATATTATTATTTCTATATTCAATATAAAATACGTTCTTTAAAACGTTAGATTAAGATTGAATGCCATAAAAGATCTTCAATCTAAGTGCCTTTAGACGTATACAGTCTGTCTCAAATGTGATGAGACAAGTTCCATTAAAATTTTTAGCGCAACAACATCTATGAGTGAGTGATGGTAGGTGAATGTTCCTCACTGTGGTTTGACATTTTATGTAAAGTCACTTTGTATACGTCGGTCGAAAAACCAACATGGAACAAAGAGCGAAAATCAGATCCTGTTTTAAATTAAATAAGGGGAGAGAAAGCCAAAGAAATTCTTCGAAAACACCGCTGTGTGTCTGATAGACTCATCGAAGAGTAAACTGGGATACCGAAAATTGCAGTACAACGATTTGGGCAAACAGAAGAACATTGCGCGCTTCGTTGCACACACTAAAAAGATTGGAGAGTTCAGCATGTCAGTCATTTTGCCTGGTGATGAAATGTCATGTTTTCAATATGATCCAAAAGTAAAACATCAGAGTGCGTCATGGAAGCCACCTGAAGAGTCAAAAGAGAAAAAATACGTTTTTAGAAGAGCAAAATCAAGGCAGTGTTGACAGTTTTCTTCGATTCAAATGGAATTGTTTACAGTGAATTCCTCAGGCGATGAGCGCAGAATATTATCTGGGAGTTCTATAAGGATTTTGGACCAGAATATCGAGAGCCAGTCAGTCGGATTTTGTGGCACAACAATGAATCATCGCACAAAGCCATCTTGGTACGTGAATTCTTGACCAAAAAGAGCATCATTGTTATCGATCTTTCATCGTAGTCAGCTGATTTGGCTTCGTGCGTTTCCTGGCTATTTCCCAAACTGAAATTGGCGATGAAAGAAAATCGTTTCGATAGCATCTCGGTCAACCAAAATGTTTCGACCGCCATATTAACGGCCATTCCAGCCGATGAGTGTAAAAAATTTTTCGAGAAACCTTGTTGAAACCTTCATTGTGTTGACTCAGAAGGGGACTGTTTTGAATCAACAAGAATATACATACTCTAATTCAATGAACTAAGCCCCATTCCAATCATAAGTGATACAACTAGGCACTGGAAAACTGATCAGCAGATGTTTAGTATGTTGCAACATTGCAACAATTGCAATGTTTTGACTTGAAAGTCTATCAATCAGCAAGGCGATGGTAGTGTTTTTGGTTTCGGATTGTTAAGGCGGATTTAAACAAACGAAGAGTACTGACCCTGTTCTTGACGATTATCAAATTAAAAGTTTGATCGTTCTTAACAAAAAGATCCACAGGAGTCTGTTATTTTATTACTGTTACTTTTTTCTGTTTTACCTCACATTATATTTGTTTTGAATATTAATTTATTGCTTTTTGTATTGCTTTTCTGTTTGTACTATTACTAGCTTGTTTGGTTTGGCTGCACGGTGCTACCGATGAAGATTGCTAATTTGAATGTATGTTCTGGGTTTAATGAGTTTTGTGAGCTGGTCCTGGATGGCGACTTTGATGTTGTTTTGGTTACCGAGACTTGGCTTTCCGCGAGCATTAGTGACGTAGATATCGATTTGTCTGGTTATCAAGTATTTCACAGGAATAGACAGGGCAGAGGTGGGGGTGTTGCTGTGTATATTAAGTCTACCATTGAGTGTCGAGTTTTTAATATTGAGTTTCTTCCGAATAATAACTTAGAATACATTCTACTTCGATTTCAATTCCTAAATAAAACTTTTATTATTGGAAATTTTTATAGACCTCCTAGAACAAACCTTAATGCTTTAATTCCTGATTTTGACAATATTCTTTCGTGTATTTTCCCATCTGCAGATTGTATTTTACGTGCTGGTGATTTTAATGTTGATCAGTTGCACTTGCATAATCCTCTTCTTGCCTGTTTTGAATCGTATGGTCTGACTCAGATCATAAATGAACCCACTAGGATTACCGCTTCTTCTAGTACACTTCTTGATTCGATTTTTATCTCGAACCCTGAATTAGTGACAGTGTCTGGCACTTTATCTGCAGATCTTATATCTGATCACCGCCTGGCCTTCTGTGAGTTGGTAATCAAGACCATTAAGCCTCCACCTAAACTGATCAAATATAGAAATTTTACTGGATTTAATTATGAGCAAAATCTACCGTGGTATACTCTTATTGAGGAGGAAGACATTGATCGTAAGGTATCTATTTTTAACTATTTTTTACTGTCGGCGTTTGATATTTACGCTCCTGTCAGAGAAGTTAGGGTCACTAAGCCTAGAGCTCCCTGGCTAACAGAAAATTTAAAGATGTACATGAAATTTAGAGACGCAGCTTTAGACAATTTCAAGTTTGTAAATCACCTGAAAATTGGTCTAGGTATAAACATCTCAGAAACTTTGCAGTCAAAATGCTTAGAATGGAAAAAATAAATTATTTGGATTCTGTCTCAAGTTCTCGTAATTCTTCGAGATTGTGGTCTTCTCTTAGATCCTTGAATATTAAAACATCATCTGATTATACTTTGCCTGAACGTTTGACTGACGTTTCTGAGATGAATTTGTTACATTCATACAGTCGGCAAATGACAAAAGTGACAGGCTTGTTGATGTTTATAGCAATGCTAGACTTGATAATTTAATCGATTTTGAATTTAAGCTAGTCACTATTGAGGAGGTTCATTGTATTTTAAATAAAATAAAGACCAATGCTTTTGGATGTGATGGCCTGTCTTCTTCCATGTTGAAATATGCTAGTCCATGTGTAGATCAGTATGTTACACATATTATTAATTCCTGTATTGAACACTCGTATTTTCCTATTATCTGGAAGGCAGCTTTAGGACTGCCGCTGCCAAAAGTAGCTGATCCTGGGGATTTTTCTGATTTGAAGATAATCAGTATTTTGCCTGTTCTCTCCAAGGTACTGGAGAGAATACTTTATAATCAAGTGTACGAGTACTTCTCTTCTAATAAATACATCTCTGATAATCAATCTGGTTTTAGGAAGGGTTTTAATACTGCGACTGCTGCCTCGTCTGTATTAAATGATATCATGACTGCAGTAGATTCCGGCTTGAATAGTGTGCTTATCCTTTTAGATTATTCCAAAGCTTTTGACACTGTGTGTCATGAGCTATTGGTAGCAAAACTTAAATATTATGGATTTACTTTAAATTCTTTGTCACTAATTACTTGATATCTGTCTGACAGAACTCAAAAAATTTCATATCAGGGTGTGGTTTCTGATGAAGTACGCGTTTTGTCTGGAATACCTCAAGGGTCCATATTTGGTCCTCTACTCTTTATTATTTATATTACTGATATTTTAAACTCAATTAAAAACTGTAATATACAGGCTTATGCTGATGGCACCCAATTAATATACTCGTTTTCTTCTACTGATTATGAACGAGCGATTGATACTATTAATGGTGATCTCGATCTAATTGCTAAAATTTCCTCTGAACATAATCTTGTGCTCAATTCAAAAAAAACCAACGTTTTACTATTTGGCTCAAGGAATAGGGTCGAGTTCTTGAAGAGAAATCTTAAGTTACATATTTCTGGCTCTGCTTTGTCATTTCTTTCTGCAGCAAGGACTCTTGGTCTAATTGTAGACATTAATTTACGCTTCGGGGATCACGTATCTCATTTACTTAGAAAGGCTTATGGTACCTTGAAAATGTTATACACTAACAGGCATATTTTGAATTCAGCTTTAAGGAAACGACTCTGTGAAACTCTAATTTTTTCTCTTTTTGATTATAGTGATTTTATCTATAGTCCTTGTCTAACTTCAGTTGATAAATACAGAGTGCAAAAACTTCAGAACTCTTGTTGTAGGTTTGTTTGTAGTCTTCGGAAATTTGATCATGTATCGAGAAAAATTACCAGCTTAGGGTGGTTAAATATGGAGAACCGGAGTAAGTTGCACTTGGGTAAGTTTGTTCATAAGTTTCTTTTTTTTGTTTCTGTGTCTGCTTCAATTACGGGTTTTCTCATACCGCGACATTTTATTCATGTGCTCAATACTCGATATAAGATTCAACTTACTATCCCTCGTCACCATACATCCCTATTCAGGCGATCTTTTAGTTACAATGCGGTTAAGTTGTATAACTCGATACCAGACAGTATAAAGAGTCTCGGTGGCCTTCGGAGTTTTGGAGTCGCTTTCAGGTCTCATTTACTATCACTGCAGTAGGTGGTACTGTGTAGTCAATTGATAGCTTTGCTTTTGTTCTTTGATTTTTTTTTGTCTTTTTTTGTAAAGAAATTGTGTAGAAGTTATTGTTTTTTTTTTTGTTTTTTTGATGGATCCTGGTTGAGTTGGAGTAGCATAAGCTAGACTTCGCCAGGTATTCAGTTTTTGGGTCATCTTAATAAAGGCGATTTATTATTATTATTATTATTATTACTATTATTATTATTTGAATTAGAAAGTTACGGAGTACGTGGTAAACAATTCAAGTTAGTTGGTTCCTATCTTAACAATAGATCTCAATTTGAATCGATATAAACACGTCCACATAATGTATGTATGTATGCAAATAAGAAAGTCTATAACCGATAATTGAGACTAGTAGACGTATATATCACTAGAGTAAACACAAAAATGTTTGATATCATCTTCACATTTATTTAAGACAAATTATCTATCAGTTGCTAGAAGGAAGTTGATGCTAATGATTTAGTTACTTTATTTCGCACTAGATTTGAATGTTTACTGAGTTTAATTCAATCAATGAAATTACCATAGTAATATACGAGTATGTATATGTATATGTACAATACACCGTACAATTTCATCACAGCTATGTATGTACATACAACATACGGGTTGCAAAAACAACAAACACAAGACTTCGAGTGAACTCGAAGCTTTTGTTTCCAAACTGATACATTAATTATTCAGAGGGATTAACAACTACAATATTGTAAATAAGTTAATGTGTTTCTAATCCTGTTTTCAGTTAATACAGAATTATCCTCCGTGTATATTCTAATCAAACCGATCTCGTTTTGGAACTGCATCTTGTGCTACAATAATCTCCTACTTGAATTTACAGCGCAACATGGAAAAGCTATTAAATTAAGTTATTGGGTTGTGTGAAACATAGCGAGATGAAAGTTTAAATCTAGCGATATTCGAATGTTATTCTCGGCTAGTTTTGCTCGTGGAAAGAAACTGGTAGATGAAACGACTGGTATTGATTATTTTATTTTTATGTCTCTTATACGTTATTAACCAAGGTGACTTCTTTCGTGAGTGTAAATAACACACGACGTATTTACTCGGATTAAAATCTCTAGTGGTAGTCACTTTATTAAAACTTAAAAATAAGCGACACAGTTTTTAAAATATACACGAACCTATAAACTATTCCTGAAGCATACTGTATTTGATTTTTATTTTCAGGTGAGTATCAATATAACCCAAACAAAGTTAGATGATGACAAAGACAACATCAACGTTCTCTTTGAGGAAAAATACGATACCTATGATGAAAATAAACAAAAGAGGAGTCCAACGTGATCCCCACCTATACTAGCTTCAACGACATAAGGTATTCAAACGGGTCGATGGCCGCAGTGGTTAGGCGGCTGACTATTGTTGTGAGAGGACGATAGGCGCCGGGGTTCAATTCTCTGGAGGGACGATGACATTTTTTCAGAGAGTTTAATCCCGGATCGACTTGACATTCGCTGTTGGGTGATTAACAGCGCGGCATCATAAAAGGCGATATGATGCTGTCACAAAGCCAATTCAACACAACATACACACACAAAAACTACACCGCGAGAGTTGCAGTGATAGCCAGACAAGCGATACAGTTTACGGAGTCACTGCAACTAAGCACCCACCACAAAAAAATTACTATTATACCATTTTAATCAAGCATTCGAATCGAATAAATAGGAAGATGAATATATGGAGATAGAGATCATGCTATAATTTAATACAGCCATAAACTTGCTTTTAAACGCGATGATCTACATTGTTTAACATTGGTATTGTTCCTACCATTATCGATTCCTTTAGTTGCCGTGCACGCATATACATATGTAGCAACAATGGATAAACCGGAGCACCTGTAAATTCTCATCCCTGGCCATTAAATTATCCTAGGGAATTAATATCATTTCCTGCCTGCAGTTCTTAACATATTATGTATACATATATATTAAAAATTTATAATACATACATGCTCCATTTTATGTAATGTGTGTATGTACATACAGTATGGATAATTGTGGTAATGTTCTATAATTTATTTCTATTGATGGATTTGTTACATGTTTCAACAGTTAATATGCAAGTTACTCGGATCTCTGGAATGTGTTTAAACAGTGCTAACTGTTGCTTAAATAATCATATAATAAGAGATAAATTTGAATTGATTTTCAGACTATTATGACCTCATCAGCACACGAAGTGATTTGATCTGTAACAAGACATCCACTTGGAAAGTTTGCTTAGCATATCGTTCAGACTATGTTTGACAAGACTTCTCTTAAGGTGGTATCATTATTTGGTTCCCTCTAGTATGCAACAGCTCAACTATAACAGCAAACTCAAGGAGTGATACTCGAATGTCATGTACATTACAAACTAAGGATAAATAATAGACAGCAAACCTTCTATGAGGATGTATTTAGATTTAACAACATTAAGGATGAAATCACGTTGTGTGATGATGAGCTCATACTAGACTGAAACATGTGAATACACAATGATTAATGATTTATTAGATTATAGAAGTATTACAATACTGATCAGAATAAGGGAAAAAAGTTTCTTTGGAGATGTATGTACCTGTAAATGCTTAATTTTCGAGGTACAGGGTTTTAATTACTTGTCATTAAAATTTCATGTTTCCTAAAATAGGCAATATGAAAAAAAAAACAATACATGTCAGTACAGAGACGTAGAAAGCGAAGGAAACATTGTTCCAGTAAAAAAAATGCCTAGGTACGTCTGCTGAAGCATTAGATTAGATTAGATGAGGGTTGTGTAGGCAATGCTGCCTCTTTTCACTGTGATTTGTAAGATCTATTGTTTTGTGCTTCTTCTTTGCTTCTTTCTTCTGTGCTTTTCATTTGTAGTCCCAATTAATCTCCAGATTTCTGAAGAAGTCTAGGATTATTTTGAGGCTATAGTTCGAATACTAACCAGTTCTTCGTAGTAGTGCAGCCTCTTCCGAGCCACCGCATCGCAATTGTACATAATGTCTTCTATCGTCTCGCTGTATTCCGAACAGAATCGTCATTTATCACAGTCCACCTCGCCCATCTTCTTCAGGTGGTACTTAAGAGGGCTGTGGTCTGAGGTTTCTTTTGTTGATGTCTCTTCTGCCGAGAGAAAGTAAAGTAATAAACTTTTTAGATTGTCTTAGGTTTGGGGTGTTAGCCCAGTACGAGATTTCTTGTTCGCTTTCCCACTGTTGGAGATGAGCTCTTATATGGCTTTTGGTGAGACCACAAAATGGCTCTGGTCCAATAAATTGGAACGCCGCGCATTTATTTGCAAAACCATAGACAGTTTCGTTACCCTAACACCTTCAATGATCTGGCACCCAGAAGCATTACTTCTTCTTCTTCTAGAACAGAGGAACAAATTTTGGACTAAATGGGTGCACTTTCGGTAATTAGTATCAGGTAGATATTTGCCCTCGTTTAGTTTGGAAAATATTGTTACGGTTCCTGCATGTCGAGCTCATCCTCTTTTCTGACTTCCTGTACCAGAATGTCAAACCGAATTTTTTTTGAAAAATATGAATTATTTGAGCATATTTTATAAGGAGACGTAGATCTGGTGTGGATATAGAAGAAAAGGCACTTTGACTATTTTTTTTTAGTAGGGATTATGATAGTATCGTGGTGGAAGAATATGTTTTGTTGCAGTAAACTTTGAACCATTCATTTTTCAGGAACAAATTGTTTCGAGTAATCACTAAATCGTATCTATGTACGTCTCTGCATTGACAAATTTTTCGACACCCTGCTTGTAGTTCACTTATTTTTCGGTTTATTTTTAATTTAAATCCTAAATAATTAATCAAAAAGTGCACTGAATAATTTCCCTGTAAAAATGCTCTGGAGTACAATTCAAACTGGTACACAACTAGAGTTGCTCTCTTCATATATGTAGTTTCCGTTTAGGATTAGTTTTAATGAATAAATTGCAGGTCTAACTAGAATGAACTTTCCCTTCCGGATATGTCCAACATGACGGTTAAAGAATTAGTCATCCCCCTCTATAGTAGAATCCAAAATGTTTAAGAAATCCAGATCTATTCATTTGATGTTTTAGAATACGAGTAGCTTTCCTTTGAAGTTGTGGTTTCACTTCTAAAAATAATTCTTGTATCTCTTATTTTTTAAAGTTCCACATGTGATTTCATGTATACTTATAGCTTTCTTCGAAACGAATAAAGAACAAACGAGAAAAACGATAAATAACACGGAAAACAATAAACGTTAAATACGTTTGTCAAAACATAACACCATCATAAACTCGAAGCCTTAATAGTTTAATGCTGCAAAGCCTTCACTGTCAGAGCGTGCACCTTCTTTATGCGTTCCCTATCCGTACTCCCTCGGGTTCGTATCGATTTTCCTAAGAGATCGTAAAGGGCAGTCCTAAATTCCAACTCTACTTCCCGGTAGCTGCCTGAGACCCACTTCCGTACCAGATGATTCCTCTAGTTTTCACGTTCCAATGCTTAAAGCTTCATAGTTCAACGGATAAAAATCTTATAAACATATGATGACACTTTTTACAGTGACATTTTATTAAAACTCGTCGATATTATTAAATGTATATCCGGTACGATTTCCGAAATGATGAATTCTCAAGATCTGATGTTTGTTCTAAATGAATCAAGTTAATCATGTTTATAAAACTATACGCTGGCTAACCGGAAAGCGGATTACGATGAAACTATTTATTTTATTTCGAGATGAAAACCTAACTAAAAGTACATTTTCGATTAGCACTATTTAAATATTAACGTTGCATTTCGTTGATTGCACAACCGCTGCCGTGCATCCTCAACAGGTTTTATGCAAATAAAGCCCACAGTTCAAGGACTCCCAGCGCTCTCGCAGGATTACGGATATATAAGAACGTGCTTTGATATTTACTCACGTTTTCAGGAAATTAAAGGCACTGTTCGTCTGTGAGGGTCGAATTTCAACAAGTTATTTTACAAAGTCGATTAGCGTTGTTGGACGAATGTAGAACATCGAAGAGAGTGCGAAAGAGATTAGTTCGCCGTCACTTACCAACTGTAATCGATAAGGATGTCGTTAAATTAGGCTCCCGTCTATCTATGTAGGTATGTATGTGTAAAAGGTCACTACACTTAAACGAGTTCCTTTTATCCGCCGAAAATATATCAGGGAGAGAAATATCAGATTACCCGATATGTGTTTTGTGATATTAAATATAAACAGCTTTCATAGTCAGCAATATTTAGAAGAAGAAAAAGGAAATGAAGAACAAACAAGTTTATTTTCTACCTATACATAAACATTTATGAAACCAACATTTGCGAAATAAGATTAACATAACGGATAATGCAAACAACCACCATCGGTTACAAACTCACAGCACTGTTTATACTGTAAACAAATGTTTTAACATAAAATAGCTTCGGCAAATGGAGATAAAGGTAAATGTTTCCGGATTTATCAATTTGGAGCGGTCACAGCGCTCAAACGCGTTAATGTGCCTTCCTGGTAGTTTGTCCTCTCGTTTAGACGATCAAGATGAACCAACTTGCCCAGAGCGAAGCAGATTCCTCAAACGGTTCTCGAGAAAATTTATCTTTATAACGCGTTAATGTGCCTTGCTGGGAGTTTGGCCTCTCGTTTAGATGAACAAGGTGAACCTACTTGCCGAGGAGGAAGCAGATCCATCAAACGGTTATCGAGCTAGGTAATATTTATCTGATGAAAAAGTTGTCCAGAAAATTTATGAAAGTTTGAACGGTCACAGCGGTCAAACGCGTTAATGTGCCTTCCTGGGGGTCTGTCCTCTCGTTTATATTAACAAGATGAACCATCTGGTCCAGAGCGAGGCAGATTCATCAAGCGGTTCTCGAGAAAATTTATCTCTATAACGCGTTAATATGCCCTGCTGGGAGTTTGGTCTCTCGTTTAGATTAACAAGGTGAACCTACTTGCCGAGGAGGAAGCAGATTCATCAAACGGTTATCGAGCTAGGTAATATTTATAGGATGAAAAAGTTGTCCAGAAAATTTATGAAAGTTTGAACGGTCACAGCGGTCAAACGCGTTAATGTGCCTTCCTGGGGATTTGTCCTCTCGTTTAGATTAACAAGATGAACCATCTGGTCCAGCGCTAAGCAGATTCATCAAGCGGTTCTCGAGAAAATTTATCTCTATAACACGTTAATGTGCCCTGCTGGGAGTTTGGTCTCTCGTTTAGATTAACAAGGTGAACCTACTTGCCGAGGAGGAAGCAGATTCATCAAACGGTTATCGAGCAAGGTAATATTTATATGATGAAAAAGTTGTCCAGAAAATTTATGAAAGTTTGAACGGTCACAGCGGTCAAACGCGTTAATGTGCCTTCCTGGGGTTTGTCCTCTCGTTTAGATTAACAAGATGAACCATCTGGCCGAGAGCGAAGTAGATTCATCAAACGGTTCTCGAGAAAATTTATCTCTATAACGCGTTAATGTGCCTTGCTGGGAGTTTGGCCTCTCGTTTAGATTAACAAGGTGAACCTACTTGCCGAGGAGGAAGCAGATCCATCAAACGGTTATCGAGCTAGGTAATATTTATATGATGAAAAAGTTGTCCAGAAAATTTATGAAAGTTTGAACGGTCACAGTGGTCAAACGCGTTAATGTGCCTTCCTGGGGATTTGTCCTCTCGTTTAGGTTAACAAGATGAACCATCTGGCCGAGAGCGAAGTAGATTCATCAAACGGTTCTCGAGAAAATTTATCTCTATAACGCGTTAATGTGCCCTGCTGGGAGTTTGGCCTCTCGTTTAGATTAACAAGGTGAACCTACTTGCCGAGGAGGAAGCAGATCCATCAAACGGTTATCGAGCTAGGTAATATTTATATGATGAAAAAGTTGTCCAGAAAATTTATGAAAGTTTGAACGATCACAGCGGTCAAACGCGTTAATGTGCCTTCCTGGGGGTTTGTCCTCTCGTTTAGATTAACAAGATGAACCATCTGGCCGAGAGCGAAGTAGATTCATCAAACGGTTCTCGAGAAAATTTATCTCTATAACGCGTTAATGTGCCTTGCTGGGAGTTTGGCCTCTCGTTTAGATTAACAAGGTGAACCTACTTGCCGTGGAGGAAGCAGATCCATCAAACGGTTATCGAGCTAGGTAATATTTATATGATGAAAAAGTTGTCCAGAAAATTTATGAAAGTTTGAACGATCACAGCGGTCAAACGCGTTAATGTGCCTTCCTGGGGGTTTGTCCTCTCGTTTAGATTAACAAGATGAACCATCTGGCCGAGAGCGAAGTAGATTCATCAAACGGTTCTCGAGAAAATTTATCTCTATAACGCGTTAATGTGCCTTGCTGGGAGTTTGGCCTCTCGTTTAGATTAACAAGGTGAACCTACTTGCCGAGGAGGAAGCAGATCCATCAAACGGTTATCGAGCTAGGTAATATTTATATGATGAAAAAGTTGTCCAGAAAATTTATGAAAGTTTGAACGGTCACAGCGGTCAAACGCGTTAATGTGCCTTCCTGGGGATTTGTCCTCTCGTTTAGATTAACAAGATGAACCATCTGGTCCAGAGCGAAGTAGATTCATCAAACGGTTCTCGAGAAAATTTATCTCTATAACGCGTTAATGTGCCCTGCTGGGAGTTTGGTCTCTCGTTTAGATTAACAAGGTGAACCTACTTGCCGAGGAGGAAGCAGATTCATCAAACGGTTATCGAGCTAGGTAATATTTATATGATGAAAAAGTTGTCCAGAAAATTTATGAAAGTTTGAACGGTCACAGTGGTCAAACGCGTTAATGTGCCTTCCTGGGGATTTGTCCTCTCGTTTAGATTAACAAGATGAACCGTCTGGCCGAGAGCGAAGTAGATTCATCAAACGGTTCTCGAGAAAATTTATCTCTATAACGCGTTAATGTGCCTTGCTGGGAGTTTGGCCCCTCGTTTAGATTAACAAGGTGAACCTACTTGCCGAGGAGGAAGCAGATCCATCGAACGGTTATCGAGCTAGGTAATATTTATATGATGAAAAAGTTGTCCAGAAAATTTATGAAAGTTTGAACGGTCACAGCGGTCAAACGCGTTAATGTGCCTTCCTGGGGATTTGTCCTCTCGTTTAGATTAACAAGATGAACCATCTGGTCCAGAGCGAAGCAGATTCATCAAGCGGTTCTCGAGAAAATTTATCTCTATAACGCGTCAATGTGCCCTGCTGGGAGTTTGGTCTCTCGTTTAGATTAACAAGGTGAACCTACTTGCCGAGGAGGAAGCAGATTCATCAAACGGTTATCGAGCAAGGTAATATTTATATGATGAAAAAGTTGTCCAGAAAATTTATGAAAGTTTGAACGGTCACAGCGGTCAAACGCGTTAATGTGCCTTCCTGGGGATTTGTCCTCTCGTTTAGATTAACAAGATGAACAATCTGGTCCAGAGCGAAGCAGATTCATCAAGCGGTTCTCGAGAAAATTTATCTCTATAACGCGTCAATGTGCCCTGCTGGGAGTTTGGTCTCTCGTTTAGATTAACAAGGTGAACCTACTTGCCGAGGAGGAAGCAGATTCATCAAACGGTTATCGAGCAAGGTAATATTTATATGATGAAAAAGTTGTCCAGAAAATTTATGAAAGTTTGAACGGTCACAGCGGTCAAACGCGTTAATGTGCCTTCCTGGGGATTTGTCCTCTCGTTTAGATTAACAAGATGAACCATCTGGTCCAGAGCGAAGTAGATTCATCAAACGGTTCTCGAGAAAATTTATCTCTATAACGCGTTAATGTGCCCTGCTGGGAGTTTGGTCTCTCGTTTAGATTAACAAGGTGAACCTACTTGCCGAGGAGGGAGCAGATTCATCAAACGGTTATCGAGCTAGGTAATATTTATATGATGAAAAAGTTGTCCAGAAAATTTATGAAAGTTTGAACGGTCACAGTGGTCAAACGCGTTAATGTGCCTTCCTGGGGATTTGTCCTCTCGTTTAGGTTAACAAGGTGAACCTACTTGCCGAGGAGGAAGCAGATCCATCAAACGGTTATCGAGCTAGGTAATATTTATATGATGAAAAAGTTGTCCAGAAAATTTATGAAAGTTTGAACGATCACAGCGGTCAAACGCGTTAATGTGCCTTCCTGGGGGTTTGTCCTCTCGTTTAGATTAACAAGATGAACCATCTGGCCGAGAGCGAAGTAGATTCATCAAACGGTTCTCGAGAAAATTTATCTCTATAACGCGTTAATGTGCCTTGCTGGGAGTTTGGCCTCTCGTTTAGATTAACAAGGTGAACCTACTTGCCGAGGAGGAAGCAGATCCATCAAACGGTTATCGAGCTAGGTAATATTTATATGATGAAAAAGTTGTCAAGAAAATTTATGAAAGTTTGAACGGTCACAGCGGTCAAACGCGTTAATGTGCCTTCCTGGGGATTTGTCCTCTCGTTTAGATTAACAAGATGAACCATCCGGTCCAGAGCGAAGCAGATTCATCAAGCGGTTCTCGAGAAAATTTATCTCTATAACGCGTTAATGTGCCTTGCTGGGAGTTTGGTCTCTCGTTTAGATTAACAAGGTGAACCTACTTGCCGAGGAGGAAGCAGATTCATCAAACGGTTATCGAGCAAGGTAATATTTATATGATGAAAAAGTTGTCCAGAAAATTTATGAAAGTTTGAACGGTCACAGCGGTCAAACGCGTTAATGTGCCTTCCTGGGGATTTGTCCTCTCGTTTAGATTAACAAGATGAACCATCTGGTCCAGAGCGAAGCAGATTCATCAAGCGGTTCTCGAGAAAATTTATCTCTATAACGCGTCAATGTGCCCTGCTGGGAGTTTGGTCTCTCGTTTAGATTAACAAGGTGAACCTACTTGCCGAGGAGGAAGCAGATTCATCAAACGGTTATCGAGCTAGGTAATATTTATATGATGAAAAAGTTGTCCAGAAAATTTATGAAAGTTTGAACGATCACAGCGGTCAAACGCGTTAATGTGCCTTCCTGGGGATTTGTCCTCTCGTTTAGATTAACAAGATGAACCACCTGGTCCAGAGCGAAGTAGATTCATCAAACGGTTCTCGAGAAAATTTATCTCTATAACGCGTTAATGTGCCCTGCTGGGAGTTTGGTCTCTCGTTTAGATTAACAAGGTGAACCTACTTGCCGAGGAGGAAGCAGATTCATCAAACGGTTATCGAGCTAGGTAATATTTATATGATGAAAAAGTTGTCCAGAAAATTTATGAAAGTTTGAACGGTCACAGTGGTCAAACGCGTTAATGTGCCTTCCTGGGGATTTGTCCTCTCGTTTAGGTTAACAAGGTGAACCTACTTGCCGAGGAGGAAGCAGATCCATCAAACGGTTATCGAGCTAGGTAATATTTATATGATGAAAAAGTTGTCCAGAAAATTTATGAAAGTTTGAACGATCACAGCGGTCAAACGCGTTAATGTGCCTTCCTGGGGGTTTGTCCTCTCGTTTAGATTAACAAGATGAACCATCTGGCCGAGAGCGAAGTAGATTCATCAAACGGTTCTCGAGAAAATTTATCTCTATAACGCGTTAATGTGCCTTGCTGGGAGTTTGGCCTCTCGTTTAGATTAACAAGGTGAACCTACTTGCCGAGGAGGAAGCAGATCCATCAAACGGTTATCGAGCTAGGTAATATTTATATGATGAAAAAGTTGTCCAGAAAATTTATGAAAGTTTGAACGATCACAGCGGTCAAACGCGTTAATGTGCCTTCCTGGGGTTTGTCCTCTCGTTTAGATTAACAAGATGAACCATCTGGCCGAGAGCGAAGTAGATTCATCAAACGGTTCTCGAGAAAATTTATCTCTATAACGCGTTAATGTGCCTTGCTGGGAGTTTGGCCTCTCGTTTAGATTAACAAGGTGAACCTACTTGCCGAGGAGGAAGCAGATCCATCAAACGGTTATCGAGCTAGGTAATATTTATATGATGAAAAAGTTGTCCAGAAAATTTATGAAAGTTTGAACGGTCACAGCGGTCAAACGCGTTAATGTGCCTTCCTGGGGATTTGTCCTCTCGTTTAGATTAACAAGATGAACCATCTGGTCCAGAGCGAAGTAGATTCATCAAACGGTTCTCGAGAAAATTTATCTCTATAACGCGTTAATGTGCCTTGCTGGGAGTTTGGCCTCTCGTTTAGATTAACAAGGTGAACCTACTTGCCGAGGAGGAAGCAGATCCATCAAACGGTTATCGAGCTAGGTAATATTTATATGATGAAAAAGTTGTCCAGAAAATTTATGAAAGTTTGAACGGTCACAGCGGTCAAACGCGTTAATGTGCCTTCCTGGGGATTTGTCCTCTCGTTTAGATTAACAAGATGAACCATCTGGTCCAGAGCGAAACAGATTCATCAAGCGGTTCTCGAGAAAATTTATCTCTATAACGCGTCAATGTGCCCTGCTGGGAGTTTGGTCTTTCGTTTAGATTAACAAGGTGAACCTACTTGCCGAGGAGGAAGCAGATCCATCAAACGGTTATCGAAGTAGGTAATATTCAGATGATGAAAAAGTTGTCCAGAAAATGTATGAAAGTTTGAACGGTCACAGCGGTCAAACGCGTTAATGTGCCTTCCTGGGGATTTGTCCTCTCGTTTAGATTAACAAGATGAACCATCTGGTCCAGAGCGAAGTAGATTCATCAAACGGTTCTCGAGAAAATTTATCTCTATAACGCGTTAATGTGCCCTGCTGGGAGTTTGGTCTCTCGTTTAGATTAACAAGGTGAACCTACTTGCCGAGGAGGAAGCAGATCCACCAAACGGTTATCGAGCTAGGTAATATTAGGTAATGTGTATGATGAAAAAATTGTCCAGTTTATTATAAAAGGTCAGCTACTCGTAATAAACACATGATGTTTATACACCTCCATACAGCACATGCACACACATTTATGTATACTATCTAAATGTTTATCACTTTATTCCTAATATCCTAGTAAATATAATCACTCTGCCAAAAGCAATAAAAGAAGCTGCTATCAATGTCACTTCGAATTTTAGACCTTACCTTCATTGCTTTCGCCTCACTAACTCGTAATTGTGCAACTCTTTCAGAGAATTCATCAAATATGTTTGAATTAAAATACAGACATACCAAAGAGTTCCTTCAAGTTAAATCTTTTAAAACCTCTTGATAAACAGGAGGTACAATATTTTCATCCACTTTTCTTTGATTTTACATATCAGATAATTAGTTTAAATCGATTAATTACAAAAATACTATAAAATTGCAGCTGAAGTAAAAACAAAGGGATAATGTAATAATATAATTTGATTCGGTCGACTGCAAGAAACCAAGTCTCACGTAAGTTAAACCAATTAACTACGCGGAAACTAATCTACGAGTGCTATTATCAGCGATTTCTACTAAGCGGATTTAATTTAGTCTGCATTAAGAAGATGCCGCTGATGATCAGGTAATTCGTTCGCCAACTTGGATAAAGTTTCGTACATACCCCGATCGCTAACTACGCTCGTAATGTGCCCTGTGATTAAAACGATATACGATATGATGTTGATGTTTTAGCTGATTTCAACTTAGATAAATTACGTAAATTTGTAAAGAACATAAGCGTAAGTTATGGTAGGAAAATGCGGATGTAAAGTGATATCGTAATTAGAGAGTAATATAGAGGAAAATTTAAGCTTAAGTTAAGTTTAGTTGATCTTCTAGAAAGTAATAAGAGTAACGAATCATAATATAAACTTATAATTCAGCTGGATAATCATGTCTGTGCTACAGGACCGGGGTATCGCGAATGAATCACATGGCACACAAAAGATCAAGCTTTGTTTTATCCGCAACCGTCCTGGTGAAAATGACATACCGAATATCCATAACACTAGTTTAAAAGGAGCTAATTTAATAAGCAACAAAATTTAGTTTCCTAGAATTCAACATATTAAACTTTAGGAATTGAAGATGCAAAATCTACTCCAGCTTATAAAAGGAATTACAGACTTTCTAGCGAAACAACTCTGTATTACGATTAACGAACAGAACTGGCGAAGTAGAAGAAATTTCCACATATACGAATATGCAGCTAAACCACTTCCCTAAATTGATAAGTTTTACTCTGAAGTTAACGGAACAGTGTTTTATCGAATCCCAGCATCTTACTTCGCAATTTCCGACAGTTCCCCAAGATAGAGATGTAGTAAACTGGGTCCTCTCGCAATTTCACCAACTTTCGGGGAAAAGTGGCGAAGTCTAAATGGTGGAAGCAATAATTCCGATTCACTTCAAATATTTTATTGACACTTAACGTCTATCTTAAAACGAACAAAGGCGGAAATTGAAAAAAAGAAGTCAGCGCTTACGATGGTTTAATTTTGTTTTAAGCTTTTTTAGTAAACATGGTAATTTTGAAGTATTATCAAAATTGGTGTTTGTTTTCCTTTTTACTTCATTGTACATATATTAATGTAATATATGTATTTATAGTCCCTTATATTTCACCGGCGTATAAATATATCGATCCTGTAACAACTTAAAACGAAATAATTGCTGTAAATTACAGACGACATGCAACGTATTCATTATAGTAAAATATGTTATGGACACGCATTACGCATTCCTTAAAAACATATAAAATGTCAAAATGTTACGTATACAAACATATATTAGTTACTCATTTATCAATAACTAGTGATATGGTGTATAGAATTATATGAATCACATAGGTCTGTTTGAACTTAATGTAAGTGTTTTAGAAAATTAATGTTATACATCTGTAACATACATACAACGATGGGACAATACATTATGTTTGCTTGTTCCACATTATGTGTTTATTTTGTTTTTATCAGTCAAGGCTTTACTTAAATTCGTTGGTATTATATATTTATTATAATTTCTTCTTGCATCTTCGAAACAATGACTGACTGACATGTTAACTTGTGCTCTCGTGTTTTGTTGGTTTCTTTTGAACAAGTGTCGCTTTTATTACTCGAAAGTTATACATGCGGTTGCAGTGCTCGTGAAAAAACTAAAAGAAACTTTAAATTCGAGTGTTATTGATCTATCATTTTAAAAAATGAAGTGTTAGATATAAAGAATAAACTACAACGAATACAAGAGGTCAATAATGACTCTATTAATGACGCAGTGTTTTGTTACAAGAGCGAAGAGCAAAAAAATAAGTCTATCAACTGCCTGATGCCATATAATATTTCAAAAACTTCTAATGAGAAACTTAATTCCACCCGACAGCAGGAGGGAAATATAGATGAGGATAATCTAAATTGTAATACTTCAATAAATCTAGTGAATACGCGTCTTAAACCTAATGACAAAACTACAATCTTAACGAACATAAAAAACATAAATAAGATTAGGGACGCAATAAAACTGGATGGCACTGTTTCAGCGGATGTATCGGATAGGTCTTTGGTTGCCAAATGCGATGTTTTCAAGTATAGTTTGTGATGTTGGTGGACTGATTTCTCATTATACTCAACGTGACTTTGTAGTGCTGTGTGGCGGCGTAAATGTTGCTCTTCAATTATCAATTTAAACGTTTTCATACTCAATCAAACATGGAACAGTTTGTTCTGGCAGTTGAGTCTGTGGATTGGCAACCTGTTTATGCGGAGGTAAATTCTGAATTAAAATTATTATTGTTCTATGATGTCATACAATATCATTTTAACATTTGTTTTCCATTTCGTAAACATCGAACTAATTATGACAGATCCTGGATATCTCCTAGGATTAGGGTTTCATGTTGCACTAAGCGGAGGTTGTATGCGCTCCAGAGAATGTTTCCGGATCCGGTAATTACTAACTATTATAAAAAATACTGTTGTGTAAGCAAAATACGAAAAATCACCGTTAATTCAAATGGAACACCCTATATATTGTTGATCAGTAAAACGCAGAATTAAATATTCTACAACTTTGCTATAGCATTCCCTATACCTAAATTCAATATTTTAGGTAAAAGTCACAGTATTATAGTAAAAAGTGAGTAAATTTATACATTATTTCAAATTTACTCTATTAAAAAAACTTCAAAAATTAAAATGATTATTAATGAAATATCATAATCATTTTTCATCAGTGAACAATTTAAACAATTTTTGTCAATGTATTTTTAATTAATGAAATATTCTTGGGTTGGAATCTGACCAGTTTCCAACCCAAGGATATTTCATTAATAATCATTTTTCATCAGTGAACAATTTATAGTATTATATTTCATTAATAATCATTTTTCATCAGTGAACAATTTAAACAATTTTTTTCAATGTATTTTTAATTAATGAAATATCTTTGGGTTGGAATCTGACCAGTTTCCAACCTAATGATATTTCATTAATAATCATTTTTCATCAGTGAACAATATTATATTTATTATATTTCATGAACAATTTATAGTATTATATTTCATTAATAATAATTTTTCATCAGTGAACAATTTAAACAATTTTTTTCACTGTATTTTTAATTAATGAAATATCCTTGGGTTGGAATCTGACCAGTTTCCAACACAAGGATATTTTATTAATAATCATTTTTCATCAGTGAACAATTTAAACAACTTTATGAAATATCCTTGGGTTGGAAACTGGTCAGATTCCAACCCAAGGATATTTCATATATTCCAACAATTATGACGATTGACGGTACCATTGATACAGAAAAAGAACATTCATTAGAAAAACAAATATTAAACAAAAAAATCACTGGTCAGATTCCAACCCAAGGATATTTCATGAAATTTTCGAATTGAAATAAGGAATACAAGGATTTTCAAAAAATTGTTAATTAATGAAATATCCTTGGGTTGGAAATTGGTCAGATTCCAACCCAAGGATATTTCATTAATAATCAATTTTCATCAGTGAACAATTTAAATAAAGTTTCATTGGAGTTTTTAAAACTTAATGAAATATCCTTGGGTTGGAAAATCCTTGGGTTGACTGGTCAGTTTCCAACCCAAGGATATTTCATTAATAATTCAATAATTGATTAATAATCAATTTTCATCAGTGAACAATTTAAACAACTTAATGAAATATCCTTGGGTTGGAATCTGACCAGTTTCCAACCCAAGGATATTTCATTTCATTCATTCATTCATTTCAAGTTGTTTTTCTGATGAATGTTCTTTTTCTGTATCAATGGTACCGTCAATCAAGGATATTTCATTAAGTTGTTTAAATTGTTCACTGATGAAAATTGAAATATCCTTGGGTTGGAATCTGATCAGACCAAGGATATTTCATAAAGTCAACAATTATGACGATTGACGGTACCATTGATACAGAAAACGAACATTCATCAGAAAAACAAATATTAAACAAAAAATTCATTGGTCAGATTCCAACCCAAGGATATTTCATGAAATTTTCGAATTGAAATAAGGAATACATTTTTATTTGTGCAATAAACTTTTTAAAACTTGACAGAGGACAATAAAAATGACATTATTTTCACAAATAAAAATGTGTTCATTATTTCAATTCGAAACAATTTCACGTCAAGGATAATAATTAATATCTAGCCACACCTATTTATATGCACATACATACACAACAAGTAGGCACGACAATTTTCTGACCATAGTATAGGGCGAAAACACGATTGCCGAAATAACAAACCGGGTAATATTTATTCACACTGACAGTACTACAATCAATCCAACCAAATGTAACAATTCAATTTCCCACAACAAACATAACGAGTAATGGCCGTAGAACGTTTAATTAAACATCGTTACAATACTGTACTATCTCAATCTACTAAATCAATGTTCTTGTTTGTTACAAAATTATCAATTAGTGGAACTAACTGTAAACAGTCAAGTTTTAAAAAGTTTATTGCATCGTTACTATCATGCGAGGAAATATATGTATGTAGCAATATCCGTTTTATAACAAGTATAAAACAAGACTTGAATCGAAGTGCATCTTTCACACTTGTAGAGTTTTAATTATTATTGCATCTACACCTGATAATAATAATGATATAATCCCAAGATTTTCCGAAACTTTTAGGAGAACGATAAAACTGAACTATGTACTACATAAGTTGTACAAAAGTTCGCATGCGATAGATGTATGTGTATATAAACAAAATGCTGCACTCAGTTAACGATGCGAAAGAGAAGGAGAGCATAAACAAGACGTTGAAGATATATATCAATATCGCAAATATCTGTGTTTCAGGTTAAAGTAAAGAGCTTTATAAACTTGTTTTGTATTGTATACATGTGAACTTCGATAAGAGGACCTTTATTGAATGCTGTACTGTTATTTAAATTTTACTAAAGTTATAACTAACGTTGCAAATTTCTTTTCAATTTTAAAGAACAAGGCTCTCACGTATTATCAGAATAGGTTAATGTTACCTTCTAAAATATGTACTCCAGTTTTTTTTTATGTACTTAAGTAGGACACTCGTTATGGTATCCATAAAAAAAATCGTAACTTCTCACGGTAGATGATAAGGTGTATTAGAGATAGGCATACTTATTCACAGTTCCCAGGAAATGAGTAGGCTCGCTAATTCCACTTTAATAATGAAGTCTGCGCAGATAACAGCGATGTAAATGAATTGTCGATGAAACGCCCCTTGCGTGACGAAAATACCTCATAACATCCGTTGAAAGCATCTCGTGAAAATTATAATCACGGTACGAGCTAGGCATACAGAAAAAAAAAAAGAAAAAGAAGCCGCCAAAACGTGAAAAGGGAGTTGGAAAAGTGAGCACCGAGGCGGTAACACTGTTTTCTTTCCATCGGAATTCAGTAAAAGTTTCATGAAAGTAGAATCGGATGGGACTACAAATGTAGTCGTTTGTGTTAGCAGGGCTGGAGTGAAAAGTAGGGAAAAGGTTTCGGAAATGAGATCAATTGTAGTAGACAGTTGATATTGTGCTTGAATTTGTTTTAGTTCGTCCAGGATTTATGACGTATTTGCAAGCAGCAACTCATCATCATCACCTGATTCTCCGAACTGGTCTTCTTTGCCAGAAACTTAAACATTATTTTAATAAATCTAAAGTATAGTTGGTGCAGATTTTCCTGAATAACAAGTTCCAGTGAAGATCAAAACTAGCAAAATTATCTCTATATACATATGTTTGTATAGTCTCAACTGAAAGCTTCCATTTATGTAGTTCAACCCATCTCATATTAAATATCATTACATATGTATGTGCATGTGCATGCAGCGCATACATAAGTAGACAAAATCCAATATCGCGAATTGGAACAATAAGCACACGCATCCCATTTAATCGATTTTGTTCACCTGTTCGCTTAATTACATTTCATTTGAACTCATTACTCCTAATGATGTTTTATGCTTCATTACATTGGCATAATATTTCGCTTTTGAAATTAATGAAGGTGATACAGGGTGAACTACATATATTGCACGTTGTCGTTCGAAGTCTTTTGGATGTAGGAGGTTGTATCGAAACGATTTCCTTTCATCGCCAATTTCGGTTTGGGAAATAGGTAGAAGATGATTGATAACAATAATGCCTGTATTGGTCAAGAATTCACGTATCATGATGGCTTTGTGGGATAGTGCATCGTCTTGCAAGAAAAACTCTTCCTGAGTCTTAATATTCCGGGCGAATTCAAATTCTGGCCCACAATCGCTGTAGAACATCCAGATAATATTCTGCGTTCACTGTCTGATCATTTGTGATGAATTCACTATGAACAGTTCACTTTCAATCGGAAAAAAGAAGCCAGCATTGTCTTGATTTTGCAATTCTGTTTTGGCTCTTCAGGTGATTTCCATACCCCACTCTGACGTTTTGATTTTGACTCGTATTGGAAATTCCACGTTTCATCACCAGTTACAATGGCTGACATGCTTGCCGGATTCCTTTGGGACTTTTATAACATGTCTTTGTAATGCTAAATTCTCCAATCCTTTTTATCGTCCAAATCTTCGCTCAAAATTCGATAGACTGTGCTTTTTAGTATCCCAGTTACCTCTTTGACGAGTAGTTCGAGCTCGGTCATCGTCCGCAAGGTCCTCACGACCATTACGAAACGGAAAACACAACAAAAAATTTTCTTTATTCTGGCTAATTAGACTAGTTAGAAACGTTTTCACTAATTTAGTTATTTGAAAAAAAAGTTTATTCAAATTATCCAGAACCTTTTCGGAAGATTCAGAAAAAGGTTAAACTACAGAAAAGTACATAATTAAAACGGTTGTTGGAAGAAAATTGCAATACTGTGGTAAACAAAATTCTCTCGAACGCGAAATTTCCTTTTCCTCCTTCATGGAAATCCCTTACAATTGGCGAATACTTTTTGCATACCTACCAGCATTTTCCGTATAGTATTCCATAATAATGGGGACGTATACCTCTATTGTACAAGTTCGCAGTTAACGTATCAAATAATGAAATGCTCGGGGGTGCTCAGACGTTACGAGAGAGCTTCACACAGACAAACATAGCTATCTAGAAGTTGCGCGAATTACAGAGCAGCTTCTTTCTACCTCTTTTATTATAGTACTTCGCTGTCATTCAGGGGGTCCTTTTATGTCTGTTCGTGTATCTATTTTGTCGATCAAACGCAATGAAAACGTTTGCCTCCTGACTTTCCGAAGGGTACGATTACAACGGGTGGAGGTGCCAGTAACGTGTTATTAAACATAACATGTTGTTTCCTTTTTTCTTTTAGAAATGATGGTATTTTTATCTGTTTTTGTCGTTTTTCGTAGTGTGCGCCGTGTTCAATTTTAGGTAGTTGCTTTGTAACTAGTCTTAGAAATACATTATGTTTTGTTGAGGAAAAGAAGAATATAATTTCAGCTAATTTATAGACAAGTTTTTTTTTATTTGAACAAAACATATATTATTTACTAATATATTTAAAAAAATTCAAAATTATTACAGTTTTACTTTTACCCCAACTAAAGAATTAGAAGAAGAATTAGAACAAGATAATCTTAAAGAAGCTATGAGTTTGAGCTGCTCGACAAGTTTTAACAAGCAAAATGTACCACAGGTTTTTGATAATGTCAACAAGATATTCAAATCTCACCGGATTGAGGACAATGACGTATGGAACTGTGTTAATGGAATAGCTTATGATTATGTGTTGCTTCGATAATGTGGAAGAAAGCTACCAGCACTAGCTTTTCTAAGACAAATAAATGTATTGTTCTTGGAAAAACATTTCGTAAAAATGAAAATAAATAAAAAAATTGTTCTTTTCCTTGATTAGCATGAAAGCCATGTATCAACATCGTAGTCTGAAGCCGTTGGAGGTTGATGTTATGGTTCTTTAAAAGTACAATTACAAGAGTTTTTGAATGAAATAAATCTTATTTATAAAATAAGTTTTGATTGGAAAAAGTTGTCAATCTCCAATGGGTTTCGGAGATTTATATTTTTAAGGCGCCACTGTACATGATAATGGGATGTAGAGTCCCACATACAATGTTGAGCCAAAGAAGAAATAAAGGATAACACAATTGATAACATTTTAACAATGTTTATTTGAAACTTTCTTGAAAGAGTAATAAATTATTAAAATTATTTTGAAGTGCTTACAGTTAAATAAAAATATGTTCCTTGAAGAGGAAATAAAAAACAAATAACGTTCTTGTGGTGGTTGAGGTTTTTTCTGGTGACAATCCAATGGCCGGTACCAGGGTTGATCCTCGCAAAAGGGCGAATGGCGAAAAAAATAAGCAGTACTTGCTCATAAAACAAAATTTGCATGACCACACTAATAATGAACTACTTATTTGTTACAAAATTTCTTAAAAAGTATTTATTTCTAAGACCTGTTTCTTTTAATGAAAATTTGTACTAGTACTATTATATGAGAATGACGATAAAAAAAAATAAATTGTATAAAATTCGAATAACAAAAATTTTTTTAAGAGAGAAAAAGATTCTCACAAAACCTTATATCGAACCAAATGTTCATTTAAGTAATGAGGACACTGACCTGTTAGTTGTTATTTCAACTTCGTAGGTCCTAATTTCTAATCTAGGGAATATGTAGGGTGTTTCATAATATATGCGCAGGACTTCAGGATGTGATACCTTGTCAAAAAATTAAAAAAAAAGGTTCTATCAACTTACCCACTAAAATGCACCATTTTCGAGATACAGGATGTTGAAATTTAATAAAAAAATTCGTTTTTTGGAAATATATCCGGAACCGTTTAACGTAAAGAAAACAGCTTTTGTCGCCATTTTCTACTTATAATAAGCTAAGTTGTGAGCGAGAAAAAAATTTGTTTAAGTCATAATTGGTGAAGATTATGAAGGGTTAGTGGTTGTTTTTCTCCCCAACTTCTACGCCACTGGAAAAAAGTACAGTTTTGAGATGACCTTTGAACCGCCAATGTTTTCTCCACAAAAAAGGTACTGTTGGTCATGAGCTCTAAAGTTCACCGTTTCCGAGAAAAATCAACTTTTATGTTGAAAAACAAGGTAAATTTTTTGAAATAAAAGTTTTATTTTACTAAAACATTAGAACAAGTAAGAAAAGCAAACGTTAACAACAAAAGTTCATTTTTCTCGAAAACAGTCAACTTTAGAGCTCATGACGAACAGTTCCTTTTTTGTGTAGAAAACATTGGCGGTTCAAATGGGCGTCTCAAAACCGTACTTTTTCCAGAGGTGTAGAAGTTGGGGCGAAAAACAACCACTACCACTTCAAAATCTTCACCAATTATGACTTAATTTTTTTTCTCGCACACAACTTAGCTTAGTATAAGTAGAGAATGGTTACAAAAGCTGTTTTCTTTACGATAAACGGTTTCGGAGATATTTCCAAAAAACGATTTTTTTTATTAAATTTCAACACCCTGTATCTCGAAAATGGTGCATTTTAGAAGGTAAGTTGATAGAAACTTTTTTTCAAACTTTTGGACAAGGTATCACATCCTGAAGTCCTGCGCATATATTATGAAACACTCTGTATATTGGCTCTCTCTCTTGTATTGTATTAATTGAACGAGTGATAACCACCCAATAACTAACATGTGCGCGGACCCTCTTTCACGGTAGGAAGAAATTTAACTAAAACCAAAGAAAAACCAGCAAAAGGATATACAGGATGTAACATTGGGAACGCCGTGGTCTCTGGTAGTCAAATGGTAACAATTTTGAAAAAGTTACATACTGGAATATATGTAGGTGGATTAGATCTACAATTTAAAAATAATAGGCAATATACGGGGTGTTTCAAAACTTAGCAATGTACCAAAGTTATGTTTTTCTTAATGAAACATCCTGTATTTTATGGTATTTTTGAGTTGTACACTGAAATCTAGGTTTCCTATGTATAATTTTTGTAGTTTATGAGATATTTGAAGGTTTTTGAAAATGCAATGTTGCACGAAAATGACTTAATTCAGAGAAATGGAACGAAAAGCGTAAGTAGTATATCCTTTGGCCGATTGAATGCCATATTCAAAGTTATTGAGTATTCTACAGGTCGTTCAAGTACCAAGGCCAAACTTTGTGAACTTCTTTCGTGCATAACTTTATTATTTTAAATGGAACACCCTGTATGTATTTATGTTATCAGATAGAACACTTTATTGTCTAAAAACCAATATCAGGAATCCCTATAACTATCTGTACTAGTTTTTAAGTGATTTGCATTTTTTTTTTGATAATTTTAGTGAACTAAATTTGTTTTTTGTAAGTGAACACCCAGTATATCGTTACATCGATGAATAGAAATATTATTATTCGAAGAAGTTGATTTTATATTGTCACAATTTACATGAACACATAAATTCCAAGTAATAACATGTTCTAACCTTCCTCAGCATATCCGGTGTTATTGAACTGAAGGCGTCTCTGATTCTCGTTTTCATATCCTCTGCTGTAGTGGACTTAAACTAGAAAAGAGTCCTCCAAGTGATGATGATAAGGATAACGAGTCTGACTAAATATCGGGATGTAAAAATAAAGAATTTGATTTCAATGAAGAAAATCTAAGATCCTACAAGGTCTTGGACAAAGATTTGAACTGATGTGTGGACTGGAATTATTCTGTTTCATTCGTCCTTGATTATATCCCAAAATGAAGCTTTATTTGCCAGTTTTCTCACCGCAATTGCTCGTTTTATAATGCCCCCTAAAATTTCTATCGCGTCCTGGCCTGAATTTTGCATCAGCCATTCACAACAACCTAGCAGCAAATTGTTGACACAATTTAGGTCAAGAGCAGCATGTGGGACTTCCCTTACATGTTGTGTCGTTTTCATATGTTTTATATTTATATTATTGCTGTTAATGTGGTAAAATCTCAAATAGATTTGTTACAAAAAAAAAGAATAAATCATTAAAATTGCAAACAAAATTAAATTAATTAAAAAAATTATCTCTACCGTGACAATGTTAGACACATTGCCGTGACCAGGATTCGAACCTGGGTTACTACGGCCACAACGTAGGGTCCTAACCACTAGACGATCACGGCTACAAGAGACTGTACAAGCGTAATATTAGCCATTACTTTTGCATAAACTACTTATTTATTAAAGTAACAGCATTAAATAATTCTAAAGACATGCATTGCCAATCAAGCGTGACGATTAAGATTCCGTTCTGTAAGCGAGAGCTGTGGAAGAGAGTGATGGAGATTGCGAGTAGTAGATTGCGTGCTACAAGTTAGTAAAGAACGGGAGGTTATCGTTAAATGGATGACCAGAAATGACCTGCTTCGTATGCCTTACTTTTGCATAAATGAAATGTGGCGATTACCGAGATATAGGTACACTTTAAGGAAAAAGTATCCGGTCAATTCAATCGGAAGATAAAATGTTGGGATACGAACATTTTGACCGATTCGAATTCAATATTTCTTCGACGCATTGAAATAAATACCACTAGACAGTTATAAATTACGACACATATTGATATATGGCATCCGCAGACCATTAGGTAGTTTGTCTGCGGTATTAAAGTGTCTTCACAGTGTATTACCCCGCTGTAAAAGTTATATATATATACATATATATTATATCTCGAAAGAGGTTATACGCTATCAAGAATATATTATTCATAAAGTGAAATTTCTACATAAAAAAGAAATATGATGGACTTATTCCTCCTATATCTTTCGCGAGTAATAAAATCATAAATAAATTGTAGCCCGAACCTCAAGCGAACATTCCGATGAAGAGAATCGATACATGCTACATACTAGAGAACCATATAGAAAGAAGGGGGAAAAAGAATAACATTGAGGAACCGGGAATGGAAAGACATAAATGAAATCAATTGCTACTTTGTACGAGTAAATTGTTAAAAAGATTGATGTTTCTGCCGACGATTTTTCTCTTCAGACGGTTTAGAAACGAGAAAAGTCGGACGTTTACTCGGAAAATATAGAAAACCTGAAACTTGCAGAAGGATACAGTCGCCGCCAAAAGAAATTTAATGCGATGTAAGCTTATGCATTACTTCATACGACTTCCGAAAGCAAGTAATAAACATGACGTTTGAACATATATGAAGAGCAGTACTAACAACATCTCCCTAGTTCTGTACTCTTCTTGAGCTACCATTTGCTATTGAGACATATTTGACAGCATAACATTATTTATGGAGAGGCAGTATTGTAACAAAGCAATGCAAACACATTTATCCACACAAAGTGCATAAGACAGATATCATTATTCTCTCTACAAGACTTCCAACTGTTGGACTAACTGTTGACAGAATACTTACTAAGAATAGCAAAGAAGAAGCTAACTGCAGCCGGTACTCTTGATGTTGAAGATAGCTGAAGCATCACCTCCCGCCCTCAGGGTCAGTCCGGTGTCCTTCTGCGGAGCCCCTGATTGATGATTTTATAACTTCGTTTTAAAACTGTATCACCTCGATTGTACACTGACCTTCAAAGGTATCCGGACACGACTAGATAGAGAAATACCTTGCGCTCAATACTTTATTCCAAAGAGCAGCAGGGCCAGCTTACTACCTGCTGAGTGTAACCGTAGTTTGTCGCTCTTACAATAGCATTGCAATATACAAAAATGCATATATATTGTTATGTTATATAACATTTTGAAAAGTTGATTAAAGAAAATAAAATAGAGAAGTCAGGTGTAGGAAACAAGTTCTTTTTAAAATGAAGAAAAGATATTAATAAAATAGAAAGGAAAACAGTTTGAAAGAAGATTGAAAAAGAGAAAGGTCAGGTGAAAAGAAAAGTTTTTAGAAAAGAAGAAAGACATTAAAAAGATAGAAAGTCAAAAGTTTTGAAATACGAAAAGGCATTAAATATATAGAAGGACAAAAAAAGACGAAAAGGAAAGAGAAGGAAAAGTAGGTTTTTCCTGAAGAAGATTTAAAAAACATTTAAAGTGTAAAAGTGCTTAACAGACCCTGAAAAAATAATTACGGAGACAGGAGGAACAGAGCGACAGTTTTTTTTTATTTACACAATAGTTTAAGGTACTGGTCATAATTTATACTGGTAATTATTCATACTGGTTATTATTTATACTGGTCATAATTCATATTGGCCATTATTTATATTCGGCATGATTCATACCGGTCATAATTCATACTGGTCATTATTTATACTGGTCATAATTCATACTGGTCATTATTTATACTGGTCATGACTACGTAATGTTGTAAGAAAGCCATTTACAGACAAAATTTACCCAGTAACAAAGGCAGTAGTCTCGATAAGTAGTATAGCTTCAGAAGCTGCTACAATTGTACTCATCACAAAGGGAAAATGATTGTAGAGTCTAGTAACACCTTTTGCTCCGAGAAATAAAGTAGTGGAAAGCCTACTATGAATTTTAAAACGGCAGCGTAAGCTACCCCATTTAGGTATCATCCAACGCTAAGATTTGTAATTAGTTTGTGCCTGAAGCCTACCTGAAATGTTCTTTCTAGATCGATCCCTAAATACAAGTTTGACAAAATAAAACTTTGGTCAAAGATATTAGTACTTTCGTCTACTCTTGGAAGCTTGCGATATCATTTATGTTGTCGTTGTCTTTGTATAACAGATACTGAATTCATTCATCTTTTATTAGGTATACTAAATCGACCTATAAATAATAAATTAATAAAAATACTGCATCTGGATTCACGTCTCCTAAATAATTTATAGCTACCATTATCATTGCTGCTAACATTATTAGTGTATTTATTCAGTAAAATATTATAAGAACGCATTTTTTCAATATACCTTGTAAGAAAAGAATATTACTAATATTATTAATTTGACTAACTAGGGTACCTACACGTATCGAATGCAATAACAAATCAGGCACCACTGCTCGATATAGCCCAAAATATAGATCAACGAGGCGATGCTAATAATATCCAAATGGGTTTGATTAACAGTAAACTACATTAGTCTGCAGTTATTGATTACTTGAAATTTCCATAATTACATATATTAAGCTAACGTACTATGATTGTACAAAATTATTTACTAACAACGCCAGAGACATACGAACGAATAATTAACGTCCATTATGATGTGCGTTGTGGATATATAGTTCCTTCGATGATATAACGACCTGACTAAAAGATTAAAAAGGTAAAGTTTATTATTGCGTAAGTACCTGAGCAAAGTGGGAGGTTGTTGTTGTTTCATTTGATGGATTTAGCTTTGCTCCAGTTCTAGTAAATATTTAGTTTACTTGTGGGATAAATTGGAAAAAGGTTAAGACTCTCTTCTCGCCCAGGAGTTCGCCAGGGCATTAAAACACTGTAGTATAACCGAACCTCATACTTATCATGCATTTCCAATCATACAGACACTTTGCAAACATTAGCAAATCTATACATTTCAAGGCAAACGTCTGTGTTTAGCGAAGCTAGTAGAGACGAATAGTTAAAAGGATTAGTTCCTATTTTTGAGATAGTTCCAATGAAACTTTGTCGGTTATTTTCGAACCTACTACAGATAAGAATAAAATGCTCTAACGATTCTTCTTTTCCACACTTTTACTGTTGCGTAGTTTGATTTTGCATAAATAACTGCTACAAATGATGAAGTTGATGAAGATGAACTTTATCAATTTCTTGAAAAGTAAGCACAATTAGTGGAAAGACTTTCCTTGCTGAGTTGAGATTTTTCAATTTCTCTCTCACACTTTTTCTATCTGTTACGATTAGTATAGGTTGCTTGATGTTTTGTAAATTAATATATTTTAAACATTCGTGAATCGCTATTAATTCGGACGAATAAACAGACATTATGCTTTTCAGCTTGAATGATCGTTGATTTTTCGTTTGTGGATCATAAAAACCGCTTCCAAAACACTCGTTTTTTTTTGACAAGTCCGTGTAGACAACGTAGAAATCTTTGAATTTGTGCATTAATAATTGAGGGTGGGAAGTATGTTTTGGAAGGTCGAAATGCAGATGTGCAAATGGACTGTACTTAATCTACTTTCGGCATGACAGAGATTTGGTGTTATTACATCCACATTAAACATTGTTTGTGCTTTCTTCTGCGTACACAATATACTATTTATGGTTGGAGCTAATCATAATTTGCAATAAAATGTTGAGTCGCTATATCGTTGAAAGAACTATACCAATAAATTCTTATTTGAGTCCTTATACATTCTTTACAAGATACATACGTCAAGTATCTAATAGATCCAGTCACTTTAATTGACGTGCGTGTAGTAATTTTGTAATAACACTATTAGTTCTTATAATTAATAAAGTAACTTACGCGGGTTTCTACATCAAAAGAATTATTATTACGACGTGTATAGATTTACCTTCATTCTTTGCTAGCAACTGAATAGTATCTATTGCTTTGTAAAATTCAAATGACTACCTTGTTTACCATAACGAGAGTGATGAGTACAAGCTGCCATCACTGCAACTCTGGCGGCGTAGTTTTGTCTGTGTAAATTGTGTTCAAATGGCTTTGTGACAGCATCATATCGCCTTTTATAATGCTGCACTGTTAATCACTTTGCTCCCAACAGCGAATGGTAAGTCGATCCGGATTTCAACCCTCTAAAAAAATGTCACCCTCCCTCCAGAGAATTGAAACCCGGATCCTATCGTCCTGCCACAAAGATAGTCAGCCGCATAACCGAGCCTTCAGTTCTTCAATTCGTAATGCTTGTTTTTTGACAACCTACTTAGATTGACATCACTAGACTATCTTTCTTAAAGTTAATTATTCAAAAGATCCAAAAATGTTGGGGAATATTTCTTGTAAATATGTCATACTTAAATGTCAATTAAAATATTCAAAAACTAATAAATGAATAAAAAAGGACACTTTTGCTAATCAGCAATTTGAGCAATTTGAAAAGGTGATTATACAAGCTGCTTGATAAAAAGAAAACTAAAAGGAAGTTATTCTGCTCGAAGAATCATACAAACGAAAGTTTATAACCTCAAATATAATAACTATAAATGATGTGGCAATTTATTTGGGAATACTTTTAAAAGAAAGTATCTAACACTGTAGGTAAGATTTAAAATCAAATTAAACGGGGAATTTATTATTTAACTAAAATTTGACTAAAACATATTAAACGCTAATAGTGAAGGGAAGAGGTAGGCATTAACTTTAATCCCTATTGCGTAACCACCTTGTTTTATACGCTCTAACTCCTCCGATTGTCCGAAGTTTATGACTTTGTCCTTTGATGGCATCCAATTACCACTTAGCGTTCTTAATCTTCGACCTAAAGACAAGACGATATCTAAAAGAACCATAAAAATGATGATAGCTATAAAGATACGTTAACGCCTATTATTAAATTGTGATTGGATTTCAACGAGAATAGTCTACAATTTTTTTTTACAAATAGCTTCCTTATTGCGAAAATAATAGCCCTTTCGCCTAATTGTAAATGGCGCTTTCAATCAAGATCTCTCTGTTAGGAAAACAGCATTAATATATACATGTTTTCAATCAAAGGAAAAAATATGTCATTGGTAATACAAACATAATTACAATTATACGACGAAAAAGCAAAAATTTGAAAGACAAACGCTATATTATAAACGGATCACTACACCAGCATATTAATCTTATTTTATGATTTATTGTCGAACTGAAATCCTTGTACAATTTATATGGTGGCAGTAAATTGTTCCAGAATCATATTATTTATTGTATTTGCGAAGTATTCTACGCACTCTGTTGGTATGAAACAATGAGGAAAGTTTTAAGAACGGGATTATTTCTATATCTAAGTGAAATATATAGGTATAGCAAAACAAGCAGAAGTTTCAATCTTTATGCAAAGTGAAGCACTCAATTAATATATAGGAAGATAAAATAAGAGAAAAAAAGGGGCACCAATTTTGTTCTGGTTTATTGAAATTGACTTGCGATGTACACGATGTTTATGGTGATGTAATCAAGTTAATACTCTGTATGTTCACAAAAGCTCTGATGATAATTTTAAAGGCGTGTCAAGTAATAAAATTTCTTCGGTTGATCTAATAGTCACTATAAATTTATACAACGAGAAAATGTACGATCTTTTAAACCTATCTTCAGTTGAGGAAAATCGTGGTCAAATCTGGTTCGAGTAATCCAGAAAATCAATCATGATTACTCCATGGCAATCCCAAAAAATTGAAGAAAGAACTTTTCCTGCAGATTTTTGAACATGAAGTTCCAAGTTTCATCTGTTGTAAGATTACGGTTTAAGAGGCTTGCATAATTTTCAAACTGAGTACAGATCGAACATGATGCTTTCACCCTTGTTGCACGCTTCTGGTCAACATTTAAACATTTGGGGATCAATTTTGCAGAAATTGTCCAAATCGACGTGAATTAGCCAATCATGTATTGATATTTCTGCCAGCATTTAGTTTCTAAGAGATAAATAATAAACACGCGTCGATTAAAATTTATAAAGAAGTATTTATCTGAATCTCAACTATTTGAAGCCGAAAAAAGAATTACATTTTACCAGTAAAGTAAAAAGCACATTGTTACGCTTTTACTTACAAGCATATACTGTAGACCACCTAAAGGTCTGGCAAATGAAAAGCAAGTGGAAAGTTCTTCTCCCTGTCATATTTCTATTTGTTCGGGTAGTTGAAAGGTTGTTTCTTCCAGAAGAGGTTTGATAACGATGACGAACT
The DNA here is from genome assembly GCA_023690525.1 of Holotrichia oblita. NCBI lineage: Eukaryota > Metazoa > Arthropoda > Insecta > Coleoptera > Scarabaeidae > Holotrichia > Holotrichia oblita. The sequence continues at coordinate 43,216,941 of CM043022.1, forward strand.
TCAAAACGAAATGAAACAGTACTATAGCAATCTCAAGAGCACTTTTCACAAAGAGAATATCAAGAAGCACATTCACCGCTAAGAAATCTAGGAAATATATTTGTTCGTTTACTTATTCCAATAATAAAGTATCTTAAATTGTAATGCAAAATTCTAAAAATGCAATCAACTGCAATATGGCTACTCTACATAATTGCAAGGAAAACGAAAATAATTACGTCGTTCAAGAGATATATTAAGTTAATTATCAGAGTGTGCATGCATATATGTACCTCGCATTTTAAGTAGCCATCGCTTGCTGATATGATGAAAGCTTCCGGTAACAGACTACACTATTCCATAACCTTTAAGCGATGAAGTATGTTTGTGGGGCTTTACATCAGCTTCATGTTATAATCGCATGAATAAGTGATGTCTTAATTTACTCTATTAAAGCGTGAAGCGGTGTAACATGCTGGAGAAATTCTAGATTACCACTAGAAATCAGAAACGCTGTATATTTACATAATACTTCGCTCACGCGTTTAAAATTAGGATTATGATTAAAACAGAGTTGCTTCAAATTAAAGGAAACTAATAATAGTTAGGTTTAAAATGCTAATCAAGCAATTCTTTTACAATTTTACGATTAAATCTTTGGGAAAACTTTGTCTTTTCCTATAGAAAATAAACGGACTGGTTGATTGATGTCATATAGGTATGAAACGCAACATACTTTTTAAATACAGCTATAGTAGCCTTATTTTCGTAATCTTTCTGTTGTTTATTGTTCACTTGTTTTGTTTCTGTTAATCATCCGTTAATTTTTTCAGTTTTTACTCTCAATCGGTAATCATTTCCCCGGAGATTGTTTACGAAGATATTAATTTTTTTTATCACTTGCTGCCAGGACTACCAAACCGTCGTTTAGACCCCGAAATAGCCTGATAGTGTTGCTTTTTAAGCCTTAGTGGTTCTCAAAATTGAACCCTTCCCCCCTCCACCTTCTTCCCCTTGAAAGAGACCTTATCCCACCATTTACTCTTACGGAGATCTCTTAGGGCGTCTCTTAACGTTCGTGCTAAAAGATTTGCCGCAGTCACATCCCCAGCCCCCTACCCTCTATTAAAAAAACTTTAGTCTCAGTTGGCAATCATTTCCCCGGAGATTTTTTACGAAGATATTTTTATTGACTGTCAAAAATAATCATCCGTTGATTTTTTTTTTTCATCTATTACTGCCAGCGCTACGAAACCGTCGTTTAGACCCCGAAATAGCCTGATACTGATGCTTCTTTTTCTTTTCAAGCATTAGTGGTTCTCAAAATTGAATCATGGTCCCTTGAAAGAGACCTTATCCCACCATTTACTCTTATGGAAGTTTCTTAAGGCGTGTCTTAACTTTCGTGCTGAGATCCCCTGCTCTCTATAAAAAAAAAAACTTTAGTCTCAGTCGGTAATCATTTTCGCAGATCGGCAGCTCTGTTATTATATCATTATTGATGTCAAAGCGTGTTAATTACTTAAGAGACTCAGAGTGCCACAAACCTCATTATGTGCTGCGGAGTATCCGCAAAAGAAGTTTGCAGCCTTAGAAACATATTCTTAAAAGATCTTATTGCACTGGACTGCTGAGCATTCATGAAGTGGGACCAATGTATAGGCCGCAGACTGAAAGCTGTAATTTCTATCATCAATCTAAGAAGAGCTGCTAGTATCTTCAAGACAGAAATCTACACAATAAAGCTACGTGTGTACCATTGTCGTAAGTTTTCGAGTATCCAGGAAATCTGTTCCTTTTTCCCTAAAAATAATAATGAACAATAGGGAGTTTTTCGATTTTTGGCAAAACAAGTCCAACTCCATACCTCACTTTTCTTGACGTTTTATATGCTTTTGATCCTACAGAAATAGTTTTGCTGTTATTTTATTCATTACATGTCTCACAAGTTTCAAAGAATCGTCGAAAACATATGAAAACGGGTCACCTTCTACAGGACATTATAAATCGCCACCCCTGCAATAATACTAACAAGATAACAAGTTTATAGCCCCAGAGGTTAGAGTGGCTGGCCATAGGTAGAGCAGTACTTATGGTTTGGGGTTCCATTCTTATCGGTGGCGTTTGTAGCAACCTCTTGTTAGATTGATACTCCGGTTAAGCTATCAATCGCTGTTGGGACATAATTAATAGCGCAACATTATTTACAGCGTGGTAATATTGTAACAAAACCATTGGAAGACATTCATACACGAAATTTATACAGCAAGAGCTGCAATGGGTAGTCTCAATAAGTGCTGCAGCTGCACTTACCACGAAAAAGGAGTCTCAGACAGCCAAGTAGTTCTGAAAGCATTTTTCAATAATTTTAGTTAAGATCACTTTTATACATAAGCCGGTTGACTCCACACAATAATACTGCCGACAGTATATCCACAATAAACAATTAAATTAAAGTGTGCTTGTGAAATTACATTATTTTAAATCTAAACTGCAGGAAAAATTAATTACGTCTATCTAAGCAGAGAATGCAGCAAAAGCAGCTTGTTAGCAATCTAAAACATGATTTCATTTCACTGTTACAGATTTAGCAGTACGATTTTAAGTGGTATATGGATTCTCTACTTCTGTAATTCAATTTACCGCAAGTTTCAGCAAAGTGCATACAATTTTAACACCTTCTCTGACTTATAACGCCACAACTCTTGTTTAAGAAGAGGCTAATAAGTTTAGCAAAACTTTAAACGGAGCAGCGAGTCTTGTACGGTTATGAGCGTTCCATTCCATTATTTGTCGAGTATAAACTAATAACTTAAAGCAAGACAACGTCAATTACTTTCGCTAATTGAAGGAAAATGCTGCCGTTGAGACCAAACAATATAGACTATGTTGCGAGAAAATGTTATATTAATACTTGACTCCTCAATGATTTGGACGTCCTTTAATGAAATGAGTTCCAGACAGTTTTATATCGTTATCTACAAACTGCTGCCTTAGGATTTATTAAGCTAGAAAAATGACTGTAATGTTTGTCTTAGTAAAGCTTTCAGAGAGAAAATTAGATCTTTTAAAAATGTCAGCTTTAAATCTTAAAATATAAATGCTACGTATTTTGACAAATAGAATATTCACTCTTTGCACTTTAAAGCAGGAAAGCCGATGAAGCCTCATCGCATTCACAACAAACGTACAATTTCCATATACATACATATGTGCATCGGTTACATCATCGGTGGAAAAAACATCGCTAGACACAATCGTACAATTCTTTGTGAATTCTTATCGAGAAAGGTTCCTTTTTATAAATATAATATAGAGCACTCATCCTCTTTTACCGGAAGCGCTGCCATATATTCTTGCATATACTAGTATCATGTCTGTTTGTGGAAAGTTTACTCTTTCTCCAACAAGCGTAGGCGGCATAAAACTGACGTTTATGATGAACCACCATCACTTCCGTTAGAGGCGGATGTAGGTCGATTTTTCAAAGTCGGCTTCGCAGTGAGTGGGTTTATCATCTTTTCAATGCAAAAACTGATACTATGGCGAGTTCAAGCTTTATCAGTAATACGATTCGTTCTGCATCGTAGCTTGTTTTTCTCGCTTTATTGGTGGATCTATTGGTGAAGGTTCGTCTGCTGTGTTATGTCGATTAACACAGTTGTGTTGCATAATATTGTTGATGAAATAATCCATTGCTTCCTCAAATTACTAGCATTAGAGGAATTACTTGTACGTGATTTTTTTATTGTAAAATTTGAGAGTAGCAATTACTTTTACATTTTACGTGTTCATCGATAAACTTAACACAACATGTAGTACAATTACTGTTGCCACTGAGAGAAGGTTCTTCATCAATTTTGAATTTTCAAATTCTGATTTACAACAATTGCTGCAGTGGTTAAGCCGCTATTAAGAGGGATCGAGTTATGTCTAGTTGGCACAATGGTTCGTGACACAGTCCTGCAAGCGAATGATTCAAGGTTCGATTCCATGCATAGACGGTTATTTTTAAATAAAAATATTGCTCATATTAATTGATGGTTGTACAAATAAACATGATAATTCAGTTTAACGCTCTGTTAAGAAGCTGTCAACACCCACGTCTTCATATTTAATAATGCTCACACTGCACTGATTAAATTTATGAAATTCTATCATTTATCTTAACTACGGCATGTTTTTCAATTACCTGACGTCATGTTACATGAAACCAAGGCGCTACAGACCGCACTGAATTATATGAGATCATCATATCATGTAGTATTAGAAATGGTGGAGGCGCCGGAAAATTAAATAAATGAGAAATCTAAGCGATCATAAATCACAATAGTCTGTGTACAGTGTGTTTCAATTTACATGAAGACAACTTTTGATATTTGTGATAAGAACTTTTTCAATTTCATACAAAAATGTAGTAAAATTTCAAGATTAAAATTTTCCAGCTAAACTTCGTATTTGTATTTTTATTTTAGTGGTTAGCAACAAGTTTTCTTAATAATTTCAACGCTAATATGACTTTACTAGAAACTCTACTTTTTATTTTAATCATAGTTGGCCAGATTTAGACTTTTTGTGCCCTGACTATTGATTTATTCCTCAAGTACAATTTAAACCTCTCACATGCATCCACTTACTCTGGTCATTGTTTCTCTGCTACCTTCCTCGCTGACAGAGGAGTTGATGTTCAAACACTTAAAAGGCATGGAAGGAAACATTTCCAATACGTTGATATATCATCAATAAAAACTAGCGACACCTCAAGGTCATTCACGAATGCAGACGGAGAATTATAATAGTGTTCGACGTGTCGTTATCAATCTTAAAAAGTCAGCGTAAATTTTTGGGCGTACCAAACGAGGGGATTCGGTCTTGCTTCGGGTCAAGGTATTTATTAACAACGTACTCCTTCCTCACGTTGACTGGTCTAGAAATCTTGGTCTTTATCTTGATACCAAAATGCGATTCAAGCAGCTCGTCTCCAAGCTTATTCGAAGAGCTAGTGCTTTGTCGATGTAATTTGTGACCATGTATGCATTATGGCATATTACAGCATGAAACCTGGGCTTCAGGGCTTCCTTAAGGGTCTCCTTATCTCGGTATTACTGTACCCGTTCTTCTCTAGTGCTGCTATGACGTCGCGCTTTTCTTCCTCCAAATGTTGGGCGTCGCTTATCATATAAGCTCTGTGCATTAAGGTTTTCATAAGAGCTCTCTTCTGTTTGAGGTGATGATGGGACGAAGCATGTAGGTATCTGTCGGTGTGGGTTTTTTTCCTGTAAACTCCATACTGTAGTTTGCCAGACTGTGTGCGATACACCACTACGTCTAGGAACGGTAGTCTTCCTTCTTCTTCTAATTCCATGGTGAACTTTATAGATGGGTGTTGTCTGTTGATGTGTTCGAAGAATTTTTGCAGTTTTTCCTTTCTATGTGGCCAAATCACGAAAGTGTCGTTGCCACCATTTTGGTTTTTGCTCACTGCTATCTATAGCTTCTTTTTCGAAGGCTTCCATAAATAAGTTGGCAATCACTGGTGATAATGGACTCCCCATTGCCGTGCCGTTCTTCTGTTCATACTAACTGTCATCCCATATAAAATATGTAGCAGACAAGTATAGTTTCGTCGTTAAAAGGTCGTTAGAAGTGCTACAAAGTGGTGCGAATTTTTCACGTATGACGTCATCTTCCCTGCATACGTTTTATGTTATTTACCTAGCCATGAAAAAAAGCACATAAGAGAAAAAAAAATTTTTTTTCTACACAACTCCCTTCAATACTAATACACTTAATTCCATCTTTTTTCCAATTGCCCCATACCCTCAGAAAAAATTGCTTCGGTAACCCCGGTAATATTCTTTAACAGCTTCTTTGAGTTGTTCACCAGACGCAAAACGCTTTCCCCTAAGATGCTTTTCTAAATTTTTGAATAAGAAGAAGTCTGACAAGAATGTGAGCGTTTTTCCTCTAGAACAGTTTTTAAATTTTGAATTGTGTTTCCGTAGGCCTCTCCATTGATGGTAGACCCTCTTGGCATATATTCAATAAGCAAGACTCGTTCAACATCCCAGAAAACAGTTGCCATCACTTATTTTCCAGAAAATTGTGTCTTGGCCTTTTTTGGTGGTGGATAGCCCTTATGAACCCACTGCATGGATTCTTGTTTAGTAGGAGGATCCCAATGATGTACCCAAGTCTCATTCAAGGTGATAATTCGAGATAAGAATGTGTTGTCCCTCTCCAACTTGGCCAAATTTTCTTGAGAAACTTCTTTTCTGTACAGTTTTTGTTCAGGCGTAAGCAATCTGGGTATCCACCGTGCAAACACCTTCTTCATATCCAAGTTGTCCTGCAAAATTTTGAGGACACTTGCTTCGGATAACAGACTTTATTGGCAATAACAGAGATCTTTACACGCCGATCTTTCAGTACCAAATTTTCGATTTTTCGCACAATGTCTTCAGGTCGAGCTTCAACAGGTCGTCCGGACTTTGGGTCATCATCGATTGACTCTTAGCACATGTACTTCTAATAGTGGCAGCAATTTTTCGATATCTTCTTCCGGTAGTAAATAAAGATATTAACCACAATAAAATAATTGTTAAGCAAGATGAAATTGATTTAAACTAAACGTAATATCTCGCTTAAATTTCTGTATTTACTTATCAAACTTTTAAATTTACTTACACTTGTGGTACAGCTTCCATATTAATAGTATTATCCATAGTATTACATGCACAAAACTATGAAATGTACAATATTCTCCACGATACTTGCAAGCTCACGATATGTAGGTAAGTACATACGGTCGGATATGCATTGTAAGGGGAATATTGCCATAATCCGATTATTGAATTCTCGCATTTCCGAATATTCCTGGAGACGCTGCTATATGCGCAAATTGCAAATTTCTCCTTTGCGGTGTGCAAGAATACGTGACAGAGGATATCCACGTCAGTAAGAAATGCATACATAGTACATATATGTATACGATGAATGTATGTTGAGAGGTTGTACTGAATACAAAGAAGTAGAGCATGTTCTTGAAAAGCTAAGAATTAAGTTACCAAACCTTATTAATAGTCAATTATCAATATAGAAGAGAACGTCATCAATAAGAGAGATACATTTTTAGATTCCATACAAACTTGTTGTATGCAAATTTTGTTAGGATAAAATGGAAACGACAGGTGACACAGTTAATTATTTCTCATTTTAATTCTACCTGTTTCTATTATGACAAAATCGATTCTCCGACTGGAAGTATTATCCAAAACACAGTATGTGTGACATTGTAATTATTATTATTATGTATTGGATTATCCTCAACGGGCAGCAGTAACATGTAAATGTAATCAATTTGTACGGCGTCATCCATAATTGATGTCGAAATGGATGTAACCATAAACACAAACCTTTCTCGTGTAAATGACAGTCGTGTGTAAAATGTTGCATGGTGAGCACGTCGACAAAAAAAAACCTGTGATGAAAATTAATTAATCTACCAACGGTATTGTAAAACAATTTAGGTAATTGAAGAGATATTTTATAACAACAAAACATTCATTTTAGTTCTCTACGATAAGGAAGTTTTACATATAAAGTGTTGCTACATATTTTTTAATTTGTCAGTATTAAGAGATATGGGTTGTGACTTCTTTGTTTAATGATATTATGACTTTATTTCCAATTTATTCTGCTCTATATTTCCGTGGTGTTTAAGGTATTTTGTGCTCCTTCGATTTATTTATTTCTGATTATTAATCATAATTGTGTGGCATTAAGGATATATCATATGTTTTTCCATAATATCTTCAATACTTCAGATTTCAACGAAGATCGTATAATAAACGTTTAATTAACGTATTTCTTTGTGTGAATAATTATCAAGTTACCTATAGTTGTATATTTTCTAATTAACTTGTTACAAACTAGATTAAACAAAGAATAGAAACAAAAAAGAACGAAACCAATTCATACTAAGAAATCAATTTATATTAAATAAAAAGTAACCACCAGCAAAGCTTTCGTTGTCGTAGAAACACAGTTGGGAAATAATTCTTAATTAAACAGCGTCGGAAATCGTATCGACAACATAGCTTTCAAGTTTGGCCGAGCCACAGATGGTATCTTGTTGATCGATTGCTAACGACACAGAAGCACGATGACAAGTGTCTAATATGCACAAACGTCGGAAAGATTATAGATAGCGATTATTACGGAAATTGAAGGAGAAGTGCTTTGTAATGGTGCAATTTGAAACAGACTGTTGAATTTATTGCCGGTTCGAGTTGGCCGACATATAAAACAAGTGCACAGCTGATGCACTTCTGTGTTATTAAAGAATTCAGCTGGTTTTTACTTCTATAGCTTTATTTTATGACTTGAAGTGATGAGAATAAGACAACAGATGTCTTTTCGCGCAACTGAAAGCTTTTGTTTCAAACTTAATCATACAGCTATTGTTCTTTGTGAGAAGTCGACGAATATCGTCTGCACGAACGCTAGTTATTTTTTTTTAATTTAGATAATGCTGGCATTCAGTATAAAAATGTTTATTATGTATTACTTGATACATCATGTAATATGTCAATAATATCCTTGTGGAAATGTAAGCTGTGCTTTGCGTGCCAACAGTAATCAAATTATCGAATGTGATGGCTGAAAACGTTACCTCTTCCTCCTTCACCATCCGTGTGACGTAATTTTATTGCCGATCCGTTCGTTCCCTCTTGTCACTGAACAAAACGAAACACGCATTTTGCTTTTCGCTGTGACGTGTTCGCTTCATAGTCATAATTTCGTGAGTGGGCCGTGAAAAAGTCACACAAACAATAACGTTGTTGGCGCACCGGCATAATGGTCGGTAAAAGGACGCAAAATGCAAATTAGCCAGCAGGAAAACGAGCCTGACACATAACCTCTTTTATACGGATAGTTTTCTCCAACCGTACCGTGCCTGAAAATGCAAATTAGTTGTGCGAGAAGGATACTCAAAAACCACAGTCAATGAAATATAACGAGATGTTTACTGCTTGCTGTTGGAGAAAAAAGGTGTTTTTGTGGAAAATTTAATGGAAATAATAACTTCGAATGTGTTAGAAATAGTAATCACAATTTGCGTTCAAGTTTTGTATGGATTGCATTTCCATTGGTGCACAAAAAATATTTATGTTGCACTAAATCGCTTCTAAAGAATTATGAATGTAATAATAAATTTCAACTTTTGTTCTTAATTCTAATCCTTTTATTATTTCTAGGTACATCCAGGTCGTCTGCATATCCGATCAGGTTAAAACCCTTCAGCATTGACATTCTCAGAACTCCATCGTAATATATTTTCTATAGAGTTGGACCCAACATCGAACCTTAGAGAACACCATTAATTCGTTAAAAAGTTAAATGCACCTTCCACATGAACTCTTGTCAGTTCGTTGAATTGTAAGGTCCTTGATATACATCTTTCGCAATCTCTTTAACCCTTTCCTGTTTTAGTCTTCCCAGTATTAGTTGTTCTAACAGCTTTCTCAATGCATTTAGGACATTATGGACCATTTCCTGAGTGCTTGGTAACTCTTCCGCCACTAAGAACGCATTCATGACATCCAGATATCTGCCTGGGTAGTCCCATACTACTGTTGTCACCTTTCTGGAGAAATACCATCTAGGGCGGTGCTTGTTTTCTTCCTAATCCTACTAGCCGCTTGTACAATTTCCTCTACCGTAAATAAAGATGTTTCCTCAGCGTTTAATCCTAGTTTGGTTGGAAATAAAGTTTTAGCAATCTCCAATTGTTTTTGATCCATCAACGTCACCAACGTTGTTTTGTTAGGATCTGAAATCCTTTGCCCAATATATCTAAATCAACTTCTTCCACTAACTGCTTCCTTGCATTTCTCTTTGCTTCATGGATAGATTTCTTCAGGAAGAATCTATTTTGTCAATAAATGGCTCGGAAATATCCTTTTTTTGCTTTGCAGAATTTTCTTTCTAATGTCAGCGGCATCCTCTGACCACCAGTATACAGGTTTTCGAGCAGATTCACTTTTTTATCTCACGTAACATTTTAATCTCAGTTGTCTTCTCGTTTAATTGTTGAATTGATACCATTCTAGCACTCCTCGCGAAAGCTTCTGCATTCTTTTCCAAACGATTTGAGCTGATTCTTTAGTCTAGCTTGACTGGTTAGGTTAGATTAGATTAGATTAATGGTGAGTTTATCAGGCTAATCAATAAGATCTATTGTGAATACTCTTAATCTTTTAGTTCCTATTGATCTCCAAACTTCTGAAAAAATTTAGGATCTAGTTGGGGGGTGGCAGGGGAGGGATGCAAAAGCTCTGACGTCAGATTATTCAAAGTGGTTGTGGGCCCTCCACCATGCAGTTGCACACAATCTATTCCACCGTTTCACTACGTTAGAAACAAAATCTGCATTTATCGGTGTCTACTTTAGCCTTCTTCTTGAGGTGATGCCTCAGAACGTCGTAGTGAGTAAATAGGGCTGTAATGGTGCTAAGATCTCTCTTATTAGGACCCAGCAGACAGAGAATTTACCATAGTCTCTGAGAAAGTAATAATAAGCTTTTTTGATTGTCTTGGATAGTTTGGAACTTTAGTACAATACGAGATTATTTTGATCAATCCATTCCATTTTTGAAGATGAGCCTTTCTTTACAAAACCATCCGCAGAGTCATTATCCTCACATATCCAGTGACCTGGTACCCACACCAGGATGATGCATGCATGCCCATAGAGCCTTTAGTGCTGCTTGACTACCTCAGAAAATGTTTGTCGAAGCCAAACTTAGATCTCATGTAGTCTTTTAGTTTTGCCAATTATCTTAGTTCTTGTAGAAATCGAGTTGAGCTGTTGCATTCATTGATTGGTTCAAATTAGTAGCTTGTTTCAAATTTGCTATTTCTTTTTTTAAGCAGCTATTTTGCAGGTTCTTTTCGTGTATTGTGAATTTCCTTAACGTATCCATTAAGCACCACTTTCTTGTTAGCAAATTCTTTCTTCTCATCTTCCAAATAAGCTTTAATTTTTTGGTGAGACTTTATTAGCCATGTTCAGAATCATATTAACAACCTTATTTTTGTTTAGGTCGACCATTTTCTAAATGTTTTTCTAAATTAGACGTATTCTCCCCAATAGCGCGTATAATTGTTACATTGCAAAAGTTATGCATACCATTCTAATTGATCTAATTGAACTGGAACATTAGCTCTCATAAAAATGTATTTTTAAACTTTATTATTTTAACTTTCTATATTTATATATATTTACACCGGGTTACGCTTGACTAATCAATTATGTCATGCATAAATCTTATTTGCAATTAAGAAACGCAATTTGTTCGAGAATCGGTCTTAATAATCGACTGATACAGTCTCTTGTAGCCGTGATCGTCTAGTGGTTAGGACCCTACGTTGTGGCCGTAGTAACCCAGGTTCGAATCCTGGTCACGGCAATGTGCGAAAACATTGTCACGGTAGAGACTATTTTTTTTTAATTCCATTAAATTCTAAATACACCGTTTTTCTACATAAAAATACTGAATGAAATTACACCTGTAGTAAACACTTCATAAAATAAACAGACTATAAAACAACGTAGAGTGCATTATATCAAGGAATTTTTGGCCTATTACGTGACGAAAGAAGCGCACAAGAGAAGTGGCCGAGGAAATTTATTTTCATTTCAACCCTTACTATTTCACGACTCCATGTTGACCCGCAAGTCATAATGTCGGAACGCATTCGCATGAACTTTATGATCGGAGAAATTATGTTCCGGCCAATCTAAACAAACGAGAACGTCGAGGCGGATACTTTATTTTTTTTTTACTCGAGTATACAATTTCTCTTATTAAAGGATAAGAAAGAAAGGTGACCCGTTTCCGTTGTAGGAAGAGACGAATTTAAATTTCTTCTTCTGGATTTTTTACTCAAGTAAATTGCCTCTTTTCTAAATTATATGGTATTTTGCAATTTAAAAGATGCGTAGTACGTACTTTCTAAAACAACGTGTGGAAATTCGAGTAAAACACAGTTTTTATGGTTATTTCCGGAGATGAAATCTCCTGTTTTTTTTTGTGGACATTTCGCGGCAAGTAAAGCCGTCATACTACGTAAAAATATTGTAATATAAACATGTTTTTCTTATCCTTGTTAAGCCGGAGTAATAAGGATATAATAAAAGCAACTGTAAATGGTTACGCAGGATTAATTATGCAATAATTTTATTGGGTAAATGTACAATTTTTTATTACAATTTGATACACTTCCAGATAGACATAACAAATTTTTCTGAGGTAGCGTGTGTTAATTGAAATTTTGACAATTTACAATTGCTTAATGTTATGGTCCTAGAGATATGTTTGTCTGATATATTCGACTAGAGGAGATTATAGCTGTGGACTCTATCAGCTCGAAATTGGAAGTACATCATTTAAACATAAAGACTACCATCAGATTCGTTTGCCAAAAAAATTTAAAACCAACTTGATCTTGATCTCTACAACTGATTTTGAAGTACCAAATTTGAAGGAAAAAAGGTACACACTTGCAAAAAAATGGAAAGGCATCTGGTATTGATTAAATGAAAGTTAAAATCTCGAAAGCTGACATACACAACAGCAGAGCTGTTGCTACCACCATTCAGAATAAAAAGTTGGAGATGGAAAATTGGTGTGATTGTTAAATTTCTAAAAAAAAAGGGTGATTTGAAACTATGCAGCTTAACATTACTTAGTGCTTTTTAAACCTTTATTTTTAATTTGTTATTTAGCTTTTAATTTCTTCAATAGTTTATTTTATATTTCGTCACAGCTTCTTCAAGCTTCTCTCTCTTTGAGTTTCTACATATAACCTGTTGACTTGCTGTGAACTTAATAGGTTAGACTGTCAACATTGTTGAGGAAGCTAGATCAACTCATCCCTCGATGTAGCCAACTATAGTTGTTTAAACTCTCTGCTTCTTTTATTCCTCCTATTCTAGAAACTTCCTTGTGACATCTTGTATTTTCCGTTTCCAATCTGTTCCTTCTAGGTTTACCTTCATCAAACAATTTTCTTTAAATATAAATATAATGATTTATTTCTTTTTTTATTAGCTTAATGATCTGTCAATTTATGCTAGGTACTTGTCTACCTTTTGACATTTACAATTTACCATCAACCTCTTATCTACCTTCTGATTTCCACCACCAAGATTCTGCAAAGCAATTGTGAAATCAGTGGCGCTAACCTTTTTTACCCACGACCGTCTTTAGTGAATCAAATCGCCTTTGGGAATCAATCCCACACCACCAGGTGCGTCGAAAGTCAAATCTTTTGTTTTCTTTATTTAAGTTTAGCAGTAGCGTGATGTTTCGAACTTTGCTCTGGTTTATGACTTGCTTCGCACGTATTTTTATGTCTTTATTTTTTACAACAAGTTTCGTTTTCTCTTATGAAAATTTTATACTATAGCAATAATAAGATTGTAAGCATGTGCACTGCAAAAATTTGTACCAAATGTCGTTTAATATCGATTACTCATTAAGCTATTTCAAAGTTCCAACACTCCTGTCACACTTTAACAATTATCTTGAATTACGCCGACCGGATTTCAATGTTCTATTATGACTAAAATTGCTTTATAAAACGGTACGCGAAGCGAAATGTTCAAATATAAATCGACGAGCTTTGGCGAACACGCGTAAAACACCGGTGCCCGATTCAAATCCCCAGACAGGTGTTCCCAACTTTCGACATTATTCTAATTTTAAGTTTTAGTGCCTGTATTTTACAGCAACAGGCAGGTTCTGTACGAAGTCTAGAAAAAAATTGCTTGTTTTACAACGTAGTTCCCGTGTTTTTCCTTTTTTTTTCTGGGGAGGAAATGTGTGAATAAATACTTTAAACTTTGTTATTAGAAAGCGCGATAAGAAGGACGTCATCGATATAAATTATTTAGGATCGTAAAATTAAACTGCATTATAAATCTTGCTTAATTTAGTGGGGTAGTGCACAAATCATCTGTAAATACTTTACCGGGTTCTTTTAAGTTTACATTTTCGAGAAAACTTCACCAATTACCGGCGCAAACGAAAAATCGAACCAAACTGTAATTAACTTGCCTCTACTTTTCAGTACTAATACAACTTTAGTTCGCTTATGCATGCTCTGGGAATATTGACTGCACTAAAGGAAAAGTTGAGGAAGTCCAATCAATTTCCAATGTTTTCACGGAATATTTAAATGTTTGTTTTGTCAGTATTTAGGCTTCTATTTCTTGAATCAAAGTAAGTTGAGGAAGTATTATAATAAATATAGTTTTCTTTCATTAAATAATATTAATAAAATATCCGAGATATCAATAGAATCAGTGGTCGAACAGTATGCTTGGTTATTTTTGGTTTTATTTAGAGATGAATAGATTTCTTTCATGTTTCGTTTGGACATTCAGTCTTTTTTGTTTCTATTGGATTTAAGTGAAGCACTCATCTACATATTTCTTTGCATACTTTCTTCAGCGTGTGGCCCTTCTACCTCATATTTTCCTCAAAAGTTCTTCTTCATTGGTTGTAATTTTTAACCACCACCTCTTGAATACTTCACAAAATATACGAAAAGACTAATTCCGATAAAGATTTGTAACACTTCCGTTTACAGGCGACGATAAAAGGAGGTGCTATGTCACTGTACAGATATTACATACTCAGGACAGAAATCTAGATACCAGTCCTTTACCCGAATAAAGAATAGGGGAGGCTGGTTACTCAGCACTCTTGAAACACCATTGTTGAAGCCCAGCGTCAGAAACTTTACCAACAACACCATTGCAGACTATTAACTTGGCTTTAACTGAGATAGCATCTTTTACTGAGGTTGATGTTTTTTTAAGTAATAACGAAATTAAAGGATTCAATCACCACCCCATGTTTAGATCATTTTTATCTCAATATCAAGATGGTTTTGTCGACAGACGTTCTACAGGAACTAGTCTTGCCGTCGTGACACAATCTCTGGATGGTGGAGAGGATGCGGATGTAATTTATACAGATTTCTCCAAAATCTTTAACCGTTTGAATCACTCGAGACTTTAAAGTGAAACTGGTCACTATTGGCTTCTCATCCTCATTGAAATTTAGGCAATACGTTAGTTTCAGAGGTCATCAGTCAAATTATTTTGCACTTCTCTTTAATGTGCCTCAAAGCAATAACTTGGGCCCTCTGCTTTTACTGATTTTTACTAATGATCTATCGTCATCCTTGGAGTGTGCTGGACAATCATAAATATTTCTAAATGTAACATAATTTGTCAATTTACTGTAATTAACTTCAGTTATCAAATTAACAATACCACTCTAAAACGCTGCGCTCTAAGCTATGCTCGTCAAAATTATTAATAAGTACTGTGTGTAAGCGATTGTCATCTAATTTATTAGCCTCCAAAGAAGTGCTTCCGACCGAGATACTTTATCTTAAATGTCTAGTTTTCCTCTACATTTATTGTTTTGTGGCTGTTGCAATCTATGCAGCTTTTTAAGCTTTACTACTTGTCAAGAGTCCAGCTAGAGCACGTTTTGTGTAATTTACTGTATGTAATAATAATAATGTTGCACTGTTAATTGTAACCCAACAGAGAAAGGTAACCCGAACAAAGTATCAAGCTCTTAACTACACTCTTAACATTGAGCTAATTTTTTTAATGTGTGGTGGGAGCTTATATAGTTGCATTGACTCTGTAAGCTGTATGTCAAATTTTATTTATATTGAGGATATTAGCCTGAATGAAAAGCTTTGGCATTTTGACAAAGAGACTACCTACGTAACAGTTATTTATGTAGATAGCAGCTGCATCGAACAAAATCTCCGTTATCCGAAGTACACATTTGATCACAATTGTTTACCATCGCCTTGCATTGGTCGTAGCAAAAAGTCCTGAACAAGTTTAGAATTTATAGCACCGGCAGTCCCGCAACCTATATTTGAGAAAATCAATAAGCTTCAGTTTTTATCTGTAGATAGATCTATAATATTCTACAGGTAAAATTGTTATCTTAAGCGATAGCACTGTTGTCATTGTTAAGTTCTTTTTTAAACGCCTCTTTTAAAAGCTGTTCCAAATTGATATTTATTTTTATATTTTATTTCGTCATCTCATCGTTATTTAAATAATAGATTTGAAAAAAAAAGAAAACAAACAGATATGGTATATATCAATGGGACTGCCCCGTTTTCAGAACTTGTTTTGTTATTAAACCTTTTCGTTTATTGCAAAGCTCGCATCGAACATCACGGGCGATATAATCAACCCTAAAGGGATGCTTTTCAATACTGAATACTCAATCAACCTATGCGGTTTCTAAAGACATGTCTTCTCATCTCGCTGACCTCATCAAATTCATGGGGGTGAAATAATCGTATTGCCGGAACCGAGAATCGTTCAGCTTCGAAACTACAACAGTTTCGTTCGCCACCACGATTGTTATACAAAATTATGCAACTCATTTTCCTTATACAATGTTTTGGATAGAATTAATAGCGGCTCATTTTACCTTTTATTCACGCTACTTTCTTATGTAAATAGCAATACGTCTTATGTATGTAGAACATTAATTGGAGACAGCATAAATATTAATTAGTCGCTATTCCATATACGGTTTCAACTGATTCGCTTCGCTAATTATCATTTACAAAAGTAATAATGTTACAGATTAAGTTTCATTAACGTGACGGCTTTCGCTTTTCTCTTTTCTCTTTTATTAAAACCTAAAGGTCGAATAAATTGCTTCTAGCAATTTTCTTTTCAATATCTAGGTCGAGGATAGCCGAAACGAAAGGAAATAATGATTTTTATTCTTAATTCTTTTTCGTTTTCAATTAGCGATGCCAGACGATGATAAAGAGCTTTTAAAGCTTTATTTTACCGGCTACGCCTTAAAATTATGTGCCCCCAACTTTAGATGAATATTAAGATGGTGAATTTGATCTCTAAATATATTTCTTTGTTTTAATTTATCTTTTGAAAGATTTCTTTGTCGTAACAGTTTATTATGATTCTTAAAAAAATAAGTTAAACAGTTACTGATTTCTTGGTACTAAATATTTAAAAACACATGTACATATAAGGAAATAAACATAATGCTGGTCATTATAATAACCGGGATAAACGACAATTCCCCAACTTCGACTCTAAATTAGAACTTAGAAATTTATCGCCTCTTCCGCAAATTACGCCCATATAGTTCTACTATCCAACCTAGACTTATCTTGCTGCGCTTTAGTAGACAACCCTAGGAGTTAATTGAAACTTTAAAATTAATTGTGTGGTATTATTCACTACTAAGGTTAATTATTTCAGAACAGTATATATAACTTCCGTTAAAATATTACGAATATTTCTTATAAAAAATTTTCAGATGAGAAATATATTACACGAAATGTAAGAGAAAAAAATGTTCTAGAACAAACCGCCGTTGAGTCGGTCACATATCGATGGAAAAGCATAAAAAATTAAAAAGGTCCAGACATACTTTTAGAGTACCGTATCTCGAAGAAAATGTAACCTGGCAGAACACAAATAAAATGACGGAGGAGTATAGGAATGGTAAAACCGAATACCACGTCGAAAGTATAGGGATCAATATAGACCCAACAAATAATAGACTTGGGAATGCTCATCGTTTATTCTCGGAAAGGTTAGAGTTTATTTTTATTAATACAGTTAACTTTTAGTTTAAATTAAATGGATAAGTCATTTATAAATATAAGAAATAGTGTTGGTCCTAATACCGAACCCTATAGAACACCGTATGGAACTCGACACAATTATCATCAACTCTCACGCTTACATGTAAATCATTGACGGTTCCTCGAAAACTGTACCTTTCAAATTTACGAAGCAGAAGGCGATGAGAGACACAATCAAAGACCACAGACAAATCGTAAAACACTGTTACGACAACTTGTTTATTATTAACTTGATTAATTCTGCAAGAAATCATACACACCGTCAGAAATTGGTGTCCTAGTCCTAAAACTAAACTGGAAATTAGATGGTAGTCCTAGGGGCTAGGCTTCCAAAAAATTTTCAACAATCTCCTAGATTATCTTCGATAATTTGTAAAGCATAGAAATAGGTCTGTAATTCAATGGAACCCACGTATTCCCCCTCCACCCTCTTATAAATCGAAGCTATTCGTGGAGGTTTAAGGCTAGAAGGAGAGATGGAATCGCCCAATGATACGGCTACTCATCGGAAAAAAGTTTTGAAAGCTAAGGAACAACTAATCCTGCCATTACAGCTAAAAGGAAAAATTTTCCAGTCCAGAATGTAATGAAGATGGTTTGAATAGACTGTCTGTTGTCCTCAGTAAGGCAATCCTTTATAAAAAAAAGCACTGACATTTTTGAATTTTTGAAAATACTTAGGATTTTTAACTTGGTTGACTGTCCATGTGACGTTTCAACATTTAGACTATTTATTTAAAAGAAATCTTTTAAAATCTGACCTATCATCGAAGGAACATACAACCTTAAGAGTTTCTATGAAGCTGCTAGTTGGTATCAGTTTTTGTTGAAGATTTTTACGATATTAATTATTAATTATTCTACCCGAAATTGAAATCACCTTGGGACTGGATAGGACTACTAAGTCTGTTACTTAGTTTTAAAGTCAACACAACACTTTAGATGCTGTGCCCAACACTATGAGCAAACAAATAATTACATGCTCACGCTAGATCAAGTTTCGTGATTTCTTGGACGCAGTGTAAGGTTCTAGATGTTTTTTGAGAGCTCGGTAAAAAATTCTTACCATTATCAAGGTTTACTGCAATCCTCTTTCGCTTCTCTAAGGCTGAACGAAGTTTCCTGAGCACTTTATCTCTCTAGGATGACCTTTTAAGACCGGTGACGTGGAGTTGTAAGGACTCAGCGTTTAGTAGTGACCAGAATTAGTAAAAAAAAGTAAGGTTGTTTATTGCTACAGCCCTTCTAACGGTGATCTTAGTCGGGTGTCCAGCCTTCTATTCTTCCTATTTATAGCTAGATGGATCTCAGTTTTCCATGATCGCTGCCTTAGGTCATTTTTTTGCTTTTAATTCATAGAAAATAAAAAAATTAATTAGAGTCAGATTCCAATAATGATTCTTTTTCGTCACTCCTATCCTCATCATCACTATAATCTTCATCACTTTCTTGCATGGTTTTTATTAAATCAGCTCGATAGAAGTCAGAGGCAATTATTTCTATGTCTGAAATATACGAGGCGTGTTTTTTAAGTAAGGTCCGTTTGAACATAAGTACACAACGAAAGGTTATTTCAAAAAAGTACATTTATTTTCGGAAAGTACATACTTTACTCTATTTTTCGACATAGTTGCCAAGTTTGTTCAAACACTTATCATACCTCGTAACCAATTTTAAAATACCCTCTTCATAGAAACTTGCCGCCTTCTCCGATAACCAATAGCTCACTGCAGTTTTCACGTTGTCGTCATCATTGTATGGTTGCCACTGCGGTGACGTTTGAGGTGGAGGTAATCACTTGGCGCAAGGTCAGGACTGTCGGGTGGTCTAAAACTTCCCAGCCAAAATTGTCCAATAAGTCGCGGGTCTGACCTGCAGTGTGAGGTTTTGCATTGTCATTAAGAAGGAGAGTTTCCTTCGTCAGCATGCCGCGTCTTTTGCTCTGAATTGCTCTGCGTAGTTTTCTCAGGGTTTGGTTAGTACTTGGGACTAACTCTGGATACAAGACTGACGTTCAATCATCATTTTTCGATGATCGCTGCCAAGTATCTTAGAGCTCGCGCGGATTTAGCTCCTCTCCTGAGCTGGAAAAGCTCATCGAGTTTAAAGATCAAGCTAATGATCTATGTGGTGTTTCTCCGACCAATTCTTACTTATGGTGCCCCAACCTGGTCCTGCGCCAGCAAATTGCAAGTAAAATGTCTCAATATTCTCCAGAACTGAGCGCTGCGAATCATCGTCGCAGCGTCTTGGTACGTGGGCCTTCTTAACGGAGAACTCACTGATCCAGCACTTGGGAGAACTAGATCTCGACAGACCCCCTTCACATGTAGAGATCAGGAGAATCCTATCTATGACAGAATAGCATCCAGCTGTGATTGGGTCGCCTTATCGCAGATCTCCGAAAATCTCCAGACCATGTAACCCTGTAGGTGAGAAGAACCACCCTCATCATGCTGACTTGATCAGCCTTAGAGCAACTGAAGACCAAGTCGTTGCTTCCAAGTTGCTGGTTAGGGTTTACTCTTCTACATAACTTCAATTTCAAAACACATCTCACCATCTAAACTGTTAAAATTTTGAAAATTAGTCAAAATTGAATTATTAAACAACGTACACCATCTGTTACGATACAAGATTACGCGTGTTTATAACTATGTCCTGATTTTCCAGTTTAATAAACACATACGTTTGTAAACAAACGCAAATTTGCGTATTCCCACCGTCGTTTGTGTGACCACGCTGCCAGTTATCGAACGCAAATTTACGCAAACGATGCGCTACAGGATACAAAGTAATCATTGTAACTAACGTTTATGTCTCGTACAAAGCTTTATGAATAGTAAATTTAGCTTAAAATTAATTACTCGACTCCCGAGGCACTTTCGTAAATATTGTATTGGAAATTGAACTTATAGAGCTTATTTTGAGACCAATTTAAACGAAGTCTTGATTAAACCGTTCAAACAAAGTGCGTTTAATTTACATACAATACAATAACACAGTCCCTTTGTCAAATATATTTCATACAGGAAATAGTCGAACTTCCAACCATCAGAAAGAAAGAAGACAATTTACATCACTATATATGCAGTGGAATAATTAGATGCAACAGTGTCCTATAGGTAATACCACGCATCGGTTACACGATCAGTGATTAACTTCCATTGTCGCCTGCACACCCGGTAATATAATTGATTTAGAGCGTGTTGATTGCGTGAGAAGGTGCTGAAATATAGCTCACGTACCCGATAGAGGTCGCCGTCTGTAACGGCCCTAATGGAAAGCGGATCTTTAATTTGGACGAGAAACTTTGACAATTAAACTCCCCAAGTATATTCCGAGACGACGGGGACGATATTGGCGGTATATTTCTCGATAATTTCGAAGCTTAATTCATGCAGATCCCATTACACGGTTATTTGATTAGATTTGGACTTAGCTAGTGTAATTATTATCTCGAAAATCGATCGGCTACCGTAAATAATAGAATAAAAACGTTATCCTCGTTTATTGACTGGATAGTTTAGTATTTTCATTTGAGATTTTATTATATATTATTTTGACAGTGATAACTGTCAAAAATGACAGTTACAATCATTAAAGTTAATCAAATTTTACAACTGTCAAAAATATGTTGGTAGTTAAACTGTCAAAACCAAGAATTTAGACAGCAGACAGCGACACCTGTTAAAATCAAAACTGACTAAATCTATCCAATCTTACTGATCTTGTATAAATGTATATCTGCTTGATTGATCATTACGTTTGTAGATATTTCATGACCTCACATTATTTAATCAACATTTTTACTACTACCCTATTCAAAAGTTTAATCATTAACTTTACTGTACTACTTAATGTATCCCGCGGAAAAGTCTGCACCATATGGAAAAAAAATGTTCTCTTTTAATTTTTAAAATTATTTTTTTGTAGTTTGTTTTTGCATAATTAGAAACCAAAAACTAACCTAAAATATTTAACATATCGCATTTGCTTCAATGCGTAAATGTCATTTAAAAATTACCAACGTCCAAACGTGCCATTATTTGTCAAAATATAAGAAAATGCCATAAGAAAAAGTTGTTTGTACTTTCGCGAACATCCTAAATCCAAAGTTTCGTACAAAAATTTTAATTTTATTTTTTTTTCATAATTTTGTAAAAAAAAACGCCTGTATATTCTTTTAGTGTATTTTTCTCTCGAATTCTGATAAAAACCTATGTTACTATATAAAAAACAAAAAAAAAAACAATTTGTATTTCAGAATAAGGTATATTTTTTTGAAATAAAAGATTTCGTTAAGAAAAGTGGAGGACATTCTTGGACTAGTTTCATATTTTCATATATTAAAAATGTTTATTTTTCAAAGATAATGGTCAAAAACGCTAGAAAATAACACTAGTTGTAAGATTAGAACATGTTATGTACCTAGCCCTGTCTGTTTTAAGCAAAATTTCTTTTAGTATCTCTAAAGCAGGAAATAACAAGCTTATTTTTAAATTTCGATAAATTCACAAGTAGGCTTAGAAAATAATTGACAATTCTAGACATAAACAACT
Source organism: Holotrichia oblita (assembly GCA_023690525.1). NCBI lineage: Eukaryota > Metazoa > Arthropoda > Insecta > Coleoptera > Scarabaeidae > Holotrichia > Holotrichia oblita. The sequence goes on from CM043022.1 coordinate 43,239,227, forward strand.
AAATAAATGTCAGTTTTGTGTATTTCTCTAATAGATTTGTTTAAAAATGTTATCCGTGGAAGAAAAATAGAAATCATTTTAATTCACGGAGAAAATAGAACCAAACGGCAAATATTTTTAATCAAAGGCACCCTAACAAATTCGTTTCGCACTCTACTGTTGGTCGCATTGTAGATAAGTTCAAGTCATCCGGTTCAGTTGTAGATGATTTTAAGAAGTCACATGTAAACTGGCAAGTTCAGCAGCATGAAGAAAATGTATTATTAGATGTAATAGAACATAAAACTACATCAATTGCTGCTATCTCCAACAGAACTGGGGCAACAGAGACTACAGTGCGAAAAATTTTAAAGAAACACAAGTACCGTCCATTTAAGCCAAAATATGTCCATATGCTAAAAGAACGAGATTTTAACGCAAGATTTGATTTTTGTATGTGGTTTCAAGGAGAGCTCGAAGAAAACAGTCGTTTTCCCAAAGAAATCATGTTCTCGGACGAAGCAACGTTCTCCTCCAATGGAACGGTGAGTTCGCAGAACTGCAGATGGTGGGCTGATGAAAACCCTAACTTTATCATCGAATGCAGGGACTAATATTCTTTTAAAACGAATGTTTGGTGTGGTATTTTTTATGGTAGATTGATTGGACCCTATTTTTTCCGCGAAAATTTAAATTCGCAACGGTACTTGAACTTTCTCATGACAGAAATAACCGATGTAATTGACGATATGGTATTAGAAGAAAGATCTGTCCTATGGTTTCAGCAAGACGGCGCATCTATACATAGTACACTGGCGGTGAGGAGTTATTTAAATCAATTATTTGGGGACAAATGGATTGGCAGATATTCAGCGTATCCATGGCCAGCGAGATCTCCTGACCTAACTCCGCTAGATTTTAACTTGGGGAGGTATCTAAAAGAGAAAGTGTACCGCAAACGACCATTTCGAAACATTGAACATCTAGAAAACACAATACGTGACGTTTGCCTAGAAATTCCGGCCACATATTTTGTAAACATTACAAGAGAGTTTTCTAGAGGAGACATACAGAGATGTAGTATTGTTAACATTTTTTATTCATTTAGTTTAACTGTATAGTAACGGTATTTTTGTAAAATTGGAATTGTTGACTACGCTTACTTGTGAATTTGTTTAATTTTAAGAATTAGAATTGGTTTTTTTTTTTTAATTAACTTTGTTAGTTGAAATAAATTTACTTTTTTTTCTCATTTTTAAAAGGTTGTTTTCTAGCTTTTTGACCTTTATGTTTTTTAATTTATTTTTAATGGTTCATACGAAAATATGAAACTAGTCCAAGAATGTCCTCCACTTTTCTTAACGAAATCTTTTATTTCAAAAAATATACCTTATTCTGAAATACAAATTGTTTTTCTTTTAGTTTTTTATATGGTAACATAGGTTTTTATCAGAATTCTAGAGAAAAATTCACTAAAAGAATATACAGGCGTTTTTTTTTACAAAATTAAAAAAAAAATAAAATTAAAATTTTTGTACGAAACTTTGGATTTAGGATGTCCGCGAAAGTACAAACAATTTTTTCTTATGGCATCTTCTTATATTTTGACAAATAATGGCATGTTTGGACGTTGGCAATTTTTAAATGACATTTACGCATTGAAGCAAATGCGATATGTTAAATATTTTAGGTTAGTTTTTGGTTTCTAATTATGCAAAAACAAACTACAAAAAAATAATTTTAAAAATTAAAAGAGTAAATTTTTTTTCCATATGGTGCAGACTTTTTCGCGGGCATTGTATACGTCGTGTACACCGTTGAGAAGAGTCAATCGGAGTACGAATAAATTTACATTGAACACCAGGAAGTGTACAGTCTTTTATGCAAAATTTCCTCTTCTGACCTTAAAATTCTAGGAATTTCATTAACGCACCAGCTTATCAACTGGTATCCGCAAGGGAACTTCTTAACAATACGCTTAATTAAGAACATAAATTATCAGTTGTCTAGACAATGACAAATTAAATTCTACCCTCTTTTTCACCGTTTGACGTGAACTTCTTAAAAGACATCCTTATGTAGATGCTTTCGGTATATAATTCAGGTAGCCGTGACATATCTGGTATAAGTAATTAATATAGGAAACCTTAGAATGTTATATTATATAAATAATAATGAATCTGAACCGTATTCACTGTATCCACCATAAACTGTGACCTGATTCGAAATGGTCTCGAAACTAAATCAAAAATTAAAATGGAAAATATCTGTTCGCTATAACCCTCTATCTGATATTTCGACAGAAGGGTCGAATAATTTACTGCACTCTCTTTTGTAACACATTACCTGTTAGAATTAAATATGAGCGTTACTTGAATATAGTTTCATTCAATTAGCTGACCAATACAAATACGTTTTAAATTTAATTACGCTAACTACAGCAGGGAATTTTTAGATTTTAATAATAATAATAATGTTTTATTTGCTTCTTGTTCAACTGAACATGAGCAGTTGTCAAATGCTATAATCTACCTATAATCTCCAAGGCCAAGGTCTCCTCATGGGTAATCCCCTTAGCCCAATATACTTGCCCGCATCATCATGGACTATATTCTAGATAATGTGTGTGACGTCTAACCTTTTCAATTTCCTATGATTTCAAAATATGTAGACGACATAATTTGTGCGGTACCGTACGAGGAAATTAACAACACTTTGGAAATATTAAACTCTTTCCACCCTAATATTCAATTCACGGTTGAAAAAGAAAATGAATGTGCAGTTCCATTTTTGGATACTAAAGTTATAAGGACAAATAATAACCAACTTATTATTGATTGGTACATTAAACCGTCTAATTGGGATGGATCGTTTTATTAACTTTCACTCTAATCATCCAATTAAGCAAATCAATACAGTAATAACCATGAAGAATAGAATCGATAAAATTGCACATCCTTCACTGAAACAAAAGAATTTCAACATTTTAATTAAACTTTTCAAAAATAATGGCTTTCCAGACTCGCTTCGACGCAAAATATTTTTCAATACCTCTAGTAACCAAAATGGAAACAACGTCACTTCGTCCGACAATAATCATAACAACAATGGTATAACCGAGCAAATTAGGTATGTCAGATATCCCTATATTCCTGGTCTTGCACCGGGAATACCCACGATTTTTAACTTTAATTTTAAATTAGCTTATTACAACTGAAACACAGTTAAGAATTTCTTTCTTAGAATGAAGGACAAAACTTGAATATATTGGTCAAACCAATACATGATTATGCACTCGTTTAAACACAAACTCTTCAGATATTAAAACAAAAAAAACCAGATGTGCCCTCAGCCAACATATATCTAACAATATTAAACCCGATTTTGATAATACTAAAATATTACAAATGGAAAAGAACAACAGAGCGAGGGAATTCTTAGAAATGATTCACATAAAGAATTGTGAAAAATCAATGAACTTAAATGAACAGATAATTTACACGTCATTTATTACCTTTTAACCATAAAAAAAGACTTAACCACATATTTTTAGTTTGCAACGTCAATTTGTAGAACATAGTAATTGTTTATTTCAATTTGGACAACGCTTTATCAGATTTCCTCCTTTAAAACACACCTAAGTTTTTCTTATTTCAAATACATTCAAGGTCTTCTATCATTCTGTGTTTAGTATTCGTTAAATGTAGTCAGTTTTATCAAAAAACTTTTTATTTTCTAATTTTATCAATTTTTAATTTTTTAAAGATGACATAGTTCTATCTTAATGATTTTAAATAGTCTGAAATTGAGTATAATGCTTTATCCACTAAATACTTTTTTAGTTCGATTTTAAATTTATTTATGTTGCTAATACTTTTTATATACATTGGTAAAGCATTATACGAGGGTTGGAGCATAAGTCATGGCAACTATTTTTTTCTTGCGACGTTGGGAATGGGAAGAATTGGAGCACCCACCGTACTCTTCTGACCTTTCGCCCAGTGACTTTGATCGCATTCCCAAGATTAAGGAACCAATACGTGGTAGACGGTTTGCAACACGAGAGGACATTGCTAATGCTGTGCGCCAACAGATGACCCGATTCACACATGGTACGGCTGATGGTATTCAGCGCCTCCCACATCGTTGGCAGCGTGTGGTGACAGTAGCAGGGGACTACATTGAGGGTCTTTAGGCCCAGGTTTGTCATGTCAACTTTATGTGTACTGTGTTATCATTCTTTTGTACGGTGAAGGTCATATTGCCCTGTATACTACCGTAATAAATTAGTGTGTTACGATATTTTAGTGCTATTCATTGTCCACACATGTAGTTAAGACCTTGTCCTTTCGTCTGTATATGTCACATTTTCCAAGCGGACTGGTATTAAAAAAAATAGTTGCCATGACTTTTGCCCCAACCCTCGTATGTTTTTATTATAATGTACTCTGGATCTATCTCGAGCATTGTGCTAGAATGACGTGATATACTTAGGTTATTAAAGTTGCGGGGGGTTACACTGTTAGATATAGATGATGATGATCAAGAACAAACAATGATTGGGATCCTGTGCTTTTCTCTCCATTATTTTCTGTCTCATCCTAGATCTCCTATTCCTTCTCATACCATTCCCTCCTTCTCTGCTTGTTCTCTGATTCTGTCGCCCCATCTTGTGCCTGGTCTTAGTCTTCTACTCCTATTTGGTATATTGGCACACCTGTCCAAACCACCTCAGTTAGTTTTATTTTCTGTGCTTCTTAGAAATCTAATTTCCATTGCGTTGATTCGATATTTCTATCTTTCTGTTGGTGTAACCACTTTTTTTTACTACTTCTATCTTTTCGGCACTCTTTTTCTTCCAATTGTTTCCAAATACTTAGATTAGATTAGATTAGATGTAGGTTGTGTAGGTAATTCCGCTTCTATTCACTGCGATCTTTAAGATCTATTGTGAGTACCCTTAATCTTTTAGTCCCAATTAATACCCAGATGCAACACTTAGATGTTGGTATTATAATATTCTTCCAAAGAATATGGTTCTATGTAAGATCATACATACAGTTTTATCCTGATTCATGTGTAAATTATTGTTGGAGAACCAATTCACGAGAGAATAGAAGTAAATATTACATTCATTGACAATTATAGAATAATCTATACCTCGTTTATCATATTTTTCCACCTTGTCCATCTTCTTCAGGTGGTACCTAAGAGGGCCATGGCCAGTGAATAAAGCCGTGATGATGCTGAGGTCTCTTCTGTTGAGCTCCAGTAGAGATTTAGCCCCTTAATTTTGGGGTATTAGTATGAGAATTTCTGTTTACATTCCCACTGTTGGAGATGAGCTCCTGTACGCCTTTCTTTGCAAGGCCATTGGCAGTTTCGTTGCCCTCACACCTCCAGTGGCCTGGTACCCATTCCAAATACTTAAAGTGATCTGCTTGTTCAATTCGTTCCCCATCCAGTTTTATATTATTGAAGCATTTAACAGATCAATTGATGTGGGACCCGTTCAGATTTTATTGAAACTCAACTTCTCAACTGATAACTTGGTCATTTCTTCCAACACTTTGATCCTAGATCATTCCAGTATTATTTTTCCTACAGGTGGAACTTTCTATTGATAGTATATATTTAATTATTATTTTTATCACTACTATTAGATAGTTAGCAATAAAGTGAATACATTAAGATAACCTACTCCGGTTTAATATATTGAAATAGATGAGTAATTGCAGTGGACTACTACTAAATTTGCATACAAGTTATATGTAATTATACATATGCATATACATATGTACATAACTTTTAACTGAAATGAAATCTAAACACAACAGATGCTCAACAATAGCAATGAAATTCATGTCAGCTATTTCATGTAATTCCTCATATACGTTTAGCCTCGAAATTATTCTGTGCGGTTATGTTTCAAAAAGTACCTTCTTCGGTAAAGCCGTGATATTTGCATAGTAATGGAAAGGGGATGTTGTAGTTTTGTTGCGATGCAAACGTCAGATGTGTTGTTTTCGCACAAACTACTAGAAATTACATTGCAAATTAGCTTTAGTAAAATGAAATTTGAACTAAAGATGGATCATTTCCAGATGCTCCAGTTTGAAATGTGTTTTATAATGTACTGTATACCCTTTGCATATTTTAATCCCTTCATTAGACGTCAATTTATCATAAATCTAGGTTTCATCAACGAATACTAAAATTAGATGAGGTGACAAAGGACAGGAACTGTATTGATATGTTGTATCAAACCGCTAAGTTGCCACAGTGCAATTTGTCAGCAAAATCCACAGTATGGCCAAATTGCATAGCTATCGAACCACAATAAGCGTTTTGAATTTCCGAATTAATTTTTTTAATCCACGCCAGTGTGGTATTAACAAGTTCTACGAATTTTCTTCTAAGTGTACTAAGTACTACTTGTTATCATAAAGCAATTTTGAAACAATGCAACAGAGCCTTTCTTGACTTGATTTCGTGGAAGCTCGTATTGGCTTCAATTTAAATAAATTATTCAATCTATCTCCAAAGATTCATCTTTATTATTCGCAACAAACTTGCTGTAACAGACTTTTTCAATAATTAGTACGTGGAGATGACATAGCTTCTATTCGACGCTATTATTGGCGCAGTCGTGCAAAATTCATTATTACCGATTCTAAGAAATGTAAATAATTTCCATAAAAGATGTCAAAAATTTAAAATATCCGACCAGTAATTAAAATGAAGCTCCACCGGCAAAATAAATATAAAAGGTAGAGACCCTCCAATTATAAAGTCAACGCAAATAAATACTGGTAGCTTTTGGTAATGACAATTCCCATTAAATTTACTATACGATGGGGGTTCAATAAATAAAACGAAAAAAACAAACGGTATTTACTTATCTTCCTCAAATATTTTAACAACCTGTCCTCTATTCTTCGTAAATGTCAGAAGCAGTTTAACTCGAACACCGTTGTTTGTAAAGGACAAATATGACAAATATGAGTCACTTTAATTGCGGTGGTATCGGAAACAATGTTTGGAGCTGCAGATACGTTGGCTTGCATATTTAATATGTATATACATACGTCCATCTCACATTTTAGTTTCGTTCTTGTTGAAAATATTGATTCTAACACTCAACTATAATAAATTCTCCAAACAAAGTAGTGATTTACATTGTCACATATTTTGTACGCGTAGGTAATATAATGGGTTTATTTGGATAAAGATGTTCGAATGGATTGTCGCATACGTCTGTTTCATTTAATGATTTGTGGTACAAGATGAAGAAGTTACGTTCCAGGTAATTTTGTAACAAATTCGCGTTGAATAACAAGTTTTAGAACAAGAATTTCTTCTAATTACAACGCGAGATCGTGCTTAGTAGACGAAAAGATGACTCAAGTTAGCCAGTTCCAAAGGAAGTGTTCAAGTTTCTGATGGGGAATTGTTATTAAGAATGTACAAAAGAGACTGCTAAAATATTTCGCGCTCTTCTCAAGAAGCGAAAGATATTATGTCAGACGTGTTTAACTACATCAAAGAGATATATCAAAGAGCGCGACTTATTAAAACCGCAGCAGTTAACGCAAACTTCGTACGTCACCTTGTGGCATATTGTTAATTACGAAATTTAGACAAAAACCACAGAAACTGTTTTTTTTGTTGCTAATTATACGAGATGTAGGTATATACTTTATTGAAAAACGTCGAGAAATGCTACAATATGATAAACCAAAAATCTCTATGCGAAAGTGCAATGAAAATAAATCAAATATTAGAAGCGGACTAGGTGGTTTCGATTTCCTAGATCTCATCAGCACTCATCAGAATGCAATTTCAGCGCAGTACGTTCCTCAACCTATCATTCCCTCTAGTAGACAAGATCGAAAGTAGCACTGCTGGTTATAAAACAATACAGGTTGGTAAGAGGAGACACCGATCTAACTCGGACAATTCGTGGATTGTCAGTCCCTAGAAAGATAGAAACCGCCTAGCCTGTTTCTAATGCTCGATCTATTCTCATTGCACTCGTTTGCAGGATGATTCCAACAATAATGTTGTTTCGCATGTCGCCTCCTGACTTTTACATAATCTTTTATGATATATTCTAACAAGAAATGATTTTCAGCTTTCCAATATCACTATCCCCAGCAAAAGGTGCTAGGTTTGGTACAGACATTTTTGGAAATTCCGAGATAATACAGCAGCAATGTAAATAGCTTCAGCTGTCAAACTATAGATTTCGACCTACTGCACCATCTGTCCAATTTTCTACTAAGATCTTCGTTTTCCACTAAGAGCGGGACCTGCAAGTCCCTAAGCCTTCCCATCGCTGCGAAGAAACTGCCAGCTCTCCTAAGTATCGGGCCAAGAGGTTCTCCGATTGAACAACCTTTTGCAAGGTGTTTCTGATGAGTGCCATCGCATATTTTCTGAAAGTTGGAATTTCCAAGTTTGTATGGAGTTGTGCATTTATCATAAGCCAGAACGCGTTGACAATAACACGTAGCACCCTGTTCTGTAAGACAATGAGTCTCTGGACCTGCGATTTGGCGGTGCTAGACCAGGTAAGGGTGCCATAGGTCAATATCAGTCGGAGGAGCTTTTTGGACATATTGGGGGAGCCAAAGCACACCATGTCTTCAAAAATCTAGAGGTGGCCATCGAAAAGTGATGGCGAAACGTCATTTTGGAATGGAGGATCGATCACACCCAGGTGCTAAACCTGCGAACTCCAGGACAAAACCCCTTCCTGTATGGTGACTGGTGTGGCGAGGGAGCCGTATTACGTTTTCTTGAAAAGTGGACAGCCACACACCAATAGTGAGTTTAGATAGCTGTATTGCGGTCAACTATCTTGGCTGCCTTTATAGAGAGTGTCCAATGAATTCTAAGGCGTTTGCAGAAAACAACTGCATCAACTTCCTTGAGCAGAAAATGTCTGGAGGCCAACAATCTCGCGTCCTTCCAAGATCGTTAGGAACAAGGAAGAAGTGGTGTTTATAGTGGCAAAATGTAGCCTTTATATATCAATACACAAATATAAAACCGTTCATAAGGGTCTGGATTAGTAAGCTAGCTCTACGCATACTCTTAATTAATGCAACTTCAACATACAAAAATTTTAGAGGGTACGAAATTAATTACAGGCAGTTGAACATCTTGCACCAATACATTTAGGACGAGTTATATTTCCTATTACAAGAATAAACCATCTCTAATTCTAAGTTAGATTCACTCATTAAATTAGCATACATTTATGTCATACCTTAATAACTATTGTAGATATATTTTCAGTTAAGATGGGGGAGTTGGTAACGATACATTTCATACAGGAATTCAGAAATCTAAGTAGACGTAAGGTTTTGGTTAGATGCCGCAGATTCTATATTCTGCGTACGCTATCGATTTTAACTTACAATGTGGAATAATAACATTTACACAATTAATTACAGTAAGGTGCTTGAACGGTGAACGTGCTCGATTTGGTTATACGTCTATTAAATTACTTTAAACATTAATCTTCCATCCGACAATTTTGAAACTGTACGATGAATAACGAGATAGTGTTAATTGAGATATCAACATTATATCCCTGTACCAAATTAGTTTCACTATATAAAACGAAGCATATACATACCTTACCACACATTTCTTGATATATCCATAAATATATAATAGGAATATGTGGACAGATTAGATTTTCTCTTAGAATACTTGGATTACTGAAATTAGGTCAGAGATTCAAAATAGATTGGTTTATAGATGGACATATTATTTTCATCGCTAATCAATTAGCAAAGGCATCCCTGATTTATAATGCACTTTATCTGTTTAATAAATAATGGAGTTGTTAGAATTAAAATATTAACCAACACTGAACTGTATTGTATTGTATTACGGCGTATACATATATGCATTCATCTCATTATGTTTTCATCTAAAATATTAATAGTGGGCTATCACTCGTTTAATAACGCTTTTGAATTTATAATTGCATATTAAGGCTAGTAGTATTACATAATTTTATTACCTGTTCAAATAATGCATAAAAGCGTTGTAATTAATGCAGCAATGAAATGAAAACTGCATAAAATTAGTTAAAGTTTATCTTGTGCCAAAACTAAAACGTTAGTTTCTTCTAACTTCTAACTTCTATCTATTGCCATTTTGTTAAATAAACTTTACTGTTGCACGTACCATTACCCAAAAAGTTGGTAGATATGTAACAATAACTACTTTTCTACTAAACTCTTTAAAGTCTAATTAAAATGGATTAGAACAAACAAACAAAACCCAACAAGCGAGACGAAACAAAAACGAAGATGTCCAACGATCCTGGCTGTGCGGTTTCCTATCCCATAGTGTGGGTTTTTGGATAGGTTCTATGTGGTGGAATCCTGCCGATTCTCATAAGTAGGGTGGTGGGGTCTGCTCAGATCTAGACGTGTGAACCTAACTTCAAAACTCTCTCAATTTCATCCTCGACAAGGAGATCACGTTGGAGAAGAAATCCAACCCCCAGCCAACTGTCCCTCGGAGGGTAGGTTAGGTTAGGTTAAGAATGGTGTGGCATACGAACCTGTTTCACTGCGACCTTTGCAGGTCTATTGTGATCTCTTTTTATCCTAGAAGACGCTCACTAATTTTGCCTTCTTAATTAGGCCTATCATTTTTTAGAGCGGCTCCTTTATGTAGCCATTAGCTACGGGGTTCTCTACGACCATTGCTAGAAACATTGTCCTCGCTAAGCCGCCGTAGTGGCACAAAGCATGACCTCTTGACAGAATCTACAGAGAGCATCCTCTGTAATGCCGATGTTAAACATATGCCTATTTAGTCTGCAATGACCGGTCATCAGACCTGTCATTACTTCCCTTAGAAACTCCTTTGCCTGTCTTGGTCCTAGTGATCTTTTCCACCATTCCTTGGACCTATTTTGTGTCCATTCGTAGATGGTCTTTTTAATTTGTGATTTGGTGATGCCGAAGGAAACGCACGCTCCTATGAAAGGCCTTGAGTTCATCTGCCGCCTCGTTTCCCTTCACGCCCATGTGGTTGGGGACCCACGCCAAAGTTATTATCCTTTTGATGCGCACCTCATTTAGGGTTCTCCCGCGGAGGGTAACCTCCGTAAGAGAGTTGTCTCTCCCCCAATGGGGTGGCCATCCAGAGACTTTCGGTTAAAATTGCAAACGGAACATTCTTGAGAAGAAGGATATTCGAAATATCCGGCGGCGCCTTCAGGTTGATGATCGGATTATCTGTCATTGTAAGATCGTGATGTCTAGTGGGATCATCTCTCCCTCCTCCAGACAGGAGGAGATGTAAACAGACATAATGGTCGAAGAACCAACGGCCTTAAGATAATAACGGACAATAACAACCGCAAAAAGGAGGAACTGGGGGAGAACAAATCTGAATTGAGCAAGATATATTTTAGGACGTCTCATGGATTTTTGGAGAGGAAATTCCCGCTGATATAGGCGGCCTTGACCGCTTTTGAAACGGCTGTACTCTGATGAAAAAGTCCTTGAAGAGCGTCAAGCATTGGGGTAATATTAGTGGAAGCAGTACCTTCGGAAGCCACAGGTTCCGGGTCCCTTGCTGATGTTTTCAAAGGAGTCTTCGTGGGATCCGACATTTTAACCAATAACTATTACAAATCAATACTAAATTATCTTAATCATCTGAGGTCAATAGGACTATAATTCCCTAGTAATATAATAATAATAATAAATCAATATCTTCCATTTTAATGATGACTATGTAGCTTGTATACAGTATACATATGGGGGTCATTTTTGTGCTTGATTCTGCATGTCCTTAAATAAGGGAAAAAAGTTTCAATTTTAATAATGTCACCAACTCCTTAGTATGAAATGCAACCTCAATCCTAGATGTTGCCAATTTCCATGTTTGTAAACACGGTTCTGAAAGAGCTTCTCCAATACATCATCAAACATACTGACGCCTGTTCGATCCTAGTAATTGAAATTTAGACTCGTTGGTCTATAATACTTGTCTCCCCTTACCATCTGTCCAATTTTGATGGTCTTTAGCATATTTCAACCATTTTTTACTTTATTGCTTCGTTGCAAAAGAGATTTTCTGATGGCTGCACACTCACATAATCCCCATGTTTTTCAGAGACCGAGAGAAAGACTCCAGAAGAATATGAAGAAGCCGTAAAGGAGATTCTGGAGAAAAATCTTTCTATTAGATCGATTGACAACGCTCATAATATTGAAAAATCTTATTTAGCCCGTTGAGTACAAAAAGCCAAAAGTTTGACACCAGAAACGGATTTCTTTCACAGACGTGGGTTTATGGCTCGTCACCCTGATTTAACACTTAGCCAACCTGAGTCAACAAGTCTAGCGTGTGCTACGTCATTTAATCAAACCACGGTTGAAAAATATTATCACAATTTGAAACTTATTCTTCAAAAATATCAGTTTTCGCCGGATCGTATAATGCAGACGAGACTGGGGAACTGTTACTGATGCGCCAAAAAGTAATTGCACAGCGTGGTACAAAACAAGTAGCTCAAGTCTCATCAGCAGAACGCGGTCAGTTGATAACTATGTTGCTTCCTTAGGAACTATATTGCCTTATGCCGTAAGAGTGCGTGGATGACCACCGAAAAATTTTTATTAGCCTTCGCACATTTTCTTGGTTATACACAGCCTAAGAAAAACCAATACTACTCCTTATTGTTAATCACGAGAGCCACATTGATGTTGCCGTAATGAAGAGCGCAAAAGAAAATGGTGCAGTAATTATGATCTTTCCCCCTCACTGTAGCCATAAACTGCAACCACTAGATGTTGCAGCTTATGGCCCATTCAAAACATTATTGAGGGTAGCCCAAAATAATTGGCTTGTATCGAATCCTGGGAAAGCGATTTCTCTTTATCATTTGCTTAAATTTGCAAAAAATGCATTTACTTTAAAAAACAGCACTAAGGCATTCGAGAAAATAGGGATTTACCCTTTTAACGCAAGGACCTTTGACGAGTCTGACTTTCTTACGTCCTACGTGAGCGATCGACCGCTCTTCGAAAGTAATCATGTACATAATACAACTGCTACTATCAATCAGCACAATAGTCCTTCCACTTCTTTCGATACACATGTTATCAGTTATAAGTCCAGAAAGTGTTAGCTCCTTTCCCAAAGCGGCACTAACAAAGTTATCAGGAAGAAGAAGGAAGAAAGGTTCTTCAAGGATCTTAACGGATACTCTAGAAAAAGAAAGTATAGAGAAAGATTTTCTGGAAAAGGAAATAAAACGCAAACAGAAAGTGGAAGTAGCAATGAAGAGAAAACAAATAAAAAGGCAAATATGCAATGAATCCAGCGATAGTCATATATAAATGACAGATGCTGAAAATCTTAAGTTGCCTGACCAAAACGAGTCTTTTGTAAAAGGAGATTATGTCTTGTTTAACTATTTATTCCCAAAGTGAGTTCATTGTAAAATTTTTGAAGAAAAAGCTGAACAACTACTTTTTTATCCTAGTGACGAAGACATTGCTGATGTTGATGTGAATGATATTGAAATGAAATTGCCACAGCCTTATATTCGCCAAGGCACCAACAGATTAAAAACATTATATTCAATCTATATATAATCTTTACTTTAAGTTAATAATGGAGTTTCTTTGAAGTTCTTTTTTGGTTGTTATTTTCTCCACTCTCCCCTACCACATCGCCTGTTTCGTTATACTTTTTAAGAATTTTTTGGATACTGCACCGAGAAGATTTGACACGCTTTGCGATTTCTGTCTAATAAAATAATGGCCAAATGAATTGGGCGCGAAATACTACATAAAGATCCTATAAATCCAAGATAGATCTTATTTTTCCTACATATACTTGTAACCATTAAGTTGAAACGTAATACAAGGGTCGTCAAAATTCTTACAGCGCAGATCTTGATTCCATATAATATGCACAAACATGTATGTATGCAAGTGGAACGTTGAACCGGCACGTAATGCCTGCCACTCCCTCGATTGAGTTGTTAGAGAACACAAACGTCAGTCCCACATGTTAAATTTATAGCGCGTGTTTGTAGAATATTCCCCTACCGCCGTTGCTCTATCTCCGTCTCCCTCTCTAATCAAACAGCTCACATCTGTGGGGATGTAATTCGCAAACCGCGCACTACATGATACTAAAGAACTAAAAAAAAGAATGGAGTTATTAATACTGTATGTCATAGCATTAGGCCCCAAAGGAAATTTTAATAAACCTGTCGAAAACACCTTACGCCACATATCTCTCTCAGGAGTAATTAGTACCTACGAAGGAAATGGTGAAAATGAGAAAGAACGTGCTGTCTATAACATATTTGTTATCATAGAAAGACAATAACTTTCTGGTAAATACCATCTTCTTAGGATAACTTCACGTATTGATAAATGACAAAAGATTTATATGTTGAAATCTGGAACAAGCTAGTAAAGTTAAGAAAAATTATAAATTATACGCCTCAATTAAGATTATCGTACATAATATAACAGCAAATTAAATAGGTAGCCATACAATAGTAACAAGTTTAAACCCGGTTACACGATATGGTATGACTTAGCTTCAATTTACCAAAAGCTACACAATCGCTTATTCCCTATTATATGCGATTCCATATCACAATCGTGTTATTGCATGGCACAACTAAAGGGGGAAAAACGTTCTTTTGCGTCACACGGCGTAGGTACTATCATAAAAGTAAAATGTTTTGATTAATCGGGTAACAAATATAAAAAATTAACGTTACATGCTAAACAACCATATCGGTATCGTACTGGATCTTGATTTACATAACTACTGTTTTCAGTAAACACGAACAATTAAGCAAGCGTACCATTATGGCACTCCGTTTTCTCTTAATTCGTTTTGACCAAAACACGTTCCTTTTCCGAGTTGATCAAGACGAATGAATGCGATGCTCGCGTGCGATATCGCGCTGAGGCTATTAAAACGGCTATTTGTCAACAACAAGCCAGAATTAACAGAAATAACGATAAAAAATCAGATCAATCTGTTCTCGAAATAGCATTGGAAATCGTTCAACTCTTGGCTACTTCTATGTGTTGCCGTTCAAGCTAACGCTTCACGTTTAATTAATTGAGATAAAGTATTGTACTTCCTTCATACTTTATCAGTATTAGGTGAAGTTGTAGAATAGCAAGTAACTGTCTTAATTAATATGTATTTAATATGCTGATATTACAAATTCATAAATATCATTTGACAATAATCTGGATTGATTTCCACTTTTTTTGCCGAGAGAAATCCTTTATAGACATCGAGCCATGGTGTCATTGGCCGATAGTGTATGACTCTCCATCGTGGCCTTGCCTACTAAAAAAACCCCCATTTCTTCCATGCCATCCATGCCCCATCCACCAGTTTGCCTCGCTTTCTAACATTGTTGCCATAATGTTTTCTTCGCTGATTGACCGGCGTAGTACGGTCCGCATTCCACCTGCCGCTTTTTAAAGGCCATGAATGGGCACAGTCCTGACACAGGTCATCTTCTGCCAAATTGAATCTTTGCAGGTAATTTCGAAAATTGCCATGCCCTGGAAGGAACTGGCTGAGGTAATAGTTCACCCTGCATTTGCAGTCCAGCCAAGGTGTTATATTGCCTATGAGAGTTTTGATCCAGTTGGCCGTGGACTTCAAATTCTCCTACTTTCCTTACCATCTTCGTATTGTGAGGGCCCTTTCTGATCTTCTATCGCTCTTAAGAATAATGATCCTGCGTTGTTCTTCGGCAAGGAGGGAGATTCCTGGTACTCCCGCTATAACCTGCACTGCTCTAGTACACATGGTTCTGTATCCGCATATCACTTTAAGTAATATTCTTCGCTGGAGGCTTTCAAGCGCTTCTCGGTATTTTTTAGTATCCAATCCATCCAATGGCAATGCTTTTTAGCGACTCGTTGACTTAGAAGACTAGGTCTCTTTGGTCCTCAGCTTCTATAATTATCGCGAGATCGTCTGAGTATGCTGTCGTGATAATTCCTTCCTCGAGGGTTAGAAATCCTGGAAATATCTTGGGATGTTTCTTCTTTTGAGCTCTCCAATTATTCGACTCCAGGATGCTGAGTTAAAAGCGTTTCTGTTATCCAGTGCAATCATAGCTACCCATTTTTTTGACGATTTGACCATTCTGACTACCTCTCTGACGGCGTGCACCGTTCACTTATCTTTGACGAAACCAAACTGTTTTTCTGAGAGTCCACCAGGATGTTAATTTCTTCATCCAACCTGTTTTTAATTAAACGTTCATATGTTTTACCCAATATACTAAGCAGGCAAATAGGTCTGACCTGAACTTTTCGACAGGAGGACGACTATGGCCTTCTTCCAATCTGTCGGGAATTCTGATTCTTCAGGAGCTGATTGAACACCTCGAGCAATACAGTGGAAATTGTCTCCGCAATCGTCGTTACTGCTTCCATAGTAAGTTGATCTTTTGATTTGTTCATTTTTGCCAGTGCCTCGGTGACCTTCGACTGCGTGAAGGGTACGACATCTACTACCTTTTGGGTGTGCCTTATAAACGAATCGTATTTGACTGGGAACAGGTTCTTTATTATTTGGCTCCTCTGCTCCGGAATCGGGTTGTACGGGCGGTGATTTCCATTTAACAATAAAAATATTTCGAAGGTATGTCAATTTATTCCAGAACAAGGATACCTTTTGGAGTAATTTTACTATGGGTATCAGTCACCCCTCGTTTCCATCAAGTAGCCCATGGAAATTTTGGGATGGAATGATTGGCTCGTATTGAGATATCTCATTGGAAAGGTAATGTTAGATTACAGTTCGAACAGCAATCTTTACCATACAGGTCAACTACAGGAGGTGTACACTTGAAAAATTCTGAAAGGCTCACTAGACTGCAGTAAAGAAAAAACATTAAGACATTTAAAAGCGATCAAAGATATAAAAATAGAATATTTCAAAGAAGATGAAAGCGATTTCCATGAATATCGTGATGCTGATTGGGAGAATGATCAGGACAGTAGAAAATCCATGACTGGATTTGTATTCATCTTTCAAGGAGGACAAGTTGTATGGTGCAGTAATCCTCAACCTACAGTAGCATCTGACAATTAAGTATCCGAAAAAGTTTTTTTGCGGCCCTCGTGGTAACACTGCGATCCTCCATATGGTCGGGCGTGGTAGAGGAGACCTTGAACTAAACGCATTTCTGTACATAATGTCTATGCCAGAATATTTTGAGCAAATGATAACGTTGAAATTTTTCGTTAAGTGAAGGAAGTCGAAAGTTGAAACGTTCATAACATTGAAAGAAGTGTATGGCGACAATTTAATGCCAAAATCGTCATTCTATGAGTGGTATAAGAAGTTTGGGGAGGGGCTGGAGGAGAGCAATAACGCTCCAATCAATCATGAGATTCAGATTGCTGACTTCCAACCAAAACGAAAATTCGACACGTATTTGTCAGGACTGGCTCGACAACTGAGGAATGTTCGATCGTGTGATTACTGGTGATGAGAGCTGGATATTCCAATACGATCCAGAAACCAAACGTCAAAGTTATGAATGGAAGAAACTTGGGGAGCCAAGAATCAAAAAAGCGTGCATGCCCAAATCGCAGGTGAAGGCCATGTTGAGGTCCTGAAGACATTGGGGCGCCAGATTGCACGAAAAAGACCTGAGTTGTGGGTCAACAGAAATTGGTTGCTGCATCACGACAATGCGCCAGCGTATTCAGTCATCTTTACTCGCGAATTTTTAGCATCCACAGGAATTCTTGTACTGGAACACCCATCCTATAGTACAGATTTAGCTCCATGTGATTTTTTCCTCTTCCCTAAAACGAAGGAGGTGCTCAAGGGGACTCCTTTTGCTACTGAAATGGTCATGAAACAGGCATATACAGGGCTCATGGACGCTCTTGTTGAACAAGCTTTTCAAAATTGTTTGCAGTCGTGGAAATCACGAATGGAAAAGTATGTGCTGGTCGAAAGAGAGTATATTGAAGGATGTAATATCTAATTTGTGACCAATTTGAAATAAAAGCTCTTAATAGCACAGCAAAGATCTCGGCTAACAAAGTGCAAGTTTACCAGCTACGATCATAAATAAAAGTGCGATTGAGCATAAAAACATAGGATATCTATCTTAAAATTATACAATTTCTTTGTTCAAGCAATAATAACTTCAGTTTCTTCTTGAAGTGGAGTTGTATCTTCCTTTAAGATTGGTTTAATGTTGAAATTACTATCATCAATGACAGCATGTATAACTTTTTTGTGTGGTGAGTGCAACTGTAGCAGGTTCTTAGGCTAGATTGCTTGACAAAACTACAACTGCAGCTCTTGTTTGTTGTATAAATTGTCTGTTTAAATGTGTGAAAACGGATGAAGGTAATCTGTCACGTGAGTGTTGTGCTCATGGCTTCTTGGATTTTAATACGTTTGCTATTTATTTGTAGCTCAGGTAATTTTTGTTCGAATTAGAAAAGAGCAGATATCTAACAGACAAAAAATTCTCTAATGAATTCTCTAACTAGTGTGTTTATTTTCGCAGCGAACAATACATAAAACTCCGAACATTTCCCCAGAAAACTCGAGCTGAGAACGATGAAGGCAGAGAAAACGGGAGCAAACCGAAAGAAAAAAGATTTATGCGGGCCTGCTGATTGATCCCGATCACGTGCCTTACGATCCAACCGACCATTAACGGAATTGCTTTCACGCAAAGGAGACGGTGAATAAAAAGCGCGTTGTTGTGTACGAAGACACCAGAAAGCAACGTTGTTTACTTTTTTTCCTCCTTTATTCTCACCCGCCCTTTTTACAGCTATTTTATCACTCCAGTCATTCCACGAAGAATAAACTGCTTACGCTTCAAAATGGATTCCTTTATATATAAGTTTTGCCAATTTTGAGGTAAATGGATTTATATGTTCTTAAATAAGGATCTGCAGAAAATTTTAGATAGGAAAAAATATTTTTTTGTGTACTGGTACACCTGCAAATATAGTATTACCAAACTTACTAGCACAAACAGTCAATTGTCAATTTTAAGACAATTTCCAATTGTTTATTATTATTTTCTGACTAACCACTACTTATATCTTTAATAGGTAAAGTCTTTTTCCAGACGTAAATGAAAGTATCTACCCAGACTTAAAGTTCTCCCTTACCTATATGCGCAAAAAATTCCTTTTTTCAGGCTTAAATATGTTTCACAAAAAAATTACTTTTATAAAGTGTAGAGTCGTTTTTTTTCTTTATATCCTTCCCCTTGTCAAATTATTTAGTTAACCTCAATTTGTCATTTTCTCTCGCTTGTCGTTAGCAGAGCTTGTTTGTAGTACAAGGACCCTGCTTCTGTGATATGTTCTCTTCGAAATAGAGAGGCGTGTTGACAGCCTAGTATTAACCTTTTTGATGTTAGCATATTACCTAGAAGATACACTAAATCTCCGAGAAAATGAAAAGAAAGTAGAAGTTGTACAGCCTTATTTTATTAAAAATTACAAAATAAAAATATATATGTATATTAATGCAGTATAAAAATTTTAATTAAGATAACATACCGAAGTAGGCGGTAAAAACAGTAGCATCTAAATTTAAAACAAATTCAACCGCATAAACAATACAATTTCGTCCATATTGTATTGTGTAAGAAAATTAATTAAGCATTTTACATTGCTTGTGTAGGTATCTTGAAACAAAAGCTGCGGGTTTTCATACGCCTACTCCCTAAGTAGAAAGACCTTTCAGGATAACTGAAAAATACGGTTTGAAGAGACCTAATGATGTATATTTGTTGACGTCGTATAAAACCCTACTTTATTAGAGTTGGCTGGCTTTTACAATTAATTATACTTTACAGATTTGTTTGCTTAGAGAAAGCATTAATTAAGTGAACAATTTTCAATAACAATCATGTAACGCTAAATACATTTAGCAACTTTAGGATCATTGTATGGCAACAATTTAATACCAAACTCGTCATTCTATGAGTGGTACAAGAAGTTTGAGGAGTGCAATGGCGCTCTGCACTCTGGTCAACCAGCTGAATTTCGCATCGCGACCTCTCTGCAAAAAGTCGAGCAAGTGTTGGAGGATGATCATCGATGCTCGATTAAACGCATAACGGAAGTTTCCGGTATGAATCGTGAGACAATTCGGCTGATTTGACGTGACGATTTAGGCATGAGGAAAGTGTGCACCAAATTGGTTTCCAGATTGCTGACAGAAACCAAACGTCAGAGTTGTGAATGGAAGAAATCTGGGGAGCCAAGAACCAAAAAAGGCGAGCAAGGGAAGGTCATGATTATAAAATTTTTTCGACTTCAAAGGTATCATTTTCAAACACTGGTTGCCCAAGAGGCAAACTGTAACTGCTGCCTACTTTGTTGAAGTCCTGAAGACAATGCGGTGCCAGATTACATGAAAAAGACCTTAGTTGTTGGCAAACAGGAATTGGTGGCTGCATGCGTTAGTATAATTAGTATAATTTTATCATTCTGTAAATACGCCAAAAGCATTAAGACCTCCTTTGGAGATGGCCAAGCTCAGAAAGAAGTGAAGCTTGATAGGCATCTCGAAGAGAAAATATTTCTACATACTTTTTCGTTCCCACTCTCCCATTAATTGGGGTTTTTCTTGGAATATTGGCCAACGTCTCTTATTATAGGGATAATAAGTGCAGCAGAACAATAATATAAATCCTCTTTAATTAGTCCAACAAGCATTACATGGTTGGAAAGTAGCAGTGTCGTGTCAGCATGTATGAAAATAGTTCAAAAAAGCAATGTATACATTAATCATTCCCATAGTTTATATCTAATTTTTCAATACTTCTATGCTTACAAAACCGTAACACTGCAGATATTCCTGACAAGCAGTTGCTGTAATGAGGATAGAATCTGAAAGGGGTTGTTGTTTACCAAAGCAGAGTTGTAGATTTCTAGAATTTTTTCCATCAACTGTGTGTTTGGCACAATATTTGGATATCATATAGTGACTGCTCTTATTGTGGAACTCGAAGCAAGTTTTTATGATTCTGATTGTTGACAGTCAAAGCACATGAACCCCAATGCTACTTTGGAAACAAAGATTTTCTATCTTTAAACTTGTGTTAAACCTACAGGTATATGTCTAGAACTACGTTGGGTTTCTTGGAATTGGTTTGTTTTTGCCTGTGTAACGTGGTCAGTGGTTTAATTTTATTCAGGCAGGCTTCCAGCTTACTTGTGTGCCTTTCTTGGACAGGATTGTGGCCTTGTTTCGTTTGAATCATGATTGGCAAAGTACAATTTTTTTGTCTCTCTTACTTGAATTAGTCTCTGGTATTCTTTAATTCTTACTTGTATATATTTTTGGCCATACTTGCACGGTAGGTAGACCTTAAGTACACAATCTCTTCTTCTCTGTTGATCTGTTGGTCTTATTGCTGTTACTTCCTAGTTTTTTTGACAGGCCTCTGATTGTTCTTTTTTGCCTTTGTGTAATCATTCTATTTAAACGTGTTTTATACCATGTTTTCTCCTATCTGGCTCTTTTGTATAAGCAAATGTTCTTAGCTCTTCCATATAATCATGTATCTACTCCAATTTTGACTTTGGTGAAATGTTTAAAACCAAAATGTAGGTATCATCCTGTGTATGTTGGCTGCTCTGAATACTTTAATATTGAATGTGACCTCGATTTTTCTGGAAGATCTTGTCTTTTGCTTTCATTTCTATATATATATAGTCAATTTTATGGATTCTTCTAGCCACTCCAATTTTGGCATTGTTAAAATGGTTAAAGTCGAGAACCGACACACATAAGACAATACTTATCCTTTGTGTGTCGGCTTTCTGAACACTTTGGTCTTGAGGGTGGCTTTCATATTCTTCTCTACTAACAATAAAACATCTCAGCAGATCTTGCCTTCTATCTGCACTTCCATAGCAAATTTGATGGATTCTTCAATCCTTTTGGGGTGGTTCATGAATCCTTTTAGCCCATTTATATCACGTGGCCATTCAAAACCTGAAGGTTTTGGCATGCTAAATTCTTACTGGTACAGCCCATTATCGACCTAGTGGTAGCTATATTATGTATTTTCCTTAAGTTTTATCTCCCCCAATAAACATGCATAGGCTTCTTGTCCTGTTACAAAAATTAGATTCCTTTTCTATTGGGCACAGTTTAATTTTATTTCTCTTTGGAATTGCTTGACATATAGAGCTACTATTTTTCTCAGTAAACCCTATTCTGTATATGACCGAATTGGAAATGTGCACAATATAAATAACTTATTCTAAACATTCCATCGTTTCTAGACTACTACTCTTTTCCAATATTAGCATATTGTGTTTTCCTATCGATGCAATAGTGAAACCAAACTATATACATGTATGGGAAAAATTTCAATCTAATCAAAATTAGAAGCGACACAACATTTCAATAAGCAGTTACTTCCATTTAATTCCATGCAATCAAATAAAGTCGAAATACGTGTCGAAACTACGCTTCAATATCCGACTGTCTCTGCTAGCGAAGCATATCAAAATCGAATAGCCAACGTTTCCCAATACGATGAGTGTGCATTGCTTTGGTTCAATCATTGCTTGTATGCAATGGGAATGTGCCAGACGTTATTGAAAAATACCGACGAGTGTAGCAATCGATTGGGAAAAAACACATACGAAACGAATACACATTATCGGATACTCCAAGGATTTGTTTACGTAGACCTTTTTACTTGTTTCTACTATTTACGTTTGAGCAAAATATACATACACCAAAATGGTTTTTTAATATTAAATGTAGACGTCTGCTGAAAGGTCATATAAGTTCATAAGTTCTACTTCCAAGTGTATTAATCGTTTTGCAGCTCAGACAAACATGTCAGTAGTTCAACAGCTATAATTTAGCATTAAATTTGAAGAACAAACCCCTCTGTCCTGACAATCACATACAAGGAATAAACGTTATAAACAAGGAGGAGACAAAAGAACCAGTCTAAAAATTTGCTAAAAAACTGTATTTACCAAGTACAATTTTTAAAGAGTTCAGATAAACATTGTTTTCTAAATTTTTTTCCTTCATTTCCTTCTCTTCGCCATCGAACGTTAATTACCGGTATTTTTTTATTTTTAACAGCTGCGTAAATTCTCATACAATTTGTATTTGCAGCACCAACTGTTTTACAACAATTATTCCTGTGACCACCTTACACAGGAACATAAATATTTCGTTTATAACTGGAGGACATCTGAAAAACCATGAAAATAAAAGTTATGTCACCTCCTGATGATGTCAATCACTGATATTAATCTTGGGTAATATGGCTCGGTTAAAAATCTTAAGGCGCAATGAAGCCTAAAAATCTGAAAACTAGAAAAGAAAAAATAGAGTTTTTCGGTGGTTTAAAACAATATCGAGTGAATCTTGAATCTCAGTTAACAGTCGTGATTAAAAGTAAATACATGAACTTTAGTGATACCACTATTGGTACAATTTTGATGAATGACCTCTTCCGTCACCTCTCCCCTCCCCCTCCCCCCCTGCTCCCCCCTCAACCCCTCTGGTGAAGGTGGCTCGGATTTCTACCACCACCGAAATGACCTATCTTAACAGGTATCATTTCTACATTTTGTTCGTTTTGTTTTGTTTTAACCGCTCTTACCTCTTCCTAGGACTCCTCTTTGGTCACAAATTTAATTTCTCTACTGACGATATTTAATAATAGTTACAATCAACGGGGAGTGGTCCCGTACTATTTAGAAGACTAAAGGATTTAAATGCTTAGGGTCCAACCCTATAAAGGAGAAAAATCTGCACAAAAACGATACCAACGATTTTTTAGCAGAACCAAAGAGACATCAAAAGGGAAAAGTGCCTTGATTTAATGATCCCTACTTTCTGGTAACTCGTCTTGGGTGTATGACCTGAAAGTCAAGCATCGAAGCATAGATTAGTACAGTGCAGCCTCTCCATTAGCAAAAAAGCAAAAAATGAGCAAGTGAACAATCAAATTCACCCTGATTTGCTTTTAATATACCCGGAATATGGTGCCCCAAGAGCTTGTATCTCAAGACCAAGATGTTAATCAACACTTTTACCGATAAAACATCAGGAACAACTGGATTTTGCATCATGACAATATGCCATGTCACCCCATAATTACAATAAACGACTTTCTGGGTAGTAAAATCATAATGTGATCCCCCAGCCTCTTTATTCAGCCAGGATATCGTTTTGGGACACTAGAAACCACTGCTGAATTATAATTCGAACAAAAATATTCTGAAAAATTCTGTTTAGCTCTTGACCAGGTCTTTTCGTCATGTTTTTCATTAGTCCTTGAACTGAATTGATAGGACTCAGCACCAATCCGCTAGTAAGACATGTACATTTAGTAGAAACTAAAAAGGAATTATGAAGAAAAGTTAACCATTAGCTGTATTGCTTGTCAATACTATCCACTACAGCTCTGGCTGTGTAAAAAATTTGTATTTATATTTAGATGTATTTCCATTTACATTTAACATTTTTTGACCAAGATCTACCTTTATACAGTACTATTTCTGTCACTAACATTCTCCAATATCCAGTACCTCACAGCTACAGCTTTGTAGGTTGAGTCGTAAGAGTGGAAACAGTCGAAGTGGTCTTTTCCCCAGAACAAGGTCTTAATCAGTCACCGATAGATAGTGCTAGTGTTTGCAATTAATTTCCTTTATAATAAAATTGAACTGAAGTAATGTTTTGCGATTCTTTACTACCTACTTATTTATAATTAAATAAAGTAGTATATATTTGGTACGAGCAAAATAAACTTTATTTAATATAAATCTAACTAAAATGCCTAGGGAACATCTGCGTTTCTCCAAACTGATTACTTGGGAAAAGAATATACAGAAGCCGATCTAGTAGGTCGTACGAGCCAGACGAGGTCTGAATAAAGAAATTCATTCTTGATCAAACTACCGACGACTTTTTCTCGTTGATTGAGAAGGAAAGCACATATGGGAGCACAGTAGGTTTGCAGCAGCATGTTCTTACAGCAGCACTCAGCTAGAAGAAAAATCTGAATTAGATTTCATCTGTTTAAATATTCCAGTTCTTTTTCTTATGTAAATAATCAGTTCACAACAATAAAATCAAGCTTATAGCTTGAGTTTCAGAGTATAGTATCCGTATATGAGGTTATTTATGTTAGTTAGTACCTACTTATTTGCGGTAAAACATCATGTTACACAGTTATAAAAATAAAAAAAGTTCGAATTGAAATGTTGAGAAGTTTACGAGAGACCATTTCACGTTACATGCGTTCTATGGCTCTGAGCGGATACATCAAAAGAACAGTAAAGTGCAATCTATACTGGAACACCTTTAATATATAAAGGAATGCAATATACGCGAGAGAACGAGAACCGCAAGGATTTATGTTTATTGTAAGTTTCCGTAAAGTTCGGATAACGTTGATCGAGGAGTGGTTTGTTCTTTGTAAACTCAATTTTTAGTTCGAGAAGTTCAAAGATATGCCAATCTTCTGGTAGATAGATTTGCCGAAGGCAGTTTTAGACTAGTTCAACACATGAATAATAATTTTAACTTCTAATTCTTGTGATACGAGGTAGGTTATAAATTTAAAACTTACTGCATTTGCAGTATTGGAGATAAAATTTTAATTTAGTTTTTTTTTCTGTTGTATCTAGTGTATCGATATTTATTAGAGAGCCGTTAAGAAATATGAGCTTGAAATATATAAGCCAAGAGGGTTATTTATCACGCAGTTTCGTGTCATCAATAACGACAACTGAAACCCGTGAAAAATATTTTCATGCGTGCCAGTATACGTTCATAATTTATAAACTAAATAAACGATTTCTATTTGGGTACCTCTTAAACGACTAACTTTAAAAAATCGTATATATTTACGTGCATAATTACACGTAGAAATTTCAAATTGCAGTTTGCCTCTTAAATTACGCTCAAAAGGAAACTTGACACATAAATTTAATTTAGAAGTAATACCACAACTCACAAGCGCACACGTCTCAAAGGAAACGCGTTTTATGAAATTGACATTTTGCAATTATATATACTTCGTTAAACATAACTACCGTGTAAGTAAACATTTTCATACAAAATGAGCAAGAGATGTTTACTTCGAATAGTACTTTGATAGCTTTGGGCTATACCTACTAATGTAAACTACACTTTTATATAATGTACGTACGAGTTTAACATCAAACGTTCATTTTGGCAGCAATATCAAGACTAAAATTATATTTTACAACCCTCTAAACTAATATTTACAGAAGCTTTATTTATTTCTTGAAATATGAAGTTTGTATTACGAACTTTGCAAGTATTAAATGGAGTATCTGGCTCTCAACTCTCCAAGAACTGGAACAGGAACGTTTTCCACTTGAGAAGCCTTTTCGAGAGTGGGTCAAACCATCGCTATGGCAAAATGTCCCAAAGTGATTTCTGAGATTACGATTTCTGAGATTCAAAGGAAGGAGTGACACCAAAATATTTTACATGGTGGTAAGGTGTGGCTGTGTGTGTGTAAGGCATGAGTCAACGCCTGAATCCAAATTGGGGGGAGTCTTCATTGGTCCTTGATTCGACATTTAGACAATTTCCCAACAATTTTGGACAATCATTTTACTTTCACGAACCAGTCTAACTGAGATTGTTCTACTAAATTTCTCCAACTGGTACATGAATTGATAAATTTGAAGTTCTCGAGTTCTGAGGTTTCTATGAGATTAGTTCCACTTCGAAATATGTCAATTGGGGCTTCGCAATTCAACGAGACCTCAGCGTTATTTAAGAAGCAATATTTCCATGCCCTAATGGGCTGAAAATGGATGGAAAAGTTTGTATCGAAGGTATTAATGTTCTTCGATGGAATTCATGAAACACATGTTTCGGCGTTTTTTGAAATGTCAACTTCCTAAAAGGGTGAAACAAGGGAAAGAGGCTTGATTGGGATGGCAATAAATAATTCTTGACAATTAATGAAACATGTTTTTAGGCGTTTTTCCAAATTAACCTTCTATGAAATCAAGGTGGAAAAGGGTCGCTTTTATGGCATGAATTACTGCATTAATTCTAGTAGGCATTGTGACCACAACCATTTCGAAAATATCTGGAGAGAGCGTTACCTATTCTTATTTTATCGCCTTGGGGAGAGCTCCTCTGACTTGGACGACTATGGTTTAAGACTGTTAGTTAAAAATACAAATAAAACACTTTGTAGAACATTTTATTACGCCAACTGCTATTCCATTTTACGTTATGGAATTATCTTTTGGGCTGCTGGTGAGACTGATCTGAATAAAGTTTTTATATGCCAAAAACAATCTCTACGAATAATTTGCATCATGACCGCATCATTTTGAAACAATTTAACGATTGATCGAACTAAAACTTCTTCTAGGTTTCTCTCGCTAATTTGTATCTCTCGAACTCTATTCCTTAACATGTAACCCCACCCCCGACCATGCAAATCAATTGACTACAGGTATCTTGTAACGATGCATGTTCAAACTTGCACGTTATATTGCTCGCGTAATGTAATAGAAATTGTTTTTGTTGATTTTCGCCTATTTTGCAAGGCAATTTATTTCATCAAACGCCCTTCTGCAATCTGTCCAGATCTGGACAAATCCGAATGAAAATCTTATACTGCTTGAAGCTATTTTGGACAGTGCCTCACAAATACTTATTCTTTTGTGATTTATATTACGAATACTCTCTGTTCATGTAACAAAACAAATTTGTCAGCCTAACACGTCTGTTAACTGCCTTTTCTTGGACGCGAGGACATGACGGACTTGAGCAGGTATCTGAGGTTTATCGAGGTTTTCCTCGAAAAGCCCCATCATCGCCATACCAGCCTCCCAATATGTGCCACTGTGGGAGTTTGGCGGTTTAATTGTTTGAGCCGAGAGGGAACAACCTCACAAAAAATTTAAATTCTAAGGTTGTGGTCAAGCTGATGCAATGCATCGTTGAATAGATGCGTGGTTGAATAGATCTGAGTGGTAGATATGGTGAGTCGATTGACTCTTCTTCTTACTCCAGAGACTCACATGATAGAACCACAATATGGACAATTGAACTCGAATCCTGAATATTGTTGTATAAATTGGTTATAAAATTGTTATAGAGAGTGGTTAATTTTTCATTGTGCACTCATTATTTCCGTTAGGGATAATATATTTAAAAAATTGAAAAACTAATCTTTTACAATTTTGTGTGTTCTCTCTAATTACGTAAAATACAATGTCATACTTTGAAAAACAAAAGAGGAGCGAATGACAGTTCGTTTTTTTTAAAATTGAACACTCTGTAGGTTTTTGCTTATTCAAATAGTGTATTAAATTTTGAATACGACCTCATTTTTATTTTACCTCTTTAGGCAATAAATAGCCTCATTATGACGAAAACGCAAATTACTCAAGTAGGCTTTGAAAATAAGATTGATGGGTAAATGACAGTTTGTACGCCACTTGGCATAATAGTTTAATATAATCGCTGTCTTATCATTTATTGTTAAATTGAATACATCAAACTGAAAAATGAATTTTACAAATGCCCAGAAAGTTGATATGTTACGTTGCTATTATTTATCAAATGATAATTGCAGACAAGCAGCAAATTTATATTACAATCGATACCCTGATCGAAGGCAACCACACTACAATACGTTTAGAAATTTGCATAATTTATTATTACATTGTGGAAGCTTAACAAAAATAAGAAACGCTAGAAACAGAAACGAAAACGATCCACAAGAAAATGATGAAATAAACATGTTGGCGTATTTCAGCATACAATGAGACCTTTTAAAATACTCTTAGTACAAAATTTGCTACCACTGGATCTTCAAAAACGTTTAAATTTCTGTGATTGGTTATTGAATGCTGGCAGACAATATTTGTCATTAATTTTATGGACAGATGAATCAAATTTTCATCGAAATGGTGTCTTTAACAAACACAATTATCATTTTTGGGACAATGTGAATCCACATAGAATACAAGAAAGTAGATATCAAGTACGTTTTTCTACGAACGTATGGATAGGCGTAATAGGGAACCAGTTGTTCGGACCTTATTTTTATAACGGTACACTTACTCAAGAGAGGTACTTGAACTTCCTTCAGAGAGAATTTCAGGAATATTTAGATTCCCTACCTTTGACAATTTCTGAAGTAGTATTTTTTTTGTTTTTTGTGCAATAAATTTATAACCTACTTATGTAATTTTTGTATTTTTGTTATTATGGCATATTTTACCCATCAATCTCATTTCCAAAGCCTACTTGAGTAATTTATGTTTTCGTCGTAATGAGGCTATTTATTGCCTAAAGAGGTAAAATAAAAATGAGGTCGTATTCAAAATTTAATACACCATCAGAATAACCAAAAACATACAGGGTGTTCAATTTAAAAAAAAACCGAACTGTCATTCGCTCCTCTTTTGTTTTTCAAAGTATGACATTGTATTTTACGTAATTAGAGAGAGCACACAAAATTGTAAAAGATTAGTTTTTCAATTTTTTAAATATTTCATACCTAACGGAAATAATGAGTGCACAATGAAAAATCAACCACTCTGTACATCGCAGCTTATGCTTTAATATACCTCTTTTAATGTAGTGTCAGTATACATGCAATAAGGAATGTAATCAATTTCGCCCATGTCATGCATTGTCTAGTGGAAATATCCTTTCTCCATTATTCAAGTAATCTCTTTTCTTTCCCAGCGATTTGACATAACCCTCTACTATAACAAGATGCCCACAATACATTTTCATCTACTTTATGCGCCTTCCCTAGAGATAGTTTATATCGGTGTTCCTTCGTCCAACCATTACCGTTAAGTAAATTCTCTTTCTGGTCTTAGGCGTTACATCAGAGCCTGTACGCGGTTATGTGCATCTTTATACATACATACATATATTGAATACGGTCTGTTCTAGTAATCCTTCGGGAGGAACGTATTATAGACGAGCTGGATTGCAACGAAAGCGCTTTGAGAGGATACATCGTCAATAGAGGATAAAAAAGAAGGACTTAGCAGTGTTAACATTAACTACTGTAGGGAAAATTTGTTGTCTCTATACGACCAACATCATTAGTGATGCAATTTTGTAGGAAATATAAAATAAATACTGTGTCAAGGGATTCTAACGAGGTCATCTGGTGTACTGCTTCGCATAAGCTCGAATTTATCACCGGGTTTTAAGATAACTAACATTATATAGTACAGTGGGCGTATACGGTTTAAGGTAACGCGAATTCTAAATTGCTCTAATTAAGTTTTCTCTTTATCGGATGATACAGAGCGTATGTTGTTGTAAGTTATTTTACTGAAATTTATTTCTCTCTACTAGATGCAAGTTAAATGCAAGTAAAAAAATTGTAGAATTGCTTAGGTAATTGTAAATTTAGTTTTATTCTTGCTACATCTGCTATAAAAATCAATCCTGAGTTAATTGTTAGTCTAGAAAAAATTGCTTTGATAACCCCGAAAAATATTCTTCAACAGCTTCTTTGAGTTGTTTATTGAGTTGTTTATCAGGTCGGGGCTATAAAGTGGATGCCTTAACTCTATAAACGCACAGTCATTGAACGCTTTGAACCCCAATTGTCGAGATGAATATGAGCGTTTTTCTTCTAGAGCAGTTTTTAAATTTTTAATTTTTTAAATTTTTGAAATGAAAAAGGAGAAGTCTGATGGAGCTAACCAAATGGGTGTCCACAAGGACAGCTGAGACAACGGTAGGTCAATACACTACGAAGATCAGAACTACCCGTGGAACACCTCAAGGCGGCGTGTGCTCGCTTTTGATGTGGAGCCTGGTGGCGGATGAGCTGCTTAACAGGTTAACTGCGTTCGGCGTACACTGCATAGGATATGCCGATGACATTGATATAATAGCAAAAGGCAAATTTGAGGGAATTCTTTGTGACCTGATACAAACAAGCCTTAAAATTACAAGCGAATGGTGTCGATCAGTGGGGCTGAGCATTAACTCAGCAAAAACCACAATCGTACCTTTCACTAGGAGGAGGAAACTACTGAAAATGAAAGATATACGTCTAGATACAGCAGTAATCGAATGCAAAACAGAAGTCAAATATCTAGGAATAACCCTGGACAAAAAACTTCTGTGGAACAAGCATATCGAACTGACTGTGAATAAAGCAACAAGAGCTTTAATGATATGCCGGAATTTAGCAGGAAAAACGTGGGGTTCTAACCCAAATACACTGCGATGGCTGTATACTAGTATAGTAAGACCTATGGTAACATACGGGGCAATAACCTCGTTCCAAGAGGTCACACACGTCACAACCAAGAATATCCTTGGCAAGCTGCAAAAGGTTAGCATGTGTATGCATTACCTGAGCAATGGGAACCTGCCCAACCGCTGCCCTAGAGGTCATCCTAGACCTCACACCTCTACATCTAGTAGTGGAGGGAGTGGCCCGTGCGGCAGTGTATCGACTAGCCAGGGCACGGACGGGAGGGGGCGAGACTTTATGCTTTGTAGTCCATGGCGGGACTCTCCCCACTTTCGGATCTGCCAAGCGATGAAATGGTTAGGAAATACAGCTTCGAAAAGAACTTTTCAACGAAGTTGAGCAACAAGAGAGAGTGGGAAGGAGAATCCTCCACCTACTCTCTAAAAGCAAACACCATCAAATGGTATACGGATGGGTCCAAAACTGAAAAAGGAACCGGTGTAGGGGTATTCGGGCCAGGAAACAAATACTCAGAGCCGATGGGAATATATCCCAGTGTCTTCCAGGCAGAGATTAATGCGATTGGAAGATGTGCTCAGGTGAATCTTGACAGAAACTATCGGAAGGAGAATATTGCAATCTTCACCGACAGTCAGGCAGCCTTATTGGCGCTGAGTTCTAACACCATCAGCTCCAAGCTAGTTTGGGAATGCCGGGATAAACTAAACAACCTGGGCAAAGAAAACAAAGTTGCATTGTGCTGGGTACCAGGACACACTGGAATCAGTGGCAATGAGAAAGCTAATCTATTAGCAAAGGAGGCCGCCACAACATCGTTTGTGGGACCGGAACCATTCTGTGGAATAGGGATGAGCACCTATAAGAAAGAACTTAAAGACAGGGAAGAGGACGTCAGAGCTTCCCTCTGGCACAATCTTCCTGGTCTGAGACATTCCAAGGTATTCCTTGGAAATTTCAACAAGCAGAAAGCAAAAACCATGCTAGAACTAAACAGGAACAGATTACGCATTCTCACAGGTTTCCTTACAGGGCATTGTCACCTCGGGGAGCACATGAAGAGAATAGGTCTGAAACAGAATAGCGACTGCAGGTTCTGCGGGGCGGAAGATGAAAGTCCGGAACACCTGATATCCAACTGCACAGAAATTGAAGAAATTCGCGCCAACTATCTTGGCAAAGGCGTTATAAACGAGGAAGAAATACCCTCTCTGAAACCATCACATCTGTTACAGTTTATTAAAGCTCTCAGGCTGGATGGGGAGCTGTGACTGCGGGCAAAACCCAGCAGCTTACACCTTATGCAAGGGGGCACAATAAACCCACGGTCGCGGTGCAATATCTCCCTTATATCTAAATCTAAATCTAATAGGCCTCTCCATTTATGGTAAACCCTCTTGGCATATATTCAATAAGCGAGACTCCTTCAACATCCCAGAAAACAGTTGCCATCAGTTCCAGAAAATTGTGTCTTGGCTTTTTTGGTGGTGGAGAGCCCTTATGAACCAATTGCATGGATTCTTGTTTAGTAGGAGGGTCTCAATGATGTACCCAAGTCTTATCCCCGTGATAATTCGAGATAAAAATGTCTTGTCCCTCTCCAACTCGGCCAAATTTTCCTGCGAAACTTCTTTTCTGTACAATTTTTGTTCAGGTGTAAGCCATCTGGGTATTCACCGTGCAGACACCTTCTTCATACCCATTCATTAGCAATGACAGAGATCTTTACACGCCGATCTTTCAGTACCAAATTTTCGACTTTTCGCACAATGTCTCCAGTTCGAGCTTCAACAGGTTATCATTGATTGACTCTCGGCTTCATCCAAAGAGTTTAGACCAATATTTTACTTGAGAATAAGATGGTGCATCTTCCCCATACACAGCAACCATTCTTTCATGAATTGCTTTTGGACCATTGCCTTCTTTTGTCAGGAACTTTATTACGCTGCGATGTTCAACCTTAGTTTCAGTCATTTTATCGAGGAGTAGACCGTCTTCTCTGAAACTAAACACAACTTAGCACATGTACTTCTAACAGTGACAGCAATTTTTCTAAACTACTAAACTAAAAAATTCTTGTAATAGGTCTTCATTGTATAATTGCAGGAATCACTACCAGCAAAACCTATTCTATTGTTTTTGCTAGTAGCGTGATTCTTGCAATTATGAGCGCTTATTACAGGCATTTTTCGGTTTATTTTATTTTGGCAATGCTAAATCTTTTCGGTTGAGTTAAGAGTTAAGTGTCAAACAAAATTATATCAATAAATGTAATTAATACATTGAATGGGTTAGTTGATTATTTTCTCTCATCTATATCAGAAAATTGACGTAAGAATTCCCTTAGGTACGATGAAAAATAACCCCAGACGAGTGTATTCATTATCTAAGTAATCTAGAGGACGTAACCATTGAATGTTCAAATTACAACGTTCATATAATGCATTCTATGTAACGTTATCACGTGAAGTTCATTCCTGAAGGCAATGAACTCTCTTAATTAGAAATTGTGTAATATGTGTCTGGAGTCATCTATCTTCGTTATGAGGAGGATTCACGTGAGCCAGGTAAATAAACTATACAATATTCTGTTTTATTTAATAGAAGCCGGGTGATTTTAGCCAGTTTTTACGTATTTTAAACTTTAATATTTTTGGAAGAAAATGATAAAGTTGTTGCAAATAAATTGCAACATCCAGTATCTAATAAAACTACATTGATAGCATGCTATCAAAAGAGATATATCACTCTAAAGACACCGGAATGTCTATTCAATATGCGGTGCATTTATGGAACGTTATCTTCATGTCTAAACCGTATACCCTTGCCTCAGGAAACAATACTTGACATTAATATTGCTTTACTACTTGAAAGGCGCGTGACAGAAGATGCACAGTTAATAATACACAAGTACTCAAGAGGTCCTTTTGTCGTAAATGTCAGTCCCTCGTATACAAGGAAATCGCCTTTTTGTTCGGCGAATCTACAGAGTGGGGACAAGTTTTCAATATAACGGCTTTCAAAGTTTTCTATTGTAAAACCAATAAAATTAAATACTTTATGGTCAGAATGATGACATAATTGTCAATACAAAATTAAATAAAAACTGTTACAAGATGTATTAGAGACATATCGTTATTTAGAGTGGCGATTAATCAGGATACAGCATACATAATGGACGATAACATTCTGTAATTGGCTCCATCATTTAACAGAAACAATCTGCAAACAATTAGAATTAAATGCCAACGGTATCGCTCAATGTATCTAAACATTTCAACCATTATTCCCGCAATATTTGCACAATCCTAGTATATCTAATAGGTCTAGACACGTATGGATACTTGCGATTTAGGACTAATAATGATGAAACGGTCTTTTGTTAGATTTTCATCAGCTATTTCGCTTTTGTTGCGGTTACAAAGGTCGGAACAAACACATTATACGTATGTACATATATATGTACATAGGAGAACTATATATGAAGATAGAGCTTCATAAAACTTCTAATTTCCCGATATTTGCGTGAGAAAATGAAGAATATGAACTGTAGTTAAAGAGGATATTGTTTTAAACGAGATTAAGTTTGCCGCCTCACATGCTGTATTGTTCTATATATCTATATATCTCAGGAACGGCTTACAGTACAGCTTTGGGAAAAAAATATTACTGACTAAAATGACCCCGAAAAACATCTGGAAATTATTTAGAAAATCGTAGGATGACCGCTAGAAGGCGTAACAAATCATCAACAATTTTAATTCTTGTTTTACGCAAAATTTACCTACTTAAGGTGTCAAATAAGAGAAGGGGCGGAGGGGAAACTTTGTGAAACTTCGGTTCTGTTGAACCCAATTTTGCAAACTTAGTCTCGTTGAAAACAGCATTCCTCCTCCAATCGTGCATGCTAGAGGACGCTGTTTAAAATTTTTCGGGAGTTTTGTTTTTTTTCTGGAAAATATTAAATAGAAACATACATTTTTGACAACAAATTAAAGTAGGCTAAATTACTAACAAATTAGCGAAAACCGGGTATCGCTATCTTTTGCCAATCCGAAGATATCTTCACAAACGTGTCGATGGCAAAAGTTTCTTCAATATATTTAAATTGGTCTGCTTCTGGTGAACGGAATTTAGCAAATTTGGTCTTATTAGAAAGGATTTTCATTGACCTATGTCTCGTGATTCAAACTGTTTAATATTGTTTTGTCATTACCGCTGGAGGGTGTTAAGGATATAGTTAATATACCTATTTTGTGACCTTTATGTACTTATCTTTCAATTCCTGAGATATTTCCACTTGTAGGTCAATAAAACAACAATTAATTAAATACTACACAGTAAAAAAAATTTACGCCTAGCATATTATTGTAAGTTAATACTAAAACTTATACATTTTGTGATGCATCATAAATTTACGTTGTTTAATCTTTTTGGTGGACATTTTGGCTTAAATAATTAAATATTCATTACCGTTAGGTATAAGTTTAACATTTTGTAGTTGTGTGTATTTAATAAGTTTATCTTAATATATAATTTAATGGCTTTGTACTGTCATTTTTTCATGGCTAACTTGATATCTTAACAATTAGTTTGAAAAAGCTCACCTTTCATTAAGAAAATGTAAAATATCTCAGAAATTATCGATTTTAGATATAGGAAGTGGTTACTAAAAATGAATATAAAGGGTGTTCCATTTAAATAAAATGAGAAAATGATGCGCTTGCGTTTTGAATCGCCCTGTACACAGTTTTTGCAATATTGGCAAAATATCACTTTGCTATGAAACTGTAACAATATCAAAAAGTCATTCTAGTACCAAAAGAATTTCAGGTTGTTTCGTGTGGAATACAGCAATGATTTTCAGACAAAATTGACCATAACTTCTGAAATACTCGGTATAACTCAATCAAAGCTTATATCGAAGGAATGAGGAAGATATATTTAATCTAAATTTCACATAATATATAGTATGTCCCGTTTAAGAAAATGTATGTTTGGTTCACCCTGGCAATATGAAACACTCTGTATATACGAAAATAATTTTAAAATATGCAGCTTAAGACTATCTATGATTTTTGTATATAAGATCTTGTGATATCTTTAATATTAATGGATATATTGAGCTTTGAGGCGCTAATGCCTCACCCTGTCCCTCCGTCGCCTCCAAAACATTGCCGGCACGCTTAGGTACTTACATTACAGTAAAATGCTTGCTTTATTGCTAGAGGCATATTGGTATTTACAAGCACAAATGTATATACGAGACCTATCTAAAAAGTTGGGACTGTAATCCTTTTCAAAGTAGGCTCCTTATGCTTGCACACACTTAGCCCACCGGTCCTTCCACTGCTGAGAACACCTCTGAAAGTCTTCTTTTGGAATGGTGTTCAGCTCCGTCGTCGCGTTCCACATTATCTCTTCTCTACTCTCAAAACGAGATCCTTTCAGTGGCGTCTTCAATTTTAGAAACAACCAGAAGTCGCAAGGAGCCAGGTCTGGAGAGTACTGAGGTTGGCGAACGGTTGTAACTCCATGTTTGGCTAAGAAAGTGTGGATCATTTGGGTTGAATGTGCAGGGGCCTTGTCGTGATACAAGTGCCATTTGTTCGCCGCCCACATGTCGGGTCTTTTGCGCCGAACTGCGTCACGGACATCAAAAAAAACAATCAACATCACCTTGATTTTTATTCGCACCTGCCGCGCTTTCTTCGGCCTTGGAGAATCGGGATGCGTCCATTGCGACAACTATCTTTTTGTTTCTGGGTCGTACCCGTACACCCATGACTCATCTGCAGTGTAATCACGGTGTTCAGAAACCCAGGATCAGTGTTGGCGGTGTCCAGAAGGTCATATGCAACCGGCGACAACAACTTGGGTAGATTCATCAAACGGTTCTCGAGAAAATTTATCTCTATAACGAGTTAATGTGCCTTGCTGGGAGTCTGGCCTCTTGTTTAGATTAACAAGGTGAACCTACTTGCCGAGGAGGAAGCAGATCCATCAAACGGTTATCGAGCTAGGTAATATTTATATGATGAAAAAGTTGTCCAGATAATTTATGAAAGTTTGAACGGTCACAGCGCTCAAACGCGTTAATGTGCCTTCCTGGAGGTTTGTCCTTTCGTTTAGATTAACAAGATGAACCATCTGGCCGAGAGCGAAGCAGATTCATCAAACCGTTCTCGAGAAAATTTATCTCTATAACGAGTTAATGTGCCTTGCTGGGAGTCTGGCCTCTCGTTTAGATTAACAAAGTGAACCTACCTGCCGAGCAAGAAGCAGATCCATCAAACGGTTATCGAGCTAGGTAATATTTATATGATGAAAAAGTTGTCCAGAAAATTTATGAAAGTTTGAACGATCACAGCGCTCAAACGCGTTAATGTGCCTTCCTGGGGGTTTGTCTTCTCGTTTAGATTAACAAGATAAACCATCTGGCCGACAGCGAAGTAGATTCCTCAATCGGTTCCCGAGAAAATTTATCTCTATAACGCGTTAATGTGCCTTGCTGGGAGTTTGGCCTCTCGTTTAGATTAACAAAGTGAACCTACCTGCCGAGCAAGAAGCAGATCCATCAAACGGTTATCGAGCTAGGTAATATTTATATGATGAAAAAGTTGTCTAGAAAATTTATGAAAGTTTGAACGATCACAGCGCTCAAACGCGTTAATATGCCTTCCTGGGGGTTTGTCTTCTCGTTTAGATTAACAAGATGAACCATCTGGCCGACAGCGAAGTAGATTCATCAAACGGTTCTCGAGAAAATTTATCTCTATAACGAGTTAATGTGCCTTGCTGGGAGTCTGGCCTCTTGTTTAGATTAACAAGGTGAACCTACTTGCCGAGGAGGAAGCAGATCCATCAAACGGTTATCGAGCTAGGTAATATTTATATGATGAAAGAGTTGTCCAGAAAATTTATGAAAGTTTGAACGGTCACAGCGCTCAAACGCGTTAATGTGCCTTCCTGGGGGTTTGTCCTCTCGTTTAGATTAACAAGATAAACCATCTGGCCGAGAGCGAAGTAGATTCCTCAATCGGTTCCCGAGAAAATTTATCTCTATAACGCGTTAATGTGCCTTGGTGGGAGTTTGGCCTCTCGTTTAGATTAACAAGGTGAACCTACTTGCCGAGGAGGAAGCAGATCCATCAAACGGTTATCGAGCTAGGTAATATTTATATGATGAAAAAGTTGTCCAGATAATTTATGAAAGTTTGAACGATCACAGCGCTCAAACGCGTTAATGTGCCTTCCTGGGGGTTTGTCCTTTCGTTTAGATTAACAAGATGAACCATCTGGCCGAGAGCGAAGCAGATTCATTAAACGGTTCCGGAGAAAATTTATCTCTATAACGCGTTAATGTGCCTTACTGGGAGTTTGGCCTCTCGTTTAGATTAACAAAGTGAACCTACCTGCCGAGCAAGAAGCAGATCCATCAAACGGTTATCGAGCTAGGTAATATTTATATGATGAAAAAGTCGTCCAGAAAATTTATGAAAGTTTGAACGATCACAGCGCTCAAACGCGTTAATGTGCCTTCCTGGGGGTTTGTCCTCTCGTTTAGATTAACAAGATGAACCATCTGGCCGAGAGCGAAGTAGATTCATTAAACGGTTCCGGAGAAAATTTATCTCTATAACGCGTTAATGTGCCGTACTGGGAGTTTGGCCTCTCGTTTAGGTTAACAAGGTGAACCTACTTGCCGAGGAGGAAGCAGATCCATCAAACGGTTATCGAGCTAGGTAATATTTATATGATGAAAAAGTTGTCCAGAAAATTTATGAAAGTTTGAACGATCACAGCGCTCAAACGCGTTAATGTGCCTTCCTGGGGGTTTGTCTTCTCGTTTAGATTAACAAGATGAACCATCTGGCCGACAGCGAAGTAGATTCATCAAACGGTTCTCGAGAAAATTTATCTCTATAACGAGTTAATGTGCCTTGCTGGGAGTCTGGCCTCTTGTTTAGATTAACAAGGTGAACCTACTTGCCGAGGAGGAAGCAGATCCATCAAACGGTTATCGAGCTAGGTAAGATTTATATGATGAAAAAGTTGTCCAGATAATTTATGAAAGTTTGAACGGTCACAGCGCTCAAACGCGTTAATGTGCCTTCCTGGAGGTTTGTCCTTTCGTTTAGATTAACAAGATGAACCATCTGGCCGAGAGCGAAGCAGATTCATCAAACCGTTCTCGAGAAAATTTATCTCTATAACGAGTTAATGTGCCTTGCTGGGAGTCTGGCCTCTTGTTTAGATTAACAAGGTGAACCTACTTGCCGAGGAGGAAGCAGATCCATCAAACGGTTATCGAGCTAGGTAAGATTTTATGATGAAAAAGTTGTCCAGATAATTTATGAAAGTTTGAACGGTCACAGCGCTCAAACGCGTTAATGTGCCTTCCTGGAGGTTTGTCCTTTCGTTTAGATTAACAAGATGAACCATCTGGCCGAGAGCGAAGCAGATTCATCAAACCGTTCTCGAGAAAATTTATCTCTATAACGAGTTAATGTGCCTTGCTGGGAGTCTGGCCTCTTGTTTAGATTAACAAGGTGAACCTACTTGCCGAGGAGGAAGCAGATCCATCAAACGGTTATCGAGCTAGGTAAGATTTATATGATGAAAAAGTTGTCCAGATAATTTATGAAAGTTTGAACGGTCACAGCGCTCAAACGCGTTAATGTGCCTTCCTGGAGGTTTGTCCTTTCGTTTAGATTAACAAGATGAACCATCTGGCCGAGAGCGAAGCAGATTCATCAAACCGTTCTCGAGAAAATTTATCTCTATAACGAGTTAATGTGCCTTGCTGGGAGTCTGGCCTCTTGTTTAGATTAACAAGGTGAACCTACTTGCCGAGGAGGAAGCAGATCCATCAAACGGTTATCGAGCTAGGTAATATTTATATGATGAAAACGTTGTCCAGAAAATTTATGAGTTTGAACGATCACAGCGCTCAAACGCGTTAATGTGCCTTCCTGGGGGTTTGTCCTCTCGTTTAGATTAACAAGATGAACCATCTGGCCGAGAGCGAAGTAGATTCATTAAACGGTTCCGGAGAAAATTTATCTCTATAACGCGTTAATGTGCCTTACTGGGAGTTTGGCCTCTCGTTTAGATTAACAAGGTGAACCTACTTGCCGAGGAGGAAGCAGATCCATCAAACGGTTATCGAGCTAGGTAATATTTATATGATGAAAAAGTTGTCCAGAAAATTTATGAAAGTTTGAACGATCACAGCGCTCAAACGCGTTAATGTGCCTTCCTGGGGGTTTGTCTTCTCGTTTAGATTAACAAGATGAACCATCTGGCCGACAGCGAAGTAGATTCATCAAACGGTTCTCGAGAAAATTTATCTCTATAACGAGTTAATGTGCCTTGCTGGGAGTCTGGCCTCTTGTTTAGATTAACAAGGTGAACCTACTTGCCGAGGAGGAAGCAGATCCATCAAACGGTTATCGAGCTAGGTAATATTTATATGATGAAAAAGTTGTCCAGATAATTTATGAAAGTTTGAACGGTCACAGCGCTCAAACGCGTTAATGTGCCTTCCTGGAGGTTTGTCCTTTCGTTTAGATTAACAAGATGAACCATCTGGCCGAGAGCGAAGCAGATTCATCAAACCGTTCTCGAGAAAATTTATCTCTATAACGAGTTAATGTGCCTTGCTGGGAGTCTGGCCTCTTGTTTAGATTAACAAGGTGAACCTACTTGCCGAGGAGGAAGCAGATCCATCAAACGGTTATCGAGCTAGGTAAGATTTATATGATGACAAAGTTGTCCAGATAATTTATGAAAGTTTGAACGGTCACAGCGCTCAAACGCGTTAATGTGCCTTCCTGGAGGTTTGTCCTTTCGTTTAGATTAACAAGATGAACCATCTGGCCGAGAGCGAAGCAGATTCATCAAACCGTTCTCGAGAAAATTTATCTCTATAACGAGTTAATG
Source organism: Holotrichia oblita (assembly GCA_023690525.1). Lineage (NCBI taxonomy): Eukaryota > Metazoa > Arthropoda > Insecta > Coleoptera > Scarabaeidae > Holotrichia > Holotrichia oblita. The sequence goes on from CM043022.1 coordinate 43,280,451, forward strand.
TGCCTTGCTGGGAGTCTGGCCTCTCGTTTAGATTAACAAAGTGAACCTACCTGCCGAGCAAGAAGCAGATCCATCAAACGGTTATCGAGCTAGGTAATATTTATATGATGAAAAAGTTGTCCAGAAAATTTATGAAAGTTTGAACGATCACAGCGCTCAAACGCGTTAATGTGCCTTCCTGGGGGTTTGTCTTCTCGTTTAGATTAACAAGATAAACCATCTGGCCGAGAGCGAAGTAGATTCCTCAATCGGTTCCCGAGAAAATTTATCTCTATAACGCGTTAATGTGCCTTGCTGGGAGTTTGGCCTCTCGTTTAGATTAACAAGGTGAACCTACTTGCCGAGGAGAAAGTTGATCCGTCAAACGGTTATCGAGCTAGGTAATATTTATATGATGAAAAAGTTGTCCAGAAAATTTATGAAAGTTTGAACGGTCACAGCGCTCAAACGCGTTAATGTGTCTTCCTGGGGGTTTGTCCTCTCGTTTAGATTAACAAGATAAACCATCTGGCCGAGAGCGAAGCAGATTCATCAAACCGTTCTCGAGAAAATTTATCTCTATAACGAGTTAATGTGCCTTGCTGGGAGTCTGGCCTCTTGTTTAGATTAACAAGGTGAACCTACTTGCCGAGGAGGAAGCAGATCCATCAAACGGTTATCGAGCTAGGTAAGATTTATATGATGAAAAAGTTGTCCAGATAATTTATGAAAGTTTGAACGGTCACAGCGCTCAAACGCGTTAATGTGCCTTCCTGGAGGTTTGTCCTTTCGTTTAGATTAACAAGATGAACCATCTGGCCGAGAGCGAAGCAGATTCATCAAACCGTTCTCGAGAAAATTTATCTCTATAACGAGTTAATGTGCCTTGCTGGGAGTCTGGCCTCTTGTTTAGATTAACAAGGTGAACCTACTTGCCGAGGAGGAAGCAGATCCATCAAACGGTTATCGAGCTAGGTAATATTTATATGATGAAAACGTTGTCCAGAAAATTTATGAAAGTTTGAACGGTCACAGCGCTCAAACGCGTTAATGTGCCTTCCTGGGGGTTTGTCCTGTCGTTTAGATTAACAAGATGAACCATCTGGCCGAGAGCGAAGTAGATTCATTAAACGGTTCCGGAGAAAATTTATCTCTATAACGCGTTAATGTGCCTTGCTGGGAGTTTGGCCTCTCCTTTAGATTAACAAGGTGAACCTACTTGCCGAGGAGAAAGTTGATCCATCAAACGGTTATCGAGCTAGGTAATATTTATATGATGAAAAAGTTGTCCAGAAAATTTATGAAAGTTTGAACGGTCACAGCGCTCAAACGCGTTAATGTGCCTTCCTGGGGGTTTGTCCTCTCGTTTAGATTAACAAGATGAACCATCTGGCCGAGAACGAAGTAGATTCATCAAACGGTTCTCGAGAAAATTTATCTCTATAACGAGTTAATGTGCCTTGCTGGGAGTTTGGCCTCTCGTTTAGATTAACAAAGTGAACCTACCTGCCGAGGAAGAAGCAGATCCATCAAACGGTTATCGAGCGAATTGATATTTATATGATGAAAAAGTTGTCCAGAAAATGTATCAATTTGGAGCGGTCACAGCGCTCAAACTCGTTAATGTGCCTTTCTGGTAGTTTGTCCTCTCGTTTAGATTAACAAGATGAACCAACTTGCCCAGAGCGAAGCAGATTCATCAAGCGCTTCTCTAAATAATTTGCTCGAGGTCACTTTATTCAGTAATATTTTTTTCCCAAAGCTGTACTGTAAACCGTTCCTGAGATATGACCGAGCGACATTCTTAGGTGGCCACCGGCTACATTATGAAGCTAACCTCATTCATTTAGTCAATTTAAATAGTATTTTTGTGCTATCCTGGCCTTAATTGCATATTACGTTCGTAGCCAGGTAATTGCTTTTATTCCCACAGTCTTGTTATTTCATATGAACGCGATATTGGTAATTAGCTGTGACATTATAAGGTATCTGTTGAGCTTTTTTTTGATGAGGTATTTTTCATAACCGTAATCGACTTAAGAATATCGTAATTTATTAAGTAATTGTAGCATATGAAGCATTTTTTTTTTTATAATGAGTCAACGTTTCTACAACGCAAATCGGACTGGTGTAAGATGTTACTCGAATTTAGATATATTACAAAGTAAATGGAGAATTTCATCAAAATACTGAAGTTCAAAATTGACTCGTTACTTATTAGAGAGTTTCGTAACAATTTATGACAGATAATAAGTTATAAATATTCTGCTAACAAACTAACTCTATTGTCGTGAGGTGCATGGTGCTACCATACGCATTCATCCATACTTCTACCTATTATATGCACAGGGTTTTGGTCAAGCATTTGATTCGGCGCAAAAAAACGAAAATACCCTCCAGCCAACAGATTTTATCAGCCGTGAAATAACGTCGTTGAATTCTAATGGTCTTGGGTGCTTCGACGGAAATTTTTCTGTGCTGTATTTTCAGTTAGCGCCACATCGAGTTCACCCCTTCAAGATGAATAACGAGTTTTTAACATTCATTGCTGCTGGGCTGTTTCGCCCTAATTTCATTGCGCTGTATTAAAAGATTTCGAGAGTAATTACAACGGAACATGTTATTGTTTGCGGCGAAACGTATCGCTATTTAGCCTTCATTAAAGCTGTATAAGTACTCGCGAACGACTTCCACCTTAGGAAACGGTTCGTATACATAATATGAAATGTTGTATGAGGAAAATTTAGAAAGATGTTTATACAGCACTTTTACTACAAAAATAAACACATTAACGTATAACCAGTAACGGATTTAACACAAAACAAGATTATGGATAAATATTCTGCTTGTTAAAACGATAACAGGGAACTCAATTATCGAGTCTGTACGAAGTAAGAGGCAGAATAAACAATAACAAAAGCATGATTTGAATTAAAAGATACAAAAGAGGTCAAAATATCATTATCAAAAACAGAACAGAAATTTAATTATATACAATAATTAATTTTCATTCTTACATGTTGAGACTACAACAAGATTCTTAAAATTTCCATAGTAGGTGTAGTGTGGTAATCATTTCGTCGAGATACGTACAGTAGTGGGTACTGGGAAAGATCGAAGCGAGATTTTTCTTGCCTCCTCCGCTGCATGACCACCGCGTCTTAGAAAACTGATAATGCCGATATTTACAAAGCTGTCTAGTGAACCATCAGCAGCACAAACGAGGTAAATTAATCCTAAAGCAAGTTCTCGCAAATACTCTAAAGTTATGTGACCCTCTTAATAAAGCCACCAACTTTTATCAATATTAGACGAAGCGAGAACATTGACGATACTATAGGAATGCCCACAGGAACCATACGATTCGTTTTATGTAGTATCGGACGTCCATGGTTGGAGTGAATACACAAACTCAAGACTGACTGTTTTGAAGCTCTGCAGAAAGCATCTCAAGATGGAACTCGAGGACACCAACAGATTCATGGAATTGATAGGCTGAAGATGAATTTAAGGTCATAACGATCAATCATCAAGTAATAGTTATCATCATCAGTGTGAGCTAGTGTTACGAAGGTTATAGAAAATTGAGGACAGAACACTTTAACCCTTTAAGCCCGGAATTAACTCATTTTTTTTAATATTTCATTTAAACTTAGAGAAAATAGAGAGAGATAATAGAAGACTTAGGTCCCCTTTTCCTGCTCCCATAACTAGAAGCAATCAACCTTGCGGACCCTGAATTGCTTCAGACTGAGGGTCGAACCGTTGCATCTCTTTTGAAACAATACGTAAGCGTTTACTAAGTTTTTCGATCAATAGCGTAACATTCTTTTAGCATGTCAGCAATTTCTTGGAGGGAGCCATTGTTATTGCACCGATTAGTGGTTATTACGTCCTCGGGATTATGCTACCGGTTTTGTAAATGCAAATTGCTTAGCAGCCATTAGAATCTATCTTGAGAAATAACTATAGAGATGTAAAAATCCCTAACTTCTTCTTGAGAGCACCAGAAGCCTACCCACCACCCATCAGCAAATTCACTCCAGAAAACATTTTCATTTCCTCACACGTAGTTGGCTGGAAAGTTTGTTTCCTTTTTTTTGTATTTATCTGCGCAGCATATAAGTTGGTATGGAATCCAACCCAATCAAGCAATTCTTCCGGAAACAAGCACAAGAAAACATCAACAGGAAGCTGAACTCCAGCTCATTAAACTAGTTGACAAACCCATCATTACCATCAAATAAAGCGGAGTGATTTTGTTTTGCAACAGATGGCGTCATAAGTTTTATATTGACGGGGGGCGGTTTAGGATTGAGCCAGCTAATTTTTAAATTGTTATTGGTTACGTGGACTAACCAGTAGGACGTAAATGGTTAACAGTGTTCAAGAAAGAGATCCAAAAGCTTGAGCACCTAGAGAACTGGAGTAAATGAAGTCGTCAGGAAGGCCAAAGAAAACATCCGAAGGAGGTTGGGGGTTCCGATGTGGAAAAACTGCAAACTCTACTTCAAACTCACTTTTCAGCGTTTAATATTATTAGTAGCACCTTGAGTGCCAGGCAGCAACTATATTGACAGAAAATCGGACTCTGGCGCCTCAAATGGTAAATATTCTTCCAACAGGGTATTAAGGTGGCGTTTCGGTAAAGTAGGGGGCGCTGTTCGACAATAATTATTAGAAACGTAGTATTCGGAAAAACTAGACATTAAAAATGTATTTTCGCGTTGTTACATTGAAGATATTATCTTTGTTGTAAATCTAAATATCTTTTTTTAAATTAAATATTCTTTGATTGCAAGAAAAATGAGAAAAAATATAAAATTTTGATAATATTACCTTTAGAATATGTAGAAAAATATACTGATACGATCTGTATTGAAATAATTTCAAAATATGCAGTATTTTTTTCAGGAAGTAGGTTTAGGGGCTGAGTATCAACAACAGCCCCATATCTGTCCAAACAGTTAGCCAGTTTTATATTAGATGTCACTAGCATTAGATAACTATTATATAACTATGTGTAGGCAATCAGTTTAACACCAAAATTGATTGCTTTGATATTCAGAAAAACATTAAATTAAATGTTTTATTAAAAAATGTAAATGAAGAAGAAAAATTTTAGAGTCGTACATACGACTCGTTTCTTTTTCCGTAACTGTGAAAGATAGTCATCATACATAACATCATACTTCTTTATAACATAACTTTCAAGTTATGTTATCCTGTCTACTGTTCACAGTATACAGGATTATTGTTACATATTGCTTTCAAAATAGTGCGCATCACGATTATTGGATTTAGTCAGTTTAGTATCACAAGAATTGCAAAACTTGATATTGTATGCACAAATATACTTTTTTTATAGAAAAGTCTTACTAAATTATTTTTATTCAAATAATAAATTGATTTCAATACTTTCGAGACATATTCTTACAATACACATGCATAAGTAAATACATATTGATGAATCGCATTACTTGGTGTGGGTGTAGAGAAAGATAGACAAATAAAACCCAAATATCTCTCTTGCCTTTTATTGATAAATAATACAGATAACAATTCATTCCACAATAAAATTTACTGTCCTTTATTATATTTACATTTAGTATTTCACATACATACACTGTGATGGTTATAACGGAAATTTTAATAATAATTATCTATATAACATGTAGTCATATCCATTATAGAATATACTTCATAAGCGTAACTTGTGTGGAGAAAGGTTTCCTGTCCAATCCTAGTAATCTACTACAGCTGCGTGTGTGCAGCTTTCACTACATAAGCTGCTGAATCCTCTCAGGCAAAAAACACCCAAGGAAAAATTGTCTTAATTTTGGAACCATTAAGTTTCTACAAAGTTGTTCATCCCTATATATTTCTTCTATAAAAAGTGGTTGGGTTTCATCAATGAAAACCACAAAGTGGTACAGCTTTCTTTTCCTGATATTTAGTTGGCCTTGAATCTATAATATTTTTCAATAAGTGATTATTATTACATGCAATTTGCGACTGTTGAGACGTGATATCGCGATCTTCCAAATGAGTTTTACCTGAAAATAATAATTATGGTTCCTCTTCAAGGACAGTTTACCACTAGAACTATGTACAATTATATACAGAACCAAATATACAAAAATATTCTTCCTTATTTACTAAAATAACTATATACAACGAAAAAATAATCCAAAACTAACGAAGACGATGAAAAACGGTACCTATTACTTTATTACATCAAGCTAGTCGCTAGACAATTAGTGCAGAACTAAGATTCTACCTGTAACAAACAACGCATGTGTACGCACAAATATGTTTTGTAAATAGAATATTAGGATGTTATTGCCTTAGGCTATCGCATTTATACCCAAAAGATTATATTGAAATATACCTGCTCAATACATTCAGTTCTAAACTACATAATATGCAACCAGTAAAACTCGTTTCAAGAATCCCTGGATACCTTTCTTCTATATAATGTTATACCTATTTTATTTTTCCAAGAAGTTTATATTTATATTTATATAATATATTTTGTATTACAACCAATATTCTAATCTTCACTTTTCCTATGTTATTTCAGCCAAAATGTTACGCATGTTTAAGTATTTCATTACTTTTTACTTTTATAGAGATTCGTAAGCCTTACGCCATCTAATTTTGAATATATTCGATAAAAATGAAACATTTGCTCATCAAGTTCAAGTTATTGAAATAGAGGGCCAAGTACGCCACCTTAACCTATTATGACATTATTAAAGGGGGTTTTGGAAAAACCATAGTTGTCTTTCCAAAAACGGTATTGTCCCTCATTTAAGTTCTATATAAATTCTATATGCTTAAAATATTGTCCCCGCGAAGTCTATTCTCTATTATTTCTATTCTTAGGATGAAAAAAGAATCTTTATATTCACATCTAAGGCGTGAGTAATATCTCAGTTTCATGGAGAAACTTTCAATCGATTAATCGCCTGTGCCGTAGAAGTTTACTGACATTTACGTGCCTCGCTTAAATCACTTGGCTTGAGGACAGAATAAGAAATTAGATTTGAGTTTTCCTGTTTCAATATAATTAAGGTAGCAAAAAGTTCATCTCGTTTCATATTGTGACCTATTTCTCAACGACTTTCGAATCGAGTAAAAAATTTAAAAGTTTACCTTCAATAGTTTCAAGTTTTACATTGTTATCTAGATTCAGAAGCGTATTTAGTTCTCTTGCATTTTATTTTGATCTTAACGGTTGATCTAAGAAACGCTTTGTGAAGTTGATACTCTATTTATATCGATTTAAATTGCATAAACTTTCAAATTAATTGTCTAAAATCTAGAAAAACAATGAACTGGTATAGTTGTACCTATCACAAGTTTACCACATCGAAGGCTTTCCATGTTCTTTATGATGTGAGGTTAGGTGTTCAACCACGAAAACTTGATTGATTCATAATACTAATTAATCATACTGTCCGATGAACATAAGCTAAATGACACTGATAGATCGCCTAACGTCATTATTGTTAAGAGTAAAACTGTAGGTGAAGCAGAGGGTAAAATTATACGTTATATGCCGGTAAATAGTGAGGGTAATCGATAGAAACTAATTGATCTCTTTACGGGTAGATGTACCTATTCCAAAAACAAGCAATTAAAATTTTGTAAACTTGTCTAGTTATGCGGATATAATAACGTTGGTGAAATACGCAAAACATAGTTTTAAAGCTTAATGTGCTCTAATAATGTCTGTGCTCAAACAATACCGTTGGGAAAGATACAAACAACTTAGTCAATTCATGCAGCTATTAGTATAATTTGAGTGGTTAATCGATGAAGTTTGTTCTGTAGATTCGCAATCAGACGGAAATATACCTTGTGTAAATTTACTAACGCTATACAAGGATGTAATTTGAAAAAAAAACTCTCTCTTATCTTATTTTACTGAAGAGAACATGGTCGAACTTAAGTCTAAGTTTCCAAATTGTAATATATCGGATGATGATTGAAACGAGTGTATGCCCTTCATTGCTAGAGTGATTCATGTGTTCAAAAATTGTGTTGAAAATTACTGACCCTTCAATTATTCCTTCCCAATAAATCAATTTACTCAATAAACACCACTTTCATCTATAATAATTGAAGAATCCTTTCCTTGATCATTTTATGTTACCGCAAGGTATAACGGTCGTAATGTGATTCCCTGCTGTTTCAACTCCAATTTGTGTTGTAACTGATTGTGACGATGCTTAAATGCTTTTAACTTTCGCCAGTTCGGTTAATACGATTATGAAATGCCGTAAACCAATTTTGTAAATTACCTTATCGTTCAGCGAACATTAAGTAATTTAGTGCCAATATGCAAACGTTCAAGGTACCCCATAATTTAAGAAACTCAATTATTTACTTCTCGGCAAAATACATTTAATGTATTTTTACGCATGCGTTAACGGAACTGTTGCGTTTAATAAATTTCAAAATTTTCGACATATCATAGCCAATGTGCTTTTAAAAATATATATCACGTGAATGGATTCTATTCTAGAAACAAAACAAAACGACTTTTCTTCTCTACCAACTGTTTCCTTATCTGATGCTGCTAAATCCTTCTGAGATTAAAGTCTATTAAAGAAGTGTATAAAAAGAAGGGTTGACTAACAGAGGAAATCTTTTGTTCCTAGTTATTTAGTAGTAACCAGCTCGTTGTATAGAAGTGAAGTATATTTGACGGTGGAGGTGGTTGTCCACACTTATAGTCAAAGGTGTATAGACCTGACAAGTCAGCGAGACAGAGACACTACAATAAATCGTATGATGATTGGTAATCCACTTCCATGAAGAAGAGGTTTAGATAGGTGGTGGGGCCACTATCACTAGTCAAAAAAATTAAGGTCTTCTTTTGTTTCCTTATCTACCCAGCATTTCAGTTTAATGGATCAGGTTCCCTGAACCACCAGAAACTACAATGCAAGTCAAAAGTGTTCATGGTGACAAATATAGTAAAGGAAAGCCGGTGGCAACCTTGAATATCCAGGCTATGTGCAACCAAAATATAAGGGGTTTTCCATTAAAAGCGCCCGTTTTTTGTAATGCAATAAAACAAATTGTGAGAATGATAGTGATCTATTTTCATTTGTATTATAAAGTACATGTTTTTAAAATTATGTTTAAAAAATTATATCAGGTAAATGTCCTCAGGAGGTTTGTGTGGTTTGTTGAATCCTGGATACCCAATTTGTGAAGACGTTATCACATAAAAGTGGCTCAATTTCAGCAATAACGCGTCTAATGTTGGCGTTTAATGCGGCAACCGTCCGAGGTTTGTCAACATAGACTTTGGATTTTAACTAAATATTATTTTGCGCCCAAAATCAGGATCGACCTCCAGCTGTTCTAGCGCCCAATCAGCGAATGCATGCCTCTGTCTATGATCGTCGGCTTTAGTTCTTGGGTTAATTGCACTTTATACGGGTGACGCCCTGAAGTTGTCGTCAAAGACAGACCAAGTTCTTGAGCCCGACGCGCAGTGGACTGTTCCGGATTTTCATGCATACTTTCCCGAATTGACGCCCAGGCACTTTCTGATCTGTCACAAACCCAGTTGTTTCGAATTTGTTTATTAAACGGCGCATTGTGGATTCTGCAGGACGATCCTTGACACCATAAATTGCACGAAACCTTTGCCGAATAGAACATTGGTTTTGATAATAATTTTTAGCAATTTGGACGCGTTGCTCAGTCGTGTAACTCCATGATGAGAGACTAACTGAATACGGCTGCCAAAGATAGCATCTGTGTGACTATCGACTACGTCATGCGCAGTTGCCTATTGGAAAATCCTTTATAAGTTTACCTCAGCAAGTCTTCTTTGTAACTGGCGTTATGGCATATAGCTAAGGATACCAATACCTTATTAGTGTTCCTAAAACGCAGACTTCCTATTCTGCGGTGTACGTGTAGACTGCTTGTTGCCAAAATTCCGAAAGTGGAGGTCAATTGTGCAGTTCTATGCAATATTGCAACATATTCTCGAAGACGATGACTTTCCAGAAGAGAGTGGAGAGCCAGTTTTGCAGCAAGATTATCAGTTACCTTTTGCAGAAGAGAAAGCAGTTGATCTTCTTGCTTCTTCTTGGCCGATGATATTTAAAAATTCATCATCTGTTGTATGCATGCTTTGATGCAATCACTTTCACTTCTAGTTTTGTCATCGAATACAAAACCTTTAATTATGTACACGAAAAATTGTCTTGCTGTTTAAGAAACTTCAATAACTCGATTTTCAAGCAATGCTGTTGGAATATGACTAGATATCGTATGACTGGCTAGTTCAGCTGCTCTTTTCGAAATTAGCAACAGCAAGAACTTCAATTTTGTAGTGTGATCCTCAAGTCGACTGTAGGTCAACTACAGAGTAAGCCAATAAGTTTGACGACAAGTTGAATTTTCCCCATTTTATTTGTTATCTTAGGTTGGTCACAATGACTGTAAAACATTCGAAAACATATGGCATAGGTGGCTCGTATTTGGAGGTGTTTGGCGTTGTTATAAATAGTTTTGTTCTATCCGATTTTTCCTTCAGTTTTTTCTGCACTTTTTTTGTATTTTTGTTAGATTTTATTATAAAACAAAAAGTCGAGCCGTGTAAATATTTTCTTAATACTGTAACCTTAGCACCCGTTTTGAGATGTTCGTTAAGGCGCCTATGAGTTTACGACAGGTTGGTCAATTTAAAAAAAATGAAGTGGGGAAAAATACAACTTGTCCTAAAACTTCCTGGCTCAGTCTGTACATCGACTTGTTAACTTTATTTCTGTTTTAGTGACTAGTTCACCGATTGGGTTTCCAGAATTATGTAATAAAATTTTTGACAATTCGATGAGGGCCAAATTTTTTTTTTTTCTCCTCTTAGTACCTAAAACCATATTTTTTTGCAATATTTTTTTGGATTTTTCTATCCTTTAGCAAGTAAAAATTAAATTAAAGAGCAAAATTTGCTATTGATCTTGAGAATATTCTTATCAAAATAATCATTACAACAGGACTTAAAATAAAGATTTCAAGGAGTCCATTTTAATCCAGCTAAAGACCGTTTACGCTACTAAGTTCTACTTATGAAACGAGGAACTAACATCCAACTAATTTATTAAAGACCAGATTTTATATACACGAATTATTTTCTGAGACACGGGGAAGACTTCAAACGTGCGCACTTGACTGCTCTTGCAGATAAGGCCCTCATCTGCATGAGCTGAACAACAAACAAGAGACTAATTATAAATTGACGTAGATTTAGATGAAAGAAGGAATTAGCAACGCGAAGCAAGTCATGCCGAGTAATGTGAGAGAAAATTAGTTGTATTATCATTTATAATCTCTTCGGAATTTTTGGAATACACTTTATTCTATATATAATTATTCCATATTATATTATCCATCATACTTAATAGAATATAAGGTTTTAGTGCGTTTCAATAAACTAGTTTGTAGGACATAACTGTAACAAACTGCGCAACTTAAATGGTCAGTTAGTAGACAATGTTTAGTGTTGTTCAAGCTACCCACGCTCAACGTCAACGAAACGGTCATTAAAAGTATCATAAAAATTGATTCATCTAACATTTACGTGAAGCTTTTACCAGTGAAATACAAGGACTAGATGTTTATGCCAAATTGTTTTTTATTTATGGGAGTCGATATCAAGCGCAATATCCTTTCGGTTTTCATTTTCTTTTCAGATAGCAGCCCAGTTTTACAATAAATTCGACCCTAATCTGCAACACTCGGAACACATAAATAACGTTTATTTGCTCATCTTATCACAATATCGAGAGACGAGTGGAACCAGATTGCGGTTATTTTACCATCAGATACTACAGATTTTTGAAGCGCTATTCTTTCGTGTGTATTCTTTATAATCGCGGTGCTTCCAGTTTCTTAACACATTTCATAGAAATAAATTGCTATTCGTAAGCATGCTTCATACATAAAAGTTTGATATTATATTATATAAACTGTCTAGAAGTGTAATCTATTTTTCGTATGTCAATTCTGTAGTTATAGTTTACAATAATTATGCAGTTTTTAAATATGTATTGGAAAGATCTCTATCAACAAAAGTTTTTTTTTTGTTACGAGGGTTATTCGGAAACTAAGGGTCGTTTACTTATAAAGCAGGAATCATTACAGATTTTTTCAAAAAACTTTATTTTTTTAAATTCCTCACATGTGTCTCTATTTTTCAACATAGTTTCCATATTTGTTTAAACATTTGTCATAACGTTCTACAAGCTTCTGTATGTCTAAGTCGTGAGTAAGTCTGAACTGTATGGTGGGTGGTAAGTCTGTCCCCATCCAA